>KZ308369.1:27336-55154 GCA_000376725.2 Ladona fulva | reverse complement strand
TTTTTTAAATAAATTTTCTTTTGCCTTCTGAAATGATCATGATTTGAATAAATATACTCATTTAATTTTTTCTCAGGTTTCAAATTCGAGAAAGTCCTATGAAAGATAGCTTTCTCTCTGAACTTATTATTTCAAGAACACTTAAGTCAGATAGTGGTACGTACACCTGCGTGGCAACAAATCCCTATGGCAGAGATCAAAGAACAGTGCAGCTTCAAGTGAAAGGTAAGAGATGCTGTTGAATTACTCTTTTATCTTGTTAAATAATAATTCAATGCATTTAATATAAAAAAACTGCTAATACATAGTAAATTTTATATGTATTTTGGATAGAGGAATAAGTCACAATCGTTACCTTTTAAATTAGAATATTGCCACCACAAAAGAATTTTGTCGCAAATACAGTCATTTGACCGTGTAATTTTTCGTCTACAAGGTGATATTTTTATATAAGACGAAATATCGTAGAAAATGCCACAGTTAATCTATATACATGACAGCACCGCTGGGATCAAATATACTAAAAAGGATGCCGAGGAAGAAATTACGATAACTTTGCACGAATAGCCATGACACTGTAAACCGAAGGATAAACAAAAGTGAAAAAGAGCGACATGACTGGGACTCGAACCCAGATCACGTCATTATTTTTCACTTCTGTTTATCTTTGGAAATGTACTTTACTTCTCATTTGAGAGAGGTAAACCAAAATGTCAATCTGAAAACAGTTTTGATCACTGATAAATCATAAAATTTCCAATACGAAGAAAAATAAATAAATTTCGTATTTTCACAGGTTTTCAAGAGAAAATTTTTCTTATAAAAACTATAAACATTCTTAGGGTGGTCACGTTGTGTAACCAATTTTTTTAAACACGTAGTAATTTTTGTATTTCAAATCTTATCCATAGTACTATCAATAGCTGTAATAGAGAAATTTCTAAACTGCAACGCCGGACAACGGGCTAGAACAGTATCGAAAAGCTGGTCAAAAATACGAAAATAGTTTTTTTAGTGGATTTTGAAACTCAATATGGTCACTCTTTATTAAATTCTGCATACAACTATACAAGTCATTTACGTTTGTTTCCTTCGCATTAAAATCATCCAGTGGGTCAAAGTTGACCAAATTTTGAAAAAAACGCCGGTCTTCAATTATTCGCCAAATTCTTCAATTTCAAGCAGATACTAAACCCAAATGAGAAAAATTATCGGATAAAATATAATTCCATACTACAAACCTATCCTTCATCCTTTATAATGCTCAATTTTAATAAAGTTGAATATTTGTACACTTTACGTAATAAAATAGGCGGACACTTGTTTTAGAGCAAATTTTAATCGAGAGAAGAAAATGGGAGAAATGAAAATCTACGTATACGGGCTAACTTAAACCATAATATTCTTTGAAGCCTTCTGAAAAGGAATCTGAAATAAATTTCGCGACATTTTCCGACGTCGATAAATAAACCGACTCTTCGGCATCGCTGCAAGGGACAATACTGCGCTGCGGAACACCGCCTTTCATGACTATCTCGGTTTTGAGAGTAACTAAGGATCAATATGCCTTTCTGTCATATTTCTTATGGTTTATAAGCAAGAATTATACTCCTTACATATTTTAGGTGAAAAGAGATTGTAAAAAACCTCAATAATATGGCGGGTGATAAGTGAAAAGCTCAACCTGTCTATACTTTAGGTGGTACCATGCTTACGTATATTATATCATATTTTCATGCGCATAATGCTATACTGCTGATTTTTTATTAAAACATAGAGTTAACATTTTAAGCATCTATCCAATCAAATTAATGTTGTTTTCATATCTGTTTTCTTCGTCCGAGTGATAGCGTCATCTTCAGTCGCTATTTCCTCTTCATAATTCATGATGAGGAGCTCCTTCACTCCTTTACACGTAATCCTAGAGATTTACGTTGCTGTAAATAATGCTTACAGGAAATAAAAAAAGGAATCTTCACAGTAAGCCTTCGTAGGTGTGCAATGTTTCCTTGTAGTGTGTTCTCGTTCTCGAATATATATTTCCTTCATTGGTTTATTCAAAACGGTGAATACATTTCACAATACGGAAAGAAAAATATCAATATTTCACTCAAAATACAAACACACAAATAAATGTGAGTGTAATTTTCAAAAAGCATATTTTGAATTTTCTATTAAAAAGGAAAAAACGATGTAACGAAACAAAAATTCGTTACATTTCCGCCAAAATTTTTCAACAACGGAACGCTGCAGGCAACTTCTCGGAAACATTGCGATTTAAAGAATGGTAGCAGTTACGGAAAGAGCACTAGAATGCACATGTCCTTCTCTACAGCCAAAAGAGAACTTAAACTGCTCGTAGATTTTTAACTAGATATAACGAAAATGCATTACGAATGATAACCGTTAATCCACAAGTAGCGGAGTTGAGTATCATAAAAGGAGCCCTCCGAAGGCTGATCGAGTTTTCTTTCCCGGTCTGGGAAGAAAACTTGATCAGCCAATTGGATCAGATCAATTGGATTACACTCTCTATTGAAAGAGAACTGTAGCGAAAGATCGACTTCAATCCATCTGAAATTCTAAGCGAGTAAAATCTTCTTTTCACGTAGGCTATGAAAAACATTTCCTAAGTGTTTCTCGTCTTTCCGAAATGATTCTTCAGTCAAGGATTCAATATCCGTGGATGAAAATACTTTTCTATGTGCCTTTTCCCAGATATTACTGATGTAAAGCCCCAAATTGTAGCTCCTGTAAGAGAAAACTCTACGGCAGATGTATTTTTGTAACCGTTTTGAGGAATGCAGGGCAGCCGTTCTCTGGCAACCATATCCAATTGGTGGCAATCCGGCATTCAAACTTCATACTACATACGAGGGTCTTTCTGTAAGAGGATACCAGTTTCAAGTAGCCATATCACTTTGCTGGGGCTCGAATCTATGAAAGTCAAGAGATTTCAATAGCCATTCAATTTTAATTCAATGTCTACCATCAACAATGCATCGGCCGGAGATGAGCTCAAAATGCGCCTGCAGTCAAACTCAACAATACCTTCAGCTTGCCAGCAAATCTTGCTGATTACTATGTTCAGTAAGAAAATTGTACATTTTATAAAGAAATTGAAAATATCTTTTGTATTTTTCTTACTGATTTAGTGAAAAATTGTCATCAACTACGCGTTTTACATATCCTGGTCTAGGTTTGCTGGCATTGTCAAAGGATCAAAGGATATCATACTATTAGTTTCATAATAAATCATCTCCTATCATGAAAAACTATTCAAAGGCGTTATTTATTTATTTGTCGTAGAAAACTGGTGAAATTCTCCTAATTTTCGCTAAAATAAAACAGCTTTTACTTATCTGAAATAGAAGAATTTTTCTGGCACGTAAATGCTCACATTTCTTCATCATTCCATCTTGGAGGAATCGCACTTCAATCTAGACGTTTTGATAATAATTATTATTATTGCTGTTGTTATTGTTTTTGTCATATTATATATCAATAGTTGTTATATCTTAAATCCTTAATTCATTTAATACATTATTTCATTAATTTATATTATCTTTAGTGTACCTCCTGTTTACTTTAAGTTATAGTAACCGTAAGGGAACTAAAAAGATTATTTATAGTGTACACAGTGGGGTGTTAAACATCATGAAATACAATTATTTCTATTCTATTCCTAAGAAGTAAAGATACAGTAATTAAACATTTCCTTCGGCTTCTTTCCGATATTATGGATTATTCTTATATTCAACGTTTCCTTGATTGTTGGCGGCAATATAATCGAAACCATCTATTCATGGAACAGAAAAATAATCAGTTTAGTTGGATAGAAGTTCAGAATTGTGTATTATGTGACTGTTATTCTTGTCTTTCTGATTTTAGCTTTAGAATTTTTTCTCCGCGTCACTTTCTCATCGCTAAAAGACGAACGGTTTTGGAGTTTTTGTGGCATACATCGAGCTCATTTGAGACATTCTTTTGAAAACCAGGTTAGGTGGTCGAATAGTCGAAAATATGTTGAGCAGATGCTCTCTGAAACCAAGTAAATCTGATTTGTCTGCGTGTAGAAGCTCATGTTATCGTTGCGGAAGAAAACACTTTGTAGGGGTGGGGTGATCACCACACCTTCGAAGAGCAAGTTCCTATGGTATCCTACGAGGTATAGACTATGAGTGGTAGTATTTTAACAAATGTTTACAGTCTACCATCAAAGACCAATTCAGAATTGCCTATCATGTAATTTAACATGAAAAACCAGCCCATCCATACAACGCCATTTGTGGGGCAGTGGTTCGATACCATTATCTCTTTTATTCCTAAGTGGAAGCTTCTTTGAGTCCCAATCCTAAACCCATAAAATACCTCTGGAAAAATTTGGAATGCCAACTTTATACCAGACCACATAGATCTACATCAATACCTCACTTCAATTTAGTGTTTACAAAGAATTGGCTGTTCTTGTTAATTCCTGCCACCTTACTGAATGATTGTGTGGGTAGAGGCTTCCAGCAAGGCTGAGAGCAGGTCAGTTATATATTGCCAGCTAACATTATCAATGGGAGATAACCCAAATTACTACTTCCTAATTTCCATCCCAACATTTCTTAATATATAGTATATCCTTTTAGTTGTTAAAATCATACACCATTAGTTCTATCTAATATGACTGAATTTCCTTTAAAAAGTTAAGTTTTCATTTACTATTAGTTTATTTCATTTATTAACAGAGTGAATGTCTTTCCTTTGTAAACAGATGCTCCAGGGAGACCCCTTGGAGTAAGAGTTGTGAATTCTGGCAGCAGAAGTGTTCGGATTGGATGGATGGGACCAACAGATGATGATAGTAGCCCTGCACTTCATTACACAGTACAGTACATAGAAGATTCTGGTAAATTAACCATTAAAATAAATATTACTAACTGCTTAACAAAATGAAAATACATTATCAATACATATTTACTGGTGGAATTCTTATAACATTGGATTATTGACGATATAAGAAAGTAAGGGATCAGAATTTATATGTATCTTCCTAATGTTATAAAAATTCCTAATGTTAAAAAATAGAATAGAAATGGTTTAGCAGTATAATATTGAGTGTACATACATATATGAAAAAGAATTATTTATAGAAAAGGGTGAAAGGTAACATTGGGGTGAGCACCTAAGAATATTCCAAAGGAGAGACAAACATGAAAAATATCTGCCAGAACAAATCTGGCATGATTATGGCACAAAAAAGGGAGATCTGAGTTTCAGCCCTGGTCCTGTCAGACTTTTTCATGTCCATTCCTCCTTGGTGAATAACTTACATTATTACAAACATTTACATTACTTACATTTTATTATTAAAATTCCTATAAAGTCTCCAAAATGGCCTGAAGAAATGTTCTGGTGGGATAGCTCAATGGGCAGAGCAACCAACTGGCAATTGGGAGACCTGGGTTTGAGATCCCTGTTCCGTCAGACTTTTTTCATGTCCATTTCTCCTCTAGAATTTTCCTAGGTGCACGCTTTATCATGCTAAGTCACCTAAACCCTTTTTCTTGTATTTTATTGTTACTTACATTTGAATGAACCGTTATAGTATCCTCAAGACTGTAAATCTTCTAAAAGCTTATGAGAATCACCGAATGTGAATTTCAAAGGTCAATCTATCATCTTCAAGGATAGAAGAATACTGGTACTGTATAGCAATGCTATAGTATTCTTCTACTCCTGAAGTTGATAGCTTAGCCATTAAAATATGCATTGGGTGATTCTCAGAAGGTATGTATTATTTATATTCATGAACTGCTCACAGTGCAGGCATAGACCTCTTGTATAATGGTGATTGGGGAGTTTTTAATCTTTATTAGCAATGCTATAGTATTCTTCTACTCCTGAAGTTGATAGCTTAGCCATTAAAATATGCATTGGGTGATTCTCAGAAGGTATGTATTATTTATATTCATGAACTGCTCACAGTGCAGGCATAGACCTCTTGTATAATGGTGATTGGGGAGTTTTTAATCTTTACTTTATTAACAAACATGTTCAATTTTGAATACCCTGTAGTAAAACCTCAGTTAAGTAGCTGAAGACCACTTAGGAACAGTTTGGATTAGTCTTTCATTAAAGACGATCACTCCAATTTTTTTCTACTACGCAAGTTTTGTAAGGTTCCATGATAACTGTAACATGAAAAGAGTAATCATTACATAGTATTCTCATCAGTAAGCAAATTGTTTGCCTAATAATTATTCATGGAATCAGTCAAGAGATAATTGAAATTACTCTTTTCAGGAGTTTTAGTGAGCATTCATTGAACACAGATAATGGATTCCAATTAAGCAAGATATCACAGTAAAATCCACTTGCTTTTAATCAAACATTTTTAGTGCTGCAGGGACAATCACTAATGCAAAACAGTGAGATAACATTGCTTATGGAATTCAATAGAAATTTCAGCTGATGTTGTGAATTAAAGGCTAGTAAAATTATTAAAACCATGGCTAAAAAGCTACTTGTTACAGAATCACTCTATATTTGATTACTTTTAATATGGGATTACAGCAATTAAAACATGTAAAGTATAACTTTAATTAATTAATGACTCTAGTCATAAATTATGACTGCCTTGTCCCTTCAATTCAGTTAGAATTGCGAATGCTCATTCAGTTGGGGATTGAATTCAATGAAGAATTTGCAATTCCCCGTTTCCTGATGATTATATAATCTCATCTTAAAAATTTATTTGAATATACTTCCATTGGAAAATCTTTTCTTGTAATCTTGATTTACAGCAGTAGATGCTGGGTGGGAAAATGCTGGTGCTGCAGAACAGGCAGCATCAACAGGAGGAGAGCAGACAGCTCAAGTTGCTGCATTAAGACCTGCTACACTCTACCGCTTCCGGGTGGTTGCTGCAAATGAGCTTGGTGCTGGAGAACCAAGTGAAGTTGTGGTTGTGAGGACAGAAGGAGAAGCACCAGCATCACCTCCACGTTCTCTCAGTGCTGATGCCCTTTCTTCTACAGAAATTCGTGCAACTTGGGCACCACCACCCATGGAACTTTGGAATGGAGATATTCTTGGCTACTATGTAGGATATAGAGAAAACGGGTACTTAAAACCATTAAATGAAATTATTCAATTGAGTAAAAACCAATGAAGATAGTGGAAATGTCTTATATTTCACTTCTGTTATAAACCTGTGTTGTTTATTTCTTAAGGATTGGGCGACCTGCAGGATATAACTTCACCACAGTTCCTTTCAATGCCAACAAAGGTGGTGTTGCAATTTTGACTGGGCTTAAAAAATTCAGGAAATATGGAATTGTGGTTCAAGCATTTAATGAAAAAGGACCTGGCCCAATGTCAAATGAAATAGTTGCTCAGACATTGGAAGACGGTGAGTGTAAAATCAAGTGATTTATTACTCCTTACCGAATTTCAATAATTTAGTAAATAAAACATCAAAAGTTCAAGTTTCGGTATCTCAACCCAGAGGTATTTACTGGCATAAATAATTTAGTGATTCTTTATTTTACAAACTGGAAAACAATTTCAACAACACAATACTCTGAAAACATAAAGTCTCAACTGGGAAAAATATTAACCTAAATCCTTCAGATATGCATATTAGCATATATTGCAGTAAGATGATACTAATTATGATGTAATAAAAGAAATAAAAAGGTATTTATCATAACTCTAATTGAGTAATTTTTCTAAATTCTCAATAAAATAATTGAGTACTATACTATGATATCCTAATAAAATTTCCAAACTCAGATCCAATTATCACTAAAGTTTGTTGTGTAGATGTACAGATGTTCCCAAAGGTTGATAGTTGACAATTGTTCAATAAATATAATGCTCTTTGAATTATAATTAGATGGAAAAAAACCTCCATGCAAATATACATTCTTCATCTCTGGCAGTGCTAATGAAAAACCTGGGGCCCAATTTTGTAACTTATCGGACATAAGTGGAATAACTAAAAGAAGAATTCTCACTCCTAATGTCATGATCTGCAAACTTGTGAGTGGTCAAATAGAGGAAGAACTCCTAAGGAGTCAGAATTCTTCCTAAAGTTCATTGAACAACCATGTATCTTTTAATTTTAAGGCAGAGTAAGTGGAATTATTATTCTAGAATTTTGGTACTAACACTGAATGCAGATTGTTATCATAATTAATTGTAGAGATAGAGCAATTTAGTAAATCTTTCCTAGCCTGATCAGAGATTGCAACCTCAGTGGAGGCTCCTAGCTACAAAATAGCAAAACACCGCCTGAATTATTAAAATGTCAATCATCTAGTTCAGAGAAAAGAAGTGGTAAGCAAAAAAATTGGCCTCCTGAATTAGATTATTGGCAATCCATTAAAAATACATAAAAAGCAAGAATTTTTGTTTACGGTGAAATATCTTAACAAATAAATATTAACCTATAAAAATTATTTTAGGCGGTGATTATTTTTTAACTAAAATCTTTAATTTTCCTCAATATTTATACTAAATTTATTGCATTTCCATTAATCATCAAGGAATGGAAGGAATGACTGTGATAAATACTATATTATGATATATAAGATTCCCCGACTTATATGATACTCAATTGCTTTGAAGCTAAATAATTCGTGGAAAAGCAATTCATGTTTCCTTTTGGTGCATTATTTACACCCCAATTGTTAGAATATGATATCCAGAAAGAAAAATTTTTGACATAAATCAGTTATCATGACTTTAAAGTCAAATCAATTTATGTTTAAACTTTTGGAAATGGATCTTTCATACTCAAGCAGATTGGTTCAGTGATATGCTACATTCTTCTCAGTTTGTCATAGTCATTTTGTGTAAACATATAGTTTTCCTCATGTCACTAAAGTAATTTGGTATGGCACCCACAAACAATTACATGGACTTTCCTTTGTTGCCAATTGGCTTCTATTCTTCCTAAAGTTAAAATGCCCTACATGCATTTGAAGACCGATTTATTTTGACTCAGAAGGAAAATGTAGACTTCAGACAAATAACTATGCTTAAATTTTGCTTGTGAAACCCGAGTATATTTTCTGGGAACATTTTTTTAAGACACTAGTGTCTCACATGCCACAGAATGTATATCAACAGTAAATAGGGATATTTCACAATTTCATTCATTCAGTCTTTCAAATTATTTGAGATTTACTTTCCTATAATATGAGTTTCTCATGATTAGCCAATGAATAATGCTCTTTTCACAATTTATTTAGCATATTGTAAATTTTTTATTCTTCATTGCAGTACCCACAGCTCCTCCTCTTGAAATAGAATGCATGGCTAGAACAAGTCAAAGCCTTTTTATCAGATGGCAGCCACCTCCCCAGCTATTTCAGAATGGGATTATACAGGGATATAAAATTTACTATGAAAATAGTGAAGAATGGCCACCAGGTTGGTAGTAACTAACTGTTTCTTCTATATACCACACACTTCAGAGTATTTTCTAACTCATCTTCGTTTTCTTGTAGGTCATATTGAAGCTGAAACAAAGATAACTTTAGAATTAAGTACAGAAATTCATGGATTACAAAAATATTCTAACTACAGCATTCAAGTTTGGGCATACACACAAGTTGGTGATGGAGTTAAAAGTGAACAAATTTATTGTCACACAGAAGAAGATGGTAAGGGAAAAAATTTACAAACTTAAGTGTTTTTTATGTCTAGTGTGTTATTTGTACATTTCATTACCTAAGATATATACCTGGTTTAATAAAATACCCTGTACATAAAGTAAATCTTTTCAATTAGGAATATCTTTTAATATTTGATTGTGATTAACCTAATTTTCAATCTTTATACCTCCTTTTCAAGAAAGGTGTTCTTTATATTTATGATGGCTTTTAGTTCCAGAAGCTCCAGCTTCCATCAAAGTTGTACCTAGCTCACCAACATCACTCACTGTCAGTTGGCTACCTCCCTCACGACCAAATGGCATTCTGACAGCATATCACATCTACACTCGGGTTCTTGAAGGGGGCAGTGAACGCAGCTCCTATAAGAAGAGAGTGATTGCATCTAGAACACGATATGATGCTACTGATCTTCATCAAAAGGAAGCCTATGAGTTTTGGGTTACAGCACTCACAAGAGTTGGTGAAGGCCCAAGTACCAGAGTTGTTTACTCAACTCTCTCATCTCGAGGTTAGCATCCTAAAATTTGAGTCAATATTCCTGTAGAACTGTTATTATAGGATGATATTCAGAACTATGTAACATCTTATGGGCAAAGCGTGGAAGTTATAAGTAGAAGTGGTAGTAGTAGTAGTATTTGGTATCTAGGAAATAATAGTTTGCATTGTAAATATATGAAATAGTGATATTTAAAATTGAAACTTCCAGAAATTGTTTTACATTGCTTAAGCAAATAAAAGGTGATGACACCAAGAATTAAAGGAAGGATTCTAGTGTTGTAAAATCTACTTTCTGAAGTTTTTCTAGTGTCAAAAGGGTTGCTAAGTTGTGAATGCTCTTTGTTTACCTCTGAAAGAATCATTTCCTGAACTTTCACTGTGACTCTGAGAGCTGTAAGCTCTAACAGCTTCAGTGACAATGTTTTGAATAACTTATTTTATAATCACTGATAGTTCCAGCTGCCATCATCTCATTTGGCCAAATCATCTCTGTGCTGAGGAGAAGTTCTCGACAACTTCCTTGTGTAGTGGTAGGAACACCTGAGCCAGAAAGAGCATGGACCAATGGTGAAGGCAGTCCTATCTCGGGTAGCCACTTTGCTGTCATGCAGGATGGTTCTCTTTCAATTAGTGATGCTCAACGCAGATATGAAGGAAATTATACGTGTACTGCGCGGAATATTGAAGGATCAGATCAAATCACCTATACAGTTCGAGTGCAAGGTAGGTACCAAGATTGTGAAAGTAACTTCTATTGTGTTATCTTGCAACTTTGATAAATGGTGTTATGACTGCTTTATTCTGGTTTATCTAACTTTCCATGAGTAAATCAAGATGGAAATATGTTAGACCTTTACCAATCCATCCCTTCACCCAGTACTTTTATCTCTTGCTTGGTGTAAAAATAATACACTATCGTCATCTTAAAAATATTCTATTTTAGTTCAAAGAATAGTTTTACATAAAACTTTATACTGTGAAATTACCTTCTGACATTTAGATCCAATAGAAATAAAAAATAGGAACAGAAATGAAAGGGAAATATTATGAAATGTTGGGAAATATAAATATTGTATAACCATTATATCACATGACCGTCTTTCAATTCATTATGACCTAGCAGCACTTCAAGCATAAACTTACAACAAAGATGACTCTTTAATGTTTTAACAATCAGAATGGACCTCTGGTCTGGTCAGGAGACCCAAGAAATACATTTNTCAATCCATAGGAATTTTATTCAGAGTTTAAATCAACAACAAAAGCAAACCTTAATTTATGTAAAAGGCATTAAGGGAATTTATAGTGTATTCTGCTCCCTACTCTACACTGAGTAACATTAACCACTGCTACAACAGGGTAATTGCATATAAAGCACATATGAATCAAACAAAAGTAGTGTAAGCAACTAACTGAATTTAATTTTTAAGCACTAATTTTTTGTACTATTCCAATTCTATCCTATGTAAGAGGGAAATATTTCATTTTTAGTTTAGTGCAAAATTATATATTTCACTTTTTGTATATAAAATTTGTTTACACTATTTATTTCATTCCTTATACAATTTTCATTCGTACCTTACTGAAGTAAGGTATGAATGAAAATTCTTATCCTGATTTATGTTTAGGTTGGTCTGAGTACTGTCCTCACATTCATACCAAATCAATGAGAACATTTAGAATGGCCAATAAACTTCTAGCCATGTCCCATCATAGCCACAGAAATTGAAGGGAAGATTATTCTGTCGTGGTAGATAGTTGGTTTAGAGCAACTGCCTGGAAAGTGGAAGATACAGGTTTAAGTCTCAGCTACAGCAGTCTTTGTCCTGGAGTGAAATAGTGTTTACCCATGAATCAAGGACTATTATGCAATGTTTGACTGATAGAAATGCATCAATGCTGAATCATATCTGCTCTATGGTATAAGGTATGTTTATGAAAAAACACCAAAATTTAAAATTTTTTTGAAGTTTTGAAGCCTTAAAGTTCAGAGTTTTGCATAATGACAACCAATCTTCTATCTACAAACTTCTTTTGTTCCATTCAACTACCTTTAATATTATTATTTATTATTTCACAAACACTTCTATATGCTATTCAGCAGCTTTTATGTAACTAAGGTAAAGATGTGTCTAGCCCATCTTTGCTGTAGAAATCTTGACTATAGTGAAGTGGTATATGACTGAGATTTATATTCACACGCATTTTATTCACACAAACAGAATCTCATGTTAATTGAGAAAAACATATAAGAATATTTATTCCAGTCAGGACAGCAATTTAGATTTCTGTTATGGAGAAATTTCTATTAAGCAACAATACTTTAACAAGGTATAGCTATATGTATAGCTACTACAGAATTTTAAGGTCTAGGACCCAAGTATATGTGAAATTATTTAGATTTATACTAGGAATGTTCAATTTTCATTCATATCTTTAGTGGCTCCATCAGCTCCTCATCTCCACGTAACTTCTACAAGTACAACATCACTTCATCTTCAGTGGGTAGCAGGAGATATGGGAGGGAGTGCTATTCGTGGATATTCATTGACTTACAAGCATGAACGGGGGGAGTGGGAAGAGAAGAAATTACCCCGAAGTGCCACCAGCTATAAGCTGGAGGATTTGTCATGTGGGAGTGAATACAGACTTTACCTTATGGCTTTCAATAGTGTAGGAAGTGGAGCACCAAGTGACACAGTGAAGGCATCAACTGATGGTTCACCCCCTGGTAAACCCCTTCAAAGAGAATTTCTTACTCCCAATACCAGCAGTGTGATGCTGAATTTACGTCGTTGGGAGGATAATGGCTGTGAAATATCCCATTTTATTTTAGAGTACAGAGAAGAAGGTAAAGAGGAGTGGCTAACAGGTGAATAAAGTAGAAATTTAAACTAAGGATTACCTTAAGTATATTTCCCCAAAATCTTTCTTCAGTCATCTGCTTGTTATGTGGTTTTAAATTTGTGTATAATTCCAAAATTTAATTAATTTAATGGCTGTTCTTTGTATATTCTGATCAATATTTCAAATAAGTGATGAGTAACTCTTCAGTTGCCTTTTTTCATGAATTTCAGAAGTTTTTTCTCCCATTTACTCTCTCTCAGGTATTAAATATATTCATCTGATAAGTTATACCACAAATCTTTGCATAGAGCTCAATCTCTCTCCAATAATAAACATATAGAGATTGAGGAAATATTTTATACAAATAATTTAGATTTTTGGAAATTTTATATAAATGCCTAAAAACAAATTATGAACATGCCTTATTATAAATACATATTTGTGGGACTCCTCTCTCCATTAACCACTGACTTACTCTTGATATCTTTTTCCAAATATATGACTGCAACATTCTAGTGGGACGTAATGTGCAAACCAAGGATAACTTTTCTATAATGGGTCTATGGCCTGCAACAGAATACACTGTGCGAGTGATTGCATTCAACAGTGCTGGTTCTACAACGGCTGAATATACCTTTTCAACTCTTCCAATATTTGGAGGTAGGTTTACCAAAGTATTCTAGAGTTAAATTCTTAATAATTCTACTTTGCTTTGCTATTGTGTCTGAGTGAAACTAATTTTATGTAATCTATATATTAAATTAACTTAAAAAATATAATTTTCAGGAGAAATGATTATAGTGGGTAATGAGAAAAATGGCAAGCAATGAACAGAAAATGGTAAAGAGATTTTTACTTGTTTATACCTCAGAAGATAACAAATTTGATTTGAAGCTGAGCACAAAATTCATTGTCAGGTTTTGGAGAAAAGCTTTAATGATGCAACTGTTGATTCTGAGGAAAAAATCCTTAAAATTCTATATTAATTTTGGTCTATGGATAACAATCAATAAGATAAAAGGTGCACCATTCATACTTAAATGTTTTGTTTAGTACTTGACATTGAAGAAATAACCTAAACTGCTTATTTGATTCATATTGGTAATCATATAAATATCTTAACTGTAATTACTTTCCAATTGGTAATAACTACTGACTAAAAACAAATGTCATTTTAGGTAATGGGTTACAATGTGAGCCAAACATACACACACACACACATCAACAGGAGAGTTTTACTGAAAGTAATGCCCATTTTCAAATAAAGCACCAACCATTATTCCACATTATTTTGCAAAACTATTTTACTATACATTTTAGTAATTTTTGCTACTTTCTTGGATAGTTTCTATGGACAATCAAAAATTTGTCACATTATTATCATTATCTTTCAAGGAGCATGTTAATACCAGCTTCATCATCTTCTGCTGTCAGAAACCCTGTGACCTCTTCTTTAAGCTTGTCATCATTTTCAAAATGTTTCACATCCAGAAAGTCTTTCAGCTTAGTGAAGAGGTAAAAGTCACAAGGAGCTTAATTAGTACTATAAAGAGGATGATCAATTATTCCTTAACCAGTGATTGATAGCAGTTGCTTCGTCTTCTCAGCCACATGAGGCCAAGCTTATTCATGCAAGAGCACCATGCCACGTGACAGCATTCCACATCTTTGATTCTGAATTGACTGCCTAGTTTCTTTAGTAATTTGCAGAATGCACCTGGATTTATGGAGGCACCCTGTTGCATTAACTCAATCAAAAAGTGCTGTTGCCATAGTCAAAAAACACTTTTGCCATGAGTTTTTGAGTAGAGATGATTTGTTTGAATTTTTCATTTGTCGGGTATTGGACATGGTGCCACTGTATAGACTGATGTTTACTTTCAGATGAAGCATATGACACCCAAATTTCAAACCCTTGTCACTATTTTCACAAAAACTCATTTATCTCATTGGAATAGCATTCCAATCAGAAGCCATGTGTTTGTTTTTGGGCTCCTCATTGAGCATGCCAGGTACCCATCTCACAAATTTTTCTGTACCCAAGATCAGTTGTGATAACTTCATGAATATTGACACAAAACATATTGGAAAATTTTTCACTAATTTCATGTATAGTCACATGCCAATCTTCCTTAACAAAATCACCAATAGATTGCAGCAAATTATCTGAACTGATGGACAGGTGACCATTTTGTTCATCATCATGGACATTCCCTCTACCTACATTAAATCTTTTGCCCCAATGACATACAGATGGCTCATCCATTACTTTGCATTTACAAATTCCCAACAATCGTTGACCTTTAACAGGACACTTCCCTCTAAGAATTAGAAATGCATGTCAAAACAAGTACTAATATCTTGAGATGCCTCCAATATATATGTCTATATATCTCCAATATATGTATATACTTACCAGTAGGTTTAACAATGATAATTTCCTTAAGGGACTTTTACGCCAAGTCTTGTTGATGTGAATGCAGAGGAAGAGGCATCTTTCTATTTGGACATAGGAATTATCATTCCTATTGTGGTATCACTTTTGGCAGTGATTGGGGTCACCATTGCTGTGTTCATTTGCCTTCGGAAAAGTAAGTTTTAAATATTTCAGCTTTATTAATGATTGACACAGTTCATAATATGCATTATTGTAGATATTAGTCTGAAATTAATATTTTAGTATATGCACAATAATAGTAAAGTGGATATGCTTTTATTGTTTTGCATCTAACACAAAATCACATGCACTTAACTATGCATGCATTGTTTTCACATTACACTAAGTCCTGCAATTACATCCTTCATTATCTCTTGTAAATGAATTCTTGAATAGTTATAAGAAAAACTAACTTATCTTGAAATGTAGATGTAACTTAAGTTTTGGTAATCTTTCATAAGGTCAGTAGTACCACCACTGCACCATTTGCTGACAGCAGCTTGCGTTATAATGTCTTCCATTGCCTCTGTCTTCTTGCTGGCTGCCAAAAGTAACTGCACACACAGCAGCCTTCTGACTTATTTATAATCTGACAAAAGTTGGTTTTTGTCTCACTCAATGGTGCCCCTCCTTGCTGGCCACCAACAGGAGGGTTTTGATGGAAACCCAAAAATTATGCATAATGTAATGGAAGACATTATTTTTCAAAAGGCTGCCTGCAGATGGCAAAGCATTCCAATATGCATAATGGAAAAAACCAAAATTTGTCTACTGTAATATTTATAAAAAACTTTGTCCTCTAGTAATATAATATACATTTCTCTTTGTTTAGCATGCAATTTTGCCGATTGAATATTTGCCAAGGTATCCAAATTTTCAAAAAATCATGCTCCATGTCAACCAACACCATCAAAAGAATTGATCTGTTCTGAAAGTAATTTTGATAAACAAATTTCTTTCATTTTTGTGTCTGGGTTTTTTGAATTACATTAAAGTCATAAATCTCTAACTTACATCTACCTTGTATTACAAGTTCTGATGGGTCATTGAGTGATTTCAATAGCATCTCAATTGCTTCTAAGTTTGCTTTCAAATATACAGTACTATTGAAATAGATTTTGTTATGAATTCCATCACATTCTTTTTTCACCTTAAACGGTACACATTATTGTTGTCAAACTTGATTGAAATGGTATTGAAAGCAGAATTTTTCAGTATTGGATTCATAATTTACTCTAAGTATTAGAATCAAGTGGAATTTTTACTCTTCTAATTTCTTTCCCTGGAATGTCAATTGACTTCTGAAATGAAAATCCTTATTGTATTGCATGTTGTGGCTGCTCTGTTGAGTGTGGTTGCATTGTTTGAAAGTAAGCCCAGGTGTTCTGCATTCTCCACAGCCTAATAGTTATGCCACTGAATATTTTCCCAACTTCAGGACCAACATAATTGGAGCCCTTAAGTTACAACCAAGGATAAGGTTATCTAAGAGTGCTTCTTAATTCACTTATGCTTGGGAAAAACTATATTCCTTGTGTTGACAGGATTAAAATGAATGGCCTTCAGCAGAATGGCAGGTCAGAGTGATCGCATGACACACCAACATCACTCCATCAGAGGTTGATCATGAATCCCTCACACACGCTTAGTGTTCTGGGTTTTATACCCTCTTGGTCACAACATTCGAGAAGCTTCTCTTGGAAGATGGCAAGGCCTGGCTGGTCAACAACATCCAACTGCTCTGACCTGCTGGGCCATTCTGCTGGAGGCCATTCACCATGGCTTTATCTACTCTTTGAATTTAGTAAGAAACGAATATTTTAATATGCATTTTTTTCTGATTTATTATGTACAACCACTTTTTATTGACATTGGTAGTTATAGAGAAATAGTCTGGTACCAAACAGTACTGCTAGGCACTTGGGATTTAAAAATTGAAAAACCAACAAGATTACTTAATAGTTTCATTATAGTAATGTGCTACTGACTGATACTAAACAATACCACTAGGCATTAACAGGTTAAATGAACTGTTCCTGGTTGGTTCTGCATATAGTTTTGTATATTTTAGATTACAAAATATTTTGTCTGATTACTAATGAATATTATCATTAGCAATAAAATATCCCAGACACTGTCATCTATATGGTGAATCTAAATTTTTATTGGGTATTTTGTTTCATAGTTTTAATTTAAATGCTTAGTAAACTCACAAACAGCTAATTCCTTAAGATCACTTATACTCTTACGATGAGATACTTCACAAATTCCATTTAAAGTACTATCATAATAAGTAACTCGATTATTTGCTATTTATTGTTTACCCAGAATCTCCTGATGAGGTGGAATGCTCTGGAATTCAAGATGGACAGTCTATTGTATCAATAGACAACAAACAAAATTTGGCCCAAAGAGAACAGTATTATGCTGCAGTGCAGAAGGGGATACCAGCCCCTGTTAGAGACAGCAATACTCTTGAGCGAATACCAGGTTTGTTTCTCAATCATTTGCATCTCATTATACAAAATCAATTTCATCATGATCTACTTTTAACTTAAGCATTTCTACTCTTGTTAAAAAAATTTGAATTACTAATTGATCTTTTAACTTATGATTCATTTTCAGAGCCTTTTAATGCAATAATTACATAATCTTATTTTTCAGAATATGCGGAAGATATTTATCCATATGCCACCTTTCATGTACAAAGCCAGCAGCAAACATCTTCCCCTGCCCACTTCCAAACCTTTGTTTATCATGATCAGAGACTTGCTGCCATGGAAACCATCCCTCTGAAAAGTGTGAGTGGACTGTAATGAAATGTAGGCATTCTTTCTTAACTGAATGAACTTTTACTGAAAGCAAATTCACACTCATCCTGGCTCATTAACATCTTGCTTCAGAGATAATCTGATTGCGATGAAAACTGACAGCGGTGAAATATTTGAGCGTGATTCACAGCTACAAAATTATAGTTGGATTTTATCGACCTGAAACAACAATGACAGATCCAAACTCTACGAGTCGTACTTGGTTTTGAGTTGATCTTCGTTTATCGTCCTATGAAGGAAATTCTTTTAATTTTTTTTCGTGTTGTAGAGTCCACATGATGATTACGCCAAATTAAGGCAGAACCGAAAGAGAAAATGTTTGAGGTCGGAGAGTGAGGACTACGACAGTCTGGGCTCAGATTCAGACACGGAGAGCCGAACCGAGTCCTCCAATCACTTGTATGAGCTGGGGCCAAGCGGGGACCGCCTCGCACTCCAAAATGCGCCTCATTGCCACAGTACGTAACCCTCCATTATCCTTCCCTCGTTGCATCATTAACCTGCCTCACCTATTCCTATCCTTCAGAGATGGCTTCCGTAGCAGTTCCCAGTCTTAATAGTATTCATCATGATACAAAATTACTTTTTGTGGGTTGGATCACAATGGAAACATTTTGTTTCAAAATATAATTGGCTACTGCTGGCATGCATCAATTTCCTGCGTCCGTCCATTGATATCACTGTAACAAATTATGTTTCAGGATTTTTTTGTTGAGGAGAAACTGCTGCCTTGTGTTTCACCTGATTGATGACTAGCATCTAGGGATGGGATGATTTCATTCTAGAATTTGTCAAATGATCATTTCTTTCAGTTCCCTTCCACTTAATATTGTTAACTTGTTTTAGTTTCGTGATTATTCTCTTTTCTGTAGTAGCTGCAATTTTCCTGATTGTACAAGGTTATCATTTTTTTGTTGAATGGACATTATCATTAATAAACATAATGATTAGATATCTATAACCTAATTAATAAACCTTATACCATTAAAGCCTGAAAAGAAAGTTAAAACTTACTAAATTAAATCTGATGAATTAGAGCTAACTAAAAATTTATCTTATTTCTATCTGCTGTAAAAATATTTCTTGTACTAAGAATTTCTGTTCTTTTCTTTCTTTAAAAGAATACTCAATGAACTTTTCCATTAACTTAAAAATTTTCTGGATTGGCTTTTGGATATGTGACCACATACATGCATGTTTACATCTCACCTATGACAAAAATGGTCTTTCATCATTGAGTAGGAAATTCAAATAACCATAATATTATCAATATGCAGTTTTCTAGAAATTTTCTTTAGTTGCTTTAAGTTGAATTTTAGCAATCCTGCAATTCACTGACAACATATTCCAGAATAAGCAGCATTAAAGAGTTATAATTTAATTACTATGTTCCTCATGTCCTTCCAGTGATTGAATGGGAATTATATTCAAGAAAAATATTAGTGTAAAAATATTTACTCATTTTACCATTCAGATTTGGTCTTTTTCAAGTAAGAAACAATTTAACTTCAAAAGAAATTCCATCAGTAAAAGTTATTAAAACTAACTATGAGTTTAAGTGTCAATAATTAAGATTATGAATGAAAGAAGACAATTGAAAAAGTTGCTCTGTGGAAAGCATTTAGGAGGAAAATAATTAGAGCAAAATCTACCTGAATTCTCACTTTTTTATCTTAGCTCCTGAAAATATATGGGAAATAATTCAATTAGGATGATTTAAGACCCATTTTAAGAGTAGTCGCATGTCATCAAATAATCACAGAGCAGTTAGATTATTATGCAAGCAAAACTACTATGAGAAATTCACATAACACCAGAAATTATGATGTAATCTATATAAGTTAATGTATTCATCATGGACTTTCTTTATTCAATGAGAAATGTTAGTACTTTAAGCAGTTAGCTGTTATATTCTATTAAATTCCTTAATTTGTACATCTCATACGGTTATCAAAACCTAACACTGGATGTGATTTAAACTGAAAACATATAAATGGTCTTCATGGCAGTAATAAGAACTTACATTCAATTATTAAATAGTAAAATGTAAAATCATTATCCCAGCTCAGAGTTTCCTTCTCATAAGTATGTAGCGGTGAAGATTTTTTTAATTGAATAGGTAGGGAATCGATATGTTCAGGCATTACCTTATGGAAGGCTGTTGCACAAAAGAAAAGAGATTTCATATTTTTCCAGAGAAACTTTAATATGAGACCGGTTTTGTTACTAGAGTAGCATCTTCAGGAACTGGAAATCATGAAGACAGAGTATAAGCAGCTGAGAGTAGCAAGAGAGGGCAAGTAGGAGAGAAGTGGTAGGAGTTTAATGGGAAACTCATTTAAGACTTCTTAAACTCCTGCCACTTCCACCCTCATTACCCTTCCTTGCTTCTCTCAACTACTTATACTATCTTCTCATGATTTCTGTTCCTGAAGATGCTACTCTGGCACTAAAACCAGTCTCATATTATTTTTTTTTTTTGTAATGAAGTCTCTTGTTCAACTGAATAATTTTCATCGAAAATGTGTAATAGTTGCTATTCACTATCTTATTGACCAACTATATTTCTTAAGAGTTGCATGAATAATACTGGATTCGATTTTATAATTTGTCTGAAACTGAAAAGATAATTATTATTCTGATATAGAATGGATGAGCTGTATCTTTAATTTTTAAATAGAATATTCTTGATATAATAAATGTCCTTTAAATAATTGTGGTCTCAGCTGTACCAAGTCAATTTTCTTCAAGTTTTAGTATTAGCACTAAATAAGTACACTTTGTTTATTTTTCTATAAATATAATTAATGTTAAATATGTTAAGAACCATTAATATTGGTTATTTTTTATTTGTATCTCTTGAAAAATTCATATCCATTGATTTCACTACAGAAGTACCCAAAAAAGTGAATATATAGGCAGAATTTTTGCACAATGAAGTTAAATATCAAACAAGTATTAGTTCCTATTTTGATTATAACGTGCATTTGATATATCTTCTTAAAATCTGCATCCATTTTCATTGAATGTCTTCTAGATTTACTAGGAGTCTCACAAATTAAGCTCCAAAGATGATAAAATGTTTGGTTTGGTCAGGTATTATAAATAAGTAGTGTAATAAATAATTTCAAGGATTAGAAGCAAACATTCTAGACTTCACAAAGAGGTAAAAGAAATTTTCAAAAACATTGCTACCTAAACATTGACTTTAATGATTTACAGTTAACCAATGAATCTCTCCATTGTCATAGATCCACTCAGATTTAATTCAGTAATATAATAATGATAATAAAATGTCTTTATTTGGGTGAAATTGAGACTAAAAGTCTCCTCTTCCATCCAACTCATCTTTACATTAGTTCCCAGCTTATAATGTAACCTTCCTCACTCTGAACTTCTGGTGACTTACTCATAAATATTCAATATGATTTGCTTTCTATCTTTATTATTACAGTATTTCTTATCACCTCTCATGGACATATATTTATCAGAAACATACACTAAATTATTGTTGATTTTAATGAAAATTGCATAGTATGTTATCTTCCATATCCTAAGAGGGATGTGATGAGATTCTTATCATTTTTTCAGTTACCTTAGTCTTCTTCTTAAGCAATCCCCTTCACAAGTGTTTGCAGAAAAATGAAGGGTTAAGTAGTAAATAAAGAGCAAGGAAGGGCCTGATACTTCATAGAGGTTTTGCATTCTAAAAATAGGCTCTTATGTTATGTATTTTGCTTTAGTTAATTTGGAGGTGTTTAGTTTTTCTCAGAAGTTTAAAGATATGAAATGAACCTTTGTTTGTCATGAACCTTTAAATATTTGAAACACATTGCAGTCTCTTTGTTAATCAAAATATTTTATTAATGTATCCTTAAGTTCCCAGAACAAATATGCTCTGAAAGAGTTGAAATTATTTTTCTATCAATCATGTTGATTATTTTCAAGTTGATGAAGGAATTAAAACATGTACCTTCCTCTAACTCAGGATTTTGATGGTAAGTTATGTTGTTATGTAACCCCTTAGAATGATCTCATTTTTTTATACCCCAGGCATGTTGTAATATAAATTATCTTTAACCTGCCAGTTGTTACTCAAGCAAAGCTAAGCCTAAATTTTCAGTTTTAAAATTAAAACAGCTAGTATTATTGAATGATGCTGTTTTCTTTAATTTAGCTGGAGCTTAGGTTACCATTGTAGGAACAAAATAAGCTTATCTTAGTGATCCGTGTTTTCAGCTTGTCACCTTATGATATCTCCTTCACAATTGTCATCTCCAGTAGTGATTTATACTCTGTTAGTGTGTTATATACTCTAATTATCATTTTTTATTGATATCAGACTTTTCTCCACAGTTATTATTTTCTTTGTAACTTAATTCATATTCTTAATTCATATACTCTTCTATAGGTCAATTTCATTGGTTGATCTTCCAAATTTTTACATAAATTTCAGTATTTTCTGCCTAATTAGTTTAAGTTACCCTATGTTTTTCAGTACTTATTAAGTACCAATAAGCCCAATCTGGTGAATCAATTTCAATTTTAACATGTAGATTTTTCTAATACATATTTTCGTGTAACAACAACAGTGATAATATTAATAATATTTTTATTTGTCCAAAGGAAAAAATACAAAAGTTTGTCCATGGGACATGTTTCACAGTAAAAACAATCATAAACTCCTCGAGGCAGTGGTTACATACATATCTTATAAGATAATATCCTTATCAGGACTTTGATATTCACTAATAATGTAAAAACATTGAGATATCAAAAATTTAAAAACAAGATTTTTAGAAATCACATAATTCTCTTCATTTTTAATGGTATCAGGCGAAAGATTAAATAGATTTATTATCATTGCTCTGAGTCCCAATAAATTCACTGAGAAATTGCTATTAATAACATGTAAATCATTAATTTTCCTAATATCATAAGAATAAGTAGAACAGTTCTTTAAAAGTCATCCATATGTTTTTCATGTTAAGTACGTCATAATATATGTATATACTTGGCAATGTCTTATCTTTTAATAAGATGATGGTAGTGAGCTCTAAAATGTTAATTACAGATTAATCTGAAAATCTTTTTTGTAATTTAAAAATGTCATTTACATGAGAGGAAGAACCCCATAATACAATGCCATATGCAACTCCAGAGACAAAGAAACAATACTATAATATCAAAAAAAATTACAGACTTACTGTATCTTTGAAGAGTATTTACTGACAAGTACAAAAAGGATATAAAATAGGGTGTTACAATAAGAGAGCATAAAGAGAAGAGACTTAGAATCCAACATGGATGGAAAGTCACCAGGGCCCCCCACATCAAAGATATGGGGACAACCAGAAGAAGCAGGGGAAGAGAGCAAGATTTAAATTGCAAGCCATTTTGGCTGTTATGATTTGATAGGTCATAGGATTCTGAGAGGTCAATAGGAGACAGATAGGAGTTGGTAAACATGGAACACTTCACAATACAGCAAAGTGTCCTTATTGTTAAACATTACTATCAAAATGGTGAAAGCATAAAATTTTCATTCAAATCAAATCTTGCACTCTTATTTTGACATCCTATATAATGTTTTATCACAGCTTTGAGTTTTATTATGATTTATATGAGCCAATATGTTTTTAGCTATGGCAATATTAATGCAAGCGTCAGATACTTGGCCAGATGCAATGGCTCAATTTATCTTACTTGGTATTTCTTTCCTATGATGTGTCTGATGCTTAATTCACATGCAATACTCATTAATGCTGACTATACATAATATCACTTTTATAAGTTGGTCAACCTCAGATTTCTTTTCATTTTCAGCTAGTGGCTAAATATTTAGCCACTAGCCAATTTTTCCTTCAAGAGCTCAAACTCTTATAACAGGCCAACTTTTTTTCCTCGTATATAATAACTAATTAACTTCATCTAGTGGAATATTTATAATAGTTTGTCACCAAATTGCCATTAATTATTATCGCTATCCACTAATATTTATAGGCACAATAATAAGTTATTAAAATTGACTTTTGAGGTCATGGTGGTTGGTTAAATATTTAGCCACCATCTGTCTATGGCAAAGGATGATGGAAATCTATGAGTATTAAAAGGTTAAAGGTAAATCCATCCAAGACACAGCACTTATTCATAAATTGTTCTTGAAGCAAACCTAAACCTAACATACGTTTTAAAAACATTTTTTGCAAAAACTTGCTTAAAAAGCAGGGTGCTTCCTACAGAAGGATATAGATTTTTCCAAGGTATTTATTGGGATAGGCCAAGAACACAGTCTTAAAAACCTTGATGCATCTTAATTCCTTGAATCTTAGCTCCTTATCAATCACATAAAAGTTTCCATCCAAGTGAACGTATATATTTAAATTGAAGAATAAGAACTGTGTCACCATATGATTATTTTCTTATGAGTAGGATTAAATTGATTCTAATTGAAATATCATATGCTTGGCAAGACTAAAATCAAATGTTTTCGACAATTCATATTTTGGTAACTATATGTGAATGTCATAAAAATGTCAACATGATTGAAATCATTGAATAACATGATTGAAAGGTTTGATGTCCACAAAAAACTTATTATTATCTTGTATAAACTTGTTCAAAAGAATCAAAGTAAACCAAGTTAAATATTACCTGAATACACTAAATTTTAGCAGGTTATCCAGAGAGTTAAAATGGCACAGAAATAAACTATGCATCAAGATAAATTCAAAAACTCTAAGTGTCTCACATCAGCATCGAGGTCCAACATGTGGTTCAAGACAAAGTAAATGATAGGGTTGGCAGAAACAAAATAAATAGTCCTACTTCACTCCAGCTTTTGATTATCTCAAGATATTCAGAAGCTGCAAACAAGCCTCTCTGTATGAAAATCTTCAGGAAGAAATCTATATGCACTTTCCAAATGATTTTAATCTCAATTAAAAAATATGCAAATTAAGATGAGAACTTTGTGGCTTTCAAAAAGCACCTCAGCGGTGGTTCAAATGGCTAACATATTACTTGAAGAGAAAAGAATTGAAACATCTCCAAACAGATCAATGAGTATTTGTCTCAATCAGTAATTATTTGTAGCCATTAATGTAGATGATGGGATAGTAACAGCAAAAAGTGAGTCCCAAGTGCAGAAAATTCTGACAAAAATGAAGAAACACTGGTTCATCAGTAAATCTCCAACCATAAATTTATTTGTGCATGCAAATATTCAAAATGAAGGTGGTGTATTCATCATTCAAGAGAGGTATGCTCAGCAAGTTATAAATAAACACAACATGCTAGCTTCAAAATCAGTGGGCACACCTATTTCTGATCTAGAATATACTTAAGATGATATGACTATAAGTCTATGAAGAAGAATGATATGAAGTTATCAAGCTGCAGTGGAAAGTCTACTGTATCTTTTGTGCGAAAGACAACCTGATATTAGTTAAGCAATGAATTTTGCAAGCAGGTTTACAAATAATCCAGAGAAGCACAAATGTGAAGAGAACTCTCAGGTAATCAAAAGAGAAGATGGCTTACATAGCTCAAGCAATTGTGAAAATAAAAATAATTTGGAAGTTTTCTTTGATTCTGACAATGCTGGTAACAACATAGAAGATAAACTGGTTAATGCCTGTGGACCTATTACCTGGTGTTCACTCAAACAGACAAGTGTAACTCAGCATTTAACAGAGGCTGAGTAAGTAGCTGCCACCCATTCTTGTGAAGAGATGAGAAATGTCAAGTTTGTTTTGGAAGAAATGTTGTCCAGGAAAAACTCATATGAATTCATACATGGATAACACAAGCTATATCGAACTGATTAAACCAATTTAAAATAAAATGTGTCTACATTGAGGCCAAATATCATCTGACAAAAATAATATAAAAAGGGATAGTTTAACATTCAGTACTTTCTGAGTGATCAAAATTTTGAGGACATTTTCACAAAATTTCTGTAGTCTGTCAAATTTGAAAATCTTAGAAATAATATAATCCAATAATGGTGCGAAGATGCTAAATCAAATGTTACATTTGTCTAGTCAAACTATTAATCTCTAATACTAATTTCGTTGATACTCATTTTGCATTCTATTTCCATTCTCAAAATGCTTACTATGTTGTTGTAATGCATATGTTTGTTTTCTGGGAGTGTAATGTACTTGTGCATTCTCCTTGTATTGTTCCCACAATATTTGTTTGCTTTACTTTTGAAATATCATGCCATATTAATTTAAATGAATATTTGCGTTTATCCTTGAGAGAGAGTGTTGAAATATCATACAGTTACAAGAATAAAATCAAATGTTTATGTAATTTCCATGTTGGTAACATATGCATATGTTATACAAATGTTGACTTAATAGAAATCACTGAAATAATATGGTTAAAAGGTTTCATGACTACTTGAATATGTTAACATTCTAACAGTACTTAATCATGAATGCATGCTTTCAGAGATAATTGATCATATCTCAACACCAGGTTTTTGTATCATAAACTTGTAGTGGGTAACTCCTGAGTAACTTCAAATAAACTTTTTACTAATTTAGTAAGCAGTTTGAAAATGTGGAAATTTTCCAGCATCCTAGTGAAAAGTAATTAAATAAAACATTTAAGAATCATCAAACAGTTTTACCATTAGCAATAATTAAATAATAAATTTTAAAAATTTTCTATGATGTTTAATTCTCTGTAGCCAANTATTTTATTTTTTTTATTAATACATAATACAATATCTATCAAAAGGTTTTTCTTATATTACAATTTTATTGATATTCTTTTCTTTTTATATTGAGTTTATATGCAAAACTTCTAATCTTTATTGCTATTCTAAATGAGAATATGTATTTTAGGTTGTTTGAAACAATTACTTCACCTATTTTAGACATTACAGATATTATTATTTTGGCTCCATGAAAACAGCTATATGATTTACCTTATATCCAAGTATGATAACGTTTTAATGCTGCATCCATGCTCTTTGCATTGCAACTGTCTTTCTTAAGTAATACTCCTGGCAGCTGAAAATCTGCTTTGTAATGATCTTATTGTTTAGTTTAGGAGTTGTATGAGGAGTCATGTATGAGGTACATTTGTGAGTAAGTAAGGACACTCAGGTTTGAAATAAAGATATTTTAGCCTTGTATATTATTTATGTGAATGATCTATTAGTATCTAAACAGTATGAATGTTAAATTCTATTTTTTGCAAATCTTGAGATTATGTGATGAATGAAAATCAAATCATCACTATAATTAATATTTGCAACCTGATAATTTTTATAATTGGAGAGTCATGCTTTGCTTACACTGTTGACGCTGCCTTGCCTGTGTAATATGCATGTTCAATTGACTCACATTTATATAGGAAAATTTCTTGAGCCTTGAAATATTTTCTTCTTCTTGAAAGAATGATCCAATCCTTTTATTTATTGTTTAAAGTCACAGCTCTGTCATTTTCATAGTGTAACTAATAACTTTGGCAAGGTGGAATAATTATATTTTTTATTAAGTTAATTAAGTAAAT
>KZ308369.1:15326-27255 GCA_000376725.2 Ladona fulva | reverse complement strand
ATATATTAATCGTTTTCAAAGGAATTTAAAGTTTCTTACATTACAGAATTTTTGTGTAATGAAATATCAGTACTGCATCAAAGTTCATTGATGACATAATTTTGTGATGCAAACTCAATTCTCAATTCTTCTGATATCTCTTCATATAATCACACTAACAGCTTTAGCCCTAACAATTCAGAGGATATTAGAAAAAAATTATGCATCAAACTTTTGGATAAATTGGTGATTAGTTATTAAATTCTATTTTTAAAATCAGTTTTCAAATATAAAACAATGGCATATTTATAATTTTTGCTGCAAGACTTTTATGTAAATTGTATTGTTATTCACCACTTTAATTTTTGGCATCTTACAATTAGGTAATTGTTTTACTACCATTCCAATCCATGAGTTTTCTAAACTCATTTAAATAACATTTAGTATAATGAGCTACATTTTTTTTGTGAAAGAAAGGTGACAGGCAATGTGGAGGTTTCCATCAATTTTCAATCACAGAATGATTTCACACAGACGTATTTCAAGAGGAAATCATATTTTAAAACACCATAATATAGTCTGAAAATCAACAAACATATGATAAATCAATGTTCCTTTAAAGAGTAATACTGAATATATTCATGTGCATTAATATTTGTGTATCGTAAGTCAAAAGATAAATTTAATGGTAGGTAAATTAATGAATGTAGAGATGCAAAATCATTGGTATTTCCTCATTTTCTGTTGCAGTAGCATTTATCATTATGATTCCTGAAGCAAAAAACAGATTCTCTTACTGATACTTTAGAAAATGCTAAAATGTATTTGTGAATTTTTCTCATGCAAATGCATAGATCAAAGTCAATAGAATGTGATCTGAATTTGACCATGAATCATTCCATCCCTAGTTTGCTGTAATCTAAAATATTGAGACTAACAATGTTACAATTAAAAGTGATCAAAAAGGATTAATGGAAAGTGCTGCAGTGCTCACTAACTATAAAGCTCCTAAGATAAAATACAATTTTTATTATTTTTTGCTGTTATAAAGTTTGAGAATTTCGTGACTGTGTTAAAGTACTACAAAGTATTTGATTTTATGCAGTCATTATAACTGTCTCTCTTCATTACTTGGGGTAACATTTTCATTAATTTGCTTTAATAAAGATTTCCCTCTGCTTCTGTATTGTAGCTAATCAATGGATCATTATATCATTTAAAGATGAAAATTTTTGTTTAAAAATAAGTTTTACTCATGGAAAGATCTTATTACAGACATTTTGCACCCGCCCCCAGAGTCCAGTACTTCCACCGAACCATCCCCACTCCCTGACCGGAGAAATATGCCCAGATGGGGAATATCCAGGTAAAAAGTAAGCCAATATCTTATTTTCCTAAATAATTACTCAAATACAATAGTATAAAAATATTTGTATATAAGTTTATTTTCTCTCTGTTATTATGTAGTTCAGTATTTTTTGCAAAATATTTATTAGGTAATCATTTAAGATCTTTTGACAAATTTAAGTGAAATTTTTCAGTAATGTTTAAACCATGTTTGAACTTGCCAGAAATCTCCCTCTATATTTCCATAATAAATAAAAGATTTTTGATCAAAGCAATTCTATGAGCAGCAGTTTAACCTAATTTGATAAAGGTACATATCATGTTTGTTTAATTTCCCATGCAAAAGTAGTTGTTGTAAATCAGCTGGCTAAGCACTGATCCTCTTATTCATGGAAACATGACTATGCAAATGAGAAAATGTATTATATGTATAGCATATTTAACCCTCCAGCGATTTCCACGGGTTAGGCAACCTTCCTTTCTCTGCAGCTCCCGCAATTTCAGGGGGCTCCTGGTTTTTTTCTTATATCTTCCCCACCATATCCTGTGAATTCTCAGCCTGATCCTTCTATCCTATGTGTTGCTTTGATGGTGACGTAGTTCAATATTTTCAGCTATAGATAACATTTACATTTACTTTTTCAAGGACAACTACATACATGTTTTTCCCAATCATACTCTCCCCATTTAGTACCCATTGAATAAGCTTTTCATGCAGTTTACCTGTCTACAGTTCATAAGACCAATCTCAAAAGAAACATCTCAGAAGAGCCTCCAGTTTATAGAATTCAGACTCCAACTAATACAGGATGCAATTGGAAAATATCATGATCCAAATTTTAAGTCGCCAAAAGGAAGACCTAGCAAAATTCTATCACCACTAACAATAAGACTAACAGAACGTCATATTCTGAGGCACATACCACCTAATCAGATCAAAAAAGAGCCCAGAAGACAATGCACAGTATGTTTTTCTAAGAAAGATGAAACTGGTATAAAAGCAGAAGGAAACTGGGAGTTGGAGTTTGTCTGAAGCCTTCCTTCATTTATCACACTGAAAAAATCATTTTGAATGATCAGTTGATGGAATTTAGCTGATTTATGTTTATTTTATTTACTAAAATATCTATCTATTTTCAGTTTTGTTCTTTTTGAGAGAAACAAGTTTGTTACAACAAAAATTTTTTATACATAAGAATTTCTATAGTTTCAAGAGTAGCTTGAATTTTTAGTCATTTATTTAGATTGTTTATAAAAGCATTTAAACCTATCATTTGTGGAATATAATCTATCTTATGTAAGAAATAAATGCATATTTGAATATTAATTAAAGTTTACATACTGTGTCTTACTGTGTCTTTTCCCCTTTTTCAATTTAAATTTATAGTATAACACACAGATGTTCACTGTATCACAAAGTTGGAGTTGACTCATAAGTTAGAATAAGTATGAAAAGACTGTGCTAGAAATAGATACCACAGCAACCCTTGTCTTTTGACTACAATGAAGCAATCTTTCTTGTAAAATGGGCCTACCAATTAGTTAATCAGCATTATCAATATTTCTGGCAACATAAATATTTGCTTTAAATTTATTGTAGATTGTAATAACATAAAACATTTATTAATTACCATAGTGACATAGTATCTCTCTTAACAAGGCACCTTTGTGCTGAACACATCCACACATGGCAGCTTTGCTGTGACTAATTCATGCGAATTAAGATAATTTTCTTGAATGAGTTAAGGAAATTATTTTTTTCAATAGAGGTCAATCTGGAAGGAGAGGAAGACGAGCCAGCAGCCGCTGTACTCTCTCCGAGGAGACAAGTTTTGGTTTCCCAGCACGCTTGGAGCCACCATCGGATTTCTCTGACAGGCTTGAGTTGAGTGAAACAGAATGTGATCGAGACACCCTCCGTCACCTCAAAGGGAACCTCAAGTCAGGTAGCCCATTGCCACATTCTCTGAAGGGCAACTACCATGGACATACAAGTGAACATACACATGGGGACAGCTCTGGGATTGAGGTTACCAGAGGATTAACCCATGAGCACAGGCAGAGGAACTTTACCATAGCTGTGTGATTTATGAGACTTGGTCTCCAGGTAACAATCGTAAAAAAATCACTTTGGTTTTATTTGAAATCTCATGATGAGGTTCAGTGCTAGAAAAGTAGTATTTAATAACTATCCTAAAAATCAAATCTTTCATGGGCTTCCTCTGTAAGTGGTGCATTTGAAAGAGAGTATTTTTGAGGATTAAGATATGAAGCCCTGATAAGTGACATCAAATGGAAATTTAATACTGGGTATTTAACTTGTGATTTCCCCTACATGACCTTCCTGAATCACACTCTAATGTTTATTCCATGAAAAAGTCATATCATTGAAAAAGAAATGATGTTTTTCTGTGTATTTAATGATATACTAGACTGATATGGCTTTGGTCAATATTAAAATCACTGTTATAAAATGGGCCAATAGTCAGCAGTCACATCTCATCAGATGATCTCAATTGATATTCTTCATGTTTCAGTGTTATCTCACCTATAAAGTCATGGTAAATTTTAAATGAAATTTGAAATGAAATTCAAATGAACCTTCATGTAACTTTAGAAGTTTGAACTGTCCATCAGCAATTTTAGTTTCTTTTCTTTTTAAGACGTAACCTATGTACCTCTAAAATTATGAAATATTTTGTCAATGTACATGTAATGAATATAATTATTTTGGGAAGACATTGTTTGCCTTGTATCTTTTTGTACTCTGCCCATGGATCTGGATATTATTTGTTTCATCTGACTGCTATTTAACATCTTAACAGACCTAAAGGCAACCTTTGCTGTGAGTTGCAAAATTATTTTGGTGCAAACTCATTTGATATTTCTCATTCTAGAGGAAAAAGTAATGCAAGTAACAATGTATATTGATGTTTACATCTATATTTGATATTGAGAGCTAGGTATTTTGGTTTTTTCTCAAGCATCATAGCAAATGTTTGATGTTGTTTGAAAGAGATGTATAAACTAATCTAACTATTTTATTTCTGTTTCTTAATGTTCATAATCATATTACTTTAACTGTTGAAAGGCCAAGGTATTCTCTTGTTCTTAAATAAAGTCACTATGATCATGAGTCTCATGTATGGAAATAATAACTCAGCTTTTGTATGTTCATGTTTGGGTCATTGATAAAGACCGCCATATACATTCATACTTATCAAATAGTGTTTTGTTTTCCAAAAACACTCTGATACTTCATCTGAATTATCCATTATAGAAGAATTTTATTTTTTAATTTATTCCCGTTCCCATAAAAATAAATTTACTAACTCCAGTATAGTTGATTCTCTCAAGAGTATCAATGCAGATACCAAAGTAAAATCTTTCATGTTCATTTAGAAATGAGGTCAGGAATGTAAGTTGCAACGAGATTGAATTATAAAGCAATCATTAAAAAATACTGTGATTAATCCTCTCAAAATCAATTATTTCTCTCTTCCTCATTTTCCGAGATTATCATAAGATTACCAGACAAGCAACCTACCAGACTTGGTACAACTTATTCTGGAAATATCTAACTTTATTTTATGACTCAAAAATTAAGGGAGTAAAATTCATTTGAAAGTTTCTTTAGGAGATTAAAGTGATATCTGCAACATTTTTCTCAATTGTTTGTCCTAAACATTGCAAGCTGATACCTGTATTAGCATTTCAATGTTTAATAGATGGCTCACGCAATTCACTATTTCATTCCTGTTTGGTAAGAATATATATTTATATTCTATTTTTTTATTGATTAATTGTAAGAATTGAGATTATCCTTTATTTCTTTCATTCAGAAATGGTAATTTCCATTTACATGGCAAATTATCCCTTCAAATGTTGTTCACTTTTCTAGCTTAGTTTATGTTCACCCAAACATTTAACTTGACATCTGAGGGTTTCAGGTTTTTCAGGCTCTTCCTTCAAATTACGTATTAAACACTGCAAATTTCAGTTTGAAAAGCTTCAGATGTTAAGAACCATAAACTGGTGGGATCAGTATTTCATTATGAAGATAGAATTTTATATTTATTAAAAAGTTTCTCTGATCACTGACTAATTATCAGCTCTCAATGCAGCAACAATTCCAACATCTTGAATATCATTTGTAACATTTCTGTAATCATAAATATGGTTATATTATGTCATTGTGAAGGTGCAGAAATTGCATCTTTTGGGGAATACTAGAGAATCACTCAGAGATAAAATTATATTTAGTTAATTATTTAATTTGAAAGACTTTTATATATTTCTATTTTTATTACTTGTTGAAATTTTTGTGTATCATCAAATAATAAAGATTATAAATATACTGTTGTGTAAATAACCTACTGGCAAAAGTTCCTGCATCATCTTAGACCCAAATTCATTGGTATAGAAACCATTATTTGATCTAACAGTTTGACTGTCATATTTTTTATAGAGCTATAATATATGAAATAATAAGGAATAGCTGCAAACCAACCCCAGAATTGAAAACAGCAGAGAGAAAGAATAAGTAATAGAAAAATAACCTCAGGTACTATCACTGCCCTGAGAGGTGAGATATTGAGTTATGAATTGCTTTAAACCAACAAGAACTAACTCAACCCAACTGAATCTCATCATAGCCTCACGATTTACAGTATTTGGTGGAAAGGAGAAGAATTATCCTTCCTTATTTTTCTAGATTATGATACATACTACTTTGAAATATAAGTTGAAAAAGTCTGTTGATTGTTTTTTGTATCTCTCGGTTGTCAGAGTGCTCAATTGGAGAAACAAAATTCAATTATTGCATGCCTTCCTGTAACCAAACTGTAACAAGATTTGGGCTCCCTCAAAGGTCAAGGGTAAGTCATTGGGTGGTTTCATTCAAGCTGGGTCCTATCAATTTTTTTAGTGACCAATAATTGTAGAAAACTCTAAAAGCTTTCAGCTCTTGTTTCCCTCTATGAAAATTCTCATAACAAATATTTTAATGGAATCACACTAGTAATTTTGCTAATAAGGAAATGAAAGAGAGAAAATTAGCAATGAAGACTCAAAATTTGCAATTTACTAGGAGATATAAAGAAATGTATTGGAGTCTCTCTTCAGTATACTCTGATTTCTGCCACATGGCAACTTCTCTTGCTCACTTTGCCTTTAACTTCATTTAACTGAACTCCATAATGGCAAACTATGCTATTTTAGGGGTCTCCTTGGTAAGGGTGTCAATAAAGGAACCAAACTTAGGCGGTAGAATGGTGTTTATTTCAAAATACACAAGAAAAAATACAGTAGGCAAGCAAGGCCATGAATGTAAGGAATGGCTGGCAATGCGATCCTTGGTCTCTCTATCGGTATTTCTCAACCCCTCCAGAACAATTATTATCGCCACTCTTGCCCTATCCTGATGGCATCATGCTATTACTTAGAGCACCCTCAGGTCCTGGAAATATGGCGACGGGTGCACGCATCGGCTGTCACTACACTATCATCACCAATGGAAAACACTTCGGTTGTAATCTAAGCCATTGACCACAACTTGATTCTTATAATTTAAGCACTACTTTTTTACCTTCAACTACCAAATCACCACTACTATTGGTGAGGGCTTCATCTAAAGTTGAGGATAGACCATCTAGGCCCATTTCTGACTACCATCTAAGGAAACCACAGTAGTTGTTTGCATAGTTTATCCAATGTGGTAGGTGAACCAGACACAGGGGTTCTCAGCATGAAATTGTTCCTACTGGAGCAAGTCCTTCTAAGGCATGGTACACCTCATCTACGACTTGGAAAATAAGGTGGTAGGGGAACTGGTTTCACAGCAAATTTTCTAGAAGAAATGCTCATGATGTTAGGTGTGCAACATGGGATGATGGCTGCATGCCACCCAAGACCAGGAGAATGTTCTATGTGAAAGGGCAAACCAGATATTCTAAGAGGTCCTTTCTAGCTATGTAGCGGTTGAACAAAAACTGTGGGACGAATTCATCCAGCACACAACTTTTGCAATGAAACAGCACAGCAGGAGTCCACAGGGTTTAGACTATTCGAGATAGTGTATGGAAGATCAACGGCGCTGCTACAGCAGAGTACTTTTCCTTGGCCAGAGGAAGTTCACAGTTTCTACCTCGAATTTCGTGAACAGGTTCCCGCGATTCGTAACCAGGCCATGGACAACGCGAGAGGAGCAAAAGAAAGTCCGACGCAATTTACAAAGGTTTTGTTTTCTTGTTTCGTTAATGTAAGGGTTGCTTAAATCAAGGTGCCCTAGATTGCCACCAAAAGGTTGGACACCCCTGATACAGATGCTCTGAACGACTTCCTTCGAAGGAGTCCCATCCCAAGACGGCCTATGGAATATCCCAAAGATATGATGCTGCCCATTCTTCTCTACACAGGCAAACCTCTTCTTTCGCGGTTAAATATTACAAAATTCCTTTTGCTGTCTTTGTTAATTACACTGAGAAAGATTGATTGCTTTACACCAGCAAAATATATTTGCATGCCTATTCGGACGAACGTAGAAACATGGTAGCATGTCAATAAAGGAAAGATTATAACTAATGAGGAAAAACATACGTACGTAGATAAAATACAGTGAAGCAATGAAAATGGAAACGATTTGCTAGCCTTTGTAACATATACGAAACCATTTCCGTGGGTACCCGGATAGCCAAGTGGGCAACACGTTCAGTTTCAATGAGAGCGGTCCTGGGTTCAATTCCCTGTGTAGTCTAAATGATCTCAGCTCTCGAAGCACTGTACTGCTACTATCTTTTATGTATTTAGTCGTTCGTGGTAAATTCTCCTTTTCCTAGTTCAAATTGATAATTCATCCATTTTCAGCGACATTCATATCACACTTTATAGTAGTATAGTTATAGTGTTGATTTTTGCGGCATAAACGAAGCCATTGCGAGTTAGACAACCCATACATAACCCGATGTATATTTTTGCGAAACATTTATGGAAATTCATAACTCAGTCTCATCAAATCCGGTATCATTTTAGAATTTTTAAATCGATGCATTAATGAAAAATTTGTCAATGGGATATGATTCCGTTCTACTTGCTGATACTCATCTTCCATTCGTTCATCCATTGAACATCATTCATCCATTCATCCGGTTCGGAGACATCTTTCAGCAAAAGTTACATTTTGAAGTAATTTGTGTAAGGTATATTTCAACCTTGGAAGACATTCAAGAAACTTTCTTTGATATCGTCTTCAGAACCACCTCTACATTTTTCGTAACAGCCGCTAAAACGATTTTGGAGTGGTAATGGTATCAGAAATTTAGTATTTAGATAGCGGAGAAAAAAATTGGATAACCACGCTATGATGCAACATTAATTAACTAACGTTAACTTAACCTTCACCTTAGCTCGAATTAACTAACCTTTAAATGGAACGGTTATTTAACAGCTTGAATAGCATTCAGAGTATTAATTGTATAAATTTGAATGGTGGCGCTATTTTTGTCCCTATGTTTGCTGACGGAAATATTCTTTTAATTATTCTAATATTCTAATTCGTACATATTTCCGGATAAATCGGAAAATAAAAGCAAATGAAATTATTTTCTAAATTTGATTAAATTAATATTAAAATTTAGGCATTTCAAAGATGAATGAATATCAGTTACGATTCTGTAAACTGTATCTAGAAATTAGTCAACGATGATTTTTCATTCAATCTAGATATATTCTCTTAAAAACTTACTCCGAATATTCCATTTCATAAATCTCGCAATATTTTATAATGATTTAGTAATTATCGTGATCACAGTAGTAGTTTCCAGCCCTCTCCTCCCCTGATTACCCCTACTGCGCTACCCCTATCCGTTGTCTGAGCATAAAACGGTTTACAGGCCATCGACTCGTTCTCTCTTCTGTTGACTGCTGAAGGCTACGGTTCAACCCTCCTCGAAGACACCTCGCTGCCTTACATACGAAGGACGTCGCCTGGCATTGAAGACCTTATCGTAGACAGTTGGTCGCATATCTTCGTGAGTCCCATTTAAGATATTAGTATTAAAATTTATAATTGTTCCTCTTTAATTTAGGTCGTAGTGAGCGTTAAACATATTTCACGACGGATCAGTTTCCATTATCTTCTCAGGAATTTGTTAAAAGTGAAGTAAATGAGTTTACTGCGTGGTGTCGATATCAATTAAAGTGCAATTCCATTTTGGTGCATCGTATTATCGCAGGGATTTTATTTAAGCTATGCCATTCCGTAACAGTTTGTTTGTTGAGAGAACGTTGCAGTTTTATCTTAAAGATCATTTTAAAAGGCAACCGTGTTGGCTAAATTGCTTCATTCTGATTGAGACGTTTCTCGCTTGCCAGTTTAATGTTTCCAGTTTCAAAATTGGAAGCAATTGTTCCGTACGACATGCCTTGGGCAATGAGCTGTTCTGTTAAATGGAATATGCATTTGACCATCTAAGCTGATCCTTAGAAATTTTAGATTTTTTATTTATTTTCACTTAACCGAAAACTTATTATACTCTGATTTCATTACTAAGGTTAGCTTTCCTCAAATATATTTTATGTATCGACGTTTGAGACAATAACCGGGCCTGAGTTCGGCATCAGCTGGCCATTTCGGCTTGAATTCTTTACTTTATTGCAGCTGGTGAATTGGAGTTCAATTAAGAATTACATATGGGTTACGCATATGAGCATTGGGATTAGGAGAACCATTAGATTCAATCTACATAGAAATAGCTTCTCATTTTCCTGGTTCTAAATTCTCTCCGGTTTTAATTTTATACTTAACGCATGTTGATTGCGTGAGCCTATCCTGAAAGTGACCCGATAAACCGTGTGGCGGAAAGCATCCTTGGGCATTAGACTGGTTGACGGATTGCAGAACCTCGTGGGTCAAGAGAATGTATGAGTTAGATATCCTCGACTCGTACGCTCTTTCAGCTAATTCTCTGATAACGGGTTTAATTAATAACGCAGAGGTATTTTGAACGCATTGACTTCGCGCCGTTGTAATGGAAAGGTGGGGGTGATTCCCTCAATCTTACTTGAGACATTCGCTCACGTATGAGTGGGATATACCTAAGGAATAGCGTAATTCGCTTCTTCGATCGGGCTTCTCGTTCGATCGGGCTTCTCGTTCGATCGGGCATTTCAGTGACGCGAAGACTAACGTAACCACAAGATTGTGTAACTCACTCAATTTTTGATAATAAATTATTTGCAGGTGGTTGATTTTTCACCCACAAAATGCGAAAAATTAACTGTTGAATTCAACTTAAGCAAATAGTCTGTGAATTTTCCAAATGTTTGCGTTGAATGGCTTCGTAATTTGATAAACGCTCAAGCCTCAATGAACGTTTCGCCGTGCAGCGGTTACCTCTCATGCATTTTCTGAAACAATCTGTGGCATTTGTGACGATCGTGACGTCTTGCCGAGTTTATCCGTAATAAAAATCTTCAAATCTGTTACTGGCATACTGGCGATGCTTTTGTGCTCTGTCTTCATGCAAATTTTGTTATTGCTCGGGTTAATTTACTATTTGATGTCGATATATTTGTTACGTAATATTATTTTCTTCGACTATATTGAATGAAATTAAAATATTGTTGGAATTTTAGTCACATTCGAAAATTTTATACTTAATGTGTATTTCCTATCCATATTAGTGAAAAGTTCAATCTGTAATTTTAGAAGCTGTAGAACTTATTTTCCACTATTTTAGATAACAGCAATTAAAATGCCTCAAAATTTTAGAGACCTGTGAAAACGCCTCTAGTAAAGTTAATATTTTCTAGTATTACCTTCTCGTTGTGGAGTTCATAAGCCTTTCAGTGACATGCATTTTTATTTTCGAATTCAAAGTGAAAAATGTAACTCTCATATTAAGATATTTAAGATATTAAGATAATTTTACTGTAAAAACGTCCCTTGCGAAGTTAAATAATTAGTTTATTCACACCTTACCTTGTTTTCTCATATTGGTTTATTTTTGCCAAATGATATTTAAGAACTACAAACTTCTAAAGTTAATAATTCTTGTTTATTCTCATCTTACCTTGTTGAAATGTTCAGTAAGCATTTTGTTGACATTTTTTTCCAATTCAAAGTGAAAAAATCTAATTTGAATTTTTTGTGGACAGTTGTTCAGTAGTGGAATGTTGTTCAGCAGCATCTCCCATGTGCAATTTAACACCAAAATTTTTTACTGCAGGTTCAATTCAGCAAAATGTGCTCAGCTCGAGGAATTGCAGAAAAGGATACACCAGGAGTATTTTTTTACATGCTTTATTGTGAATATTTTGCAATGTAAATTTTATTACAGAGAGCAATAAAGAAATGTCAGAAAAGACCTTTTCAAGTTTCATTGTGAATGTGTCCAACTCCTCACCCGCCAAAAATTTTGGTACAGCAGGGGACGTCAAACCTGGGCCTATCTCGGAGCTCAAAAGAGCAATTGTTTTTCCTGCAGCTGTGGCAGCCATTTTGTCTTCTGCACTTGTATTCTCAGTGATTTGTCTTTTCAATGGCTATGTTCAGAATAATTTTCACTTTGAATTATTCTGAACATAGCCATTGAAAAGACACAGA
>KZ308368.1:969363-987673 GCA_000376725.2 Ladona fulva | reverse complement strand
ATTAATTTAAGATCTGTGATTTTAATTTTCTGTGAAAATCATCCATAAAAGTTTTTTTTACGATGTGTATGAAGAATAAATGAGTACAAAGAATGTATATTAAAGGTTAACCAGTTATATTGGAAAATACTCTTGTTATTCCGCGAGGAAAAACAGTCTTGAATGTTGAATATGGAACATTCCGGTATCAATACTTCCGTAGTTGAACACTATTTTATGAGAACGTTAGGATTTTATACCGTAATAATCCACGATCGATTGAAATATAGCCGTTGCAAGGTTCGACATCCAAAAACTTACCTTTCCGTCAGTGCTTTTTCATGCCAACCTTTACTCCCTGTTTTATGTTGTACTTTTAAAAGTACATAAATAGCTTTATGACAGTTATCATAGAATTGAGTGGCAACTGTTACTATGGCGACAAAAACAATATTAAACACGACGAAAGGGAACTGTTATTTTCTTCATTGGATTCGGCCTTTCTTTTGGTTATTTATTCACTTTCTATCTTATTGTTAGACCAATAATATAGAGTATGTAATATACGTTGGCGATCTAATTATCAGGCCCTTTCGGTAAATCTTATCGCCTTATATGACTAAAGTTTGATGAGTAGAAGAAATGTCGAGTACTCGAATACTTGTTTACAGAAAGTTAATATTTCTTGATCTTTGTACAATTCATTTCCCGAAGAGTTTTATTTCTATCCAGTTTCAATTCGCGCATTAAGGAAAGTTGGAAATGATGTTTCAGGCATAAAGGGTAAACACTAACTTTTTCTTCGAACGCTGTGGCATTGAAAAAAAATTCAATTTAGAAAGTTGTTGAAGCTCTTCGATAGTTCTTGAGAAAATATCGGAAAAATGTTCCAACTTCCAAAATCTTTTTATTCTTTTGGAAAGAGAAGCTGTAAGATATTGGTAAAACGCAATGAATCTCCTGATGTGGATCTTCAGCACATTAAGTATCTATAGTGCTTTTCATAAGCCTGAAAAATGCCGATAATTACATGTGCATCTTAAAATTACCTTAAAAATGTTTATATTACTATAGATTCGTGAAACAGAAAAGGAAATGTAATTAATTATAGTTGAAACTGATCGTTTTAAGTCTTAAAAACAGTTCAATCGACTTTCTTCAGTCATATTTAACCTTCTACCCTCAAAGAGGTGGCGATGTGATTGGTTCTGGTTGACTTACTGGAAACGTATATGATAAATGGACCGCGTTTTGCTGAGCTGTGTAGTTGCGACAGACATAGTAATGAACATTGTAGAAATATACTTGTATTGTATGTACGATTGACGATGATATGGATGATGTGCAATGGGTGGTCCTTGATTGCTTCATACTTTTTATTGCGGAATTTTCAAAATGTAAGTCGAATCCTTGTCACCGGAGCAGAGTTCTATTTGCAAGGTTTATCTGTAATAATTATATCCCAAGGTTTATATATAATGATCATATTATATCTATAATAATTACAACACAAGAATGAAAATAGGACTCGAACCCAGGCATTCAACTTTCCGGCTATGTATTCAAACCACTTGGCTGCCACTCAGCTTCTTTTCCATTCTGTTCAAGGAGAAGGGAAGCGCGAGACCCGGGTTCGAGTCCTAGCAATGTCGCTGTTTTCTACGTCTTGAGGTTTTAAGGCGCACGCGTCCTTATGCTAAGTAAATCATCTTTCCCACACTCTTAGTAAATAAATCGCTAGAAAATCCTAAGGAATAACAAATGATCGGGTAAAATCACATAATCAAAATAATAAGTAAATGGTATTCATTTCTAAAGATCGTAGCACCGTGATTAGGTAAGGGTCACTTTTTATCCTCTTGGGTAGTCAATTGCAATATCTTAATGAATTTTGTTTTTACCTATCCATTTTATTTGAAAGTTAGAATCAAATTCTTCACCTTTTACTTAAAAGATATTTTAAAAGCTAGCTGTAAAAGTGAACTTAATGGCAATGAAAAGTTTAAATGCTATTTCAAGGGAATTTCGAGTTCATGTATAAATTAAAACTAAATAGCAGGTTCTTTTTAAATGACTGTATTTAGTGGGCAATGATTAAAAATAATTACATGCTGATATTTAGTCATTCAAAAAATTCAGTTTGTTCATGTAAGGTTTTTGGTGTATATTTCTAGTTAATAGTTAAATGAGCACGGTGTTTGCAGTGGTTTTAGATTATTTTGTAAATTAAAACTGTTAACATTGTAAAATAGCGTAGTTTTCAAACTATTTCAGTTAATGGAGGAGGAGGATAAATATTAATGCTTTGTAGTTGTATATGTAGAACTTTGTAACATTTATTGTGTTAGTTGTACATAGCAGTGTAAGTTGGCGTCGCCATCTGACTTTGTGTCTAACTTCGGCGGTATTGTATAACAAATAAATAAAATAAAAATGTTATTTTTAGTTAATCCCATCCTCGTAATACACAAGGAATCTAGAATTCATTCTTACCGCTACAAAAGTATCATTGATTATCATTATCAGGTGGAATTTGTGAAAGTACTCTTTATTTGTTTCTTTTTTTTTACTATTTCTGCGTGTTACACTCCAGCATCAGGAAAATGAACCCCTGGATTATCACGAAATAACTCTGCCGCTATGTTTTGTTTTCGGCGGCTATGGATCGATAGCGTCAAACTTAATCCGCATGTTTCTTGTTAAATATTCTGCGGACGCAATTTCCCAAAACGTATTTGTTATGAAAAGCTCTGAGCTCAGTTAAAGCATAGTTACAAGAGTTAGGCCGGTTTTTTAATGTATACTTAAAATGGACTTTAAATAAAGTTTAGAGCCCAGTATTACATTATATAGGAGATATACTATAATCTTTACTTTAATTCTAACAAAACATTATAACACCAGGCCTAAAATTCAACAAAATTTTCAGCACAAAACAAGTTATTGTATGAATTTTTCTATTCGATATAGTTCACAAATGTTTCGTTTTAAAACATAAAGTAAATAAAGAATTATCTGGAAAGATTTGAATTGCTGAAATGTACATATTTATAATCTTGTTTGGAACAGGAAATGCGGCAATTTCTTGACGCATCTAAATTTTCATATTATTCTAACTTTTAGTGATAAAAAATATCCTTGAAAACATAGATCATGAAAATTTGTGTTCAGTCGGCGAAGTCTTTTTGTTCCTTCAGATTTGAGCCGTAAGAAAATAGGTTTTTAGTATCCTTACAATTTCGACCTGTTAGAATAGCTGACGCCAAAGAAGTGCTTGTAATCTCGCATTCAAATTCGTTCTCCTGTTCATTTTGCCATTGCTCTTCCCTTTTCTTTCATTGACACTCGATTTCACATAGATTCAGCATTAACTGACCGTTGCGAAGTTTGATGTATGATCGAGAAAAACGGCATCTGTGAATGTTTCAAAATCTTTTCTTACGCAGGAAAAAAATTATATTCCCGATTGAAACATTTCATAAAATTTGGACGAATAATTTTAAATTTCATTGCAAACGATTCTTTATTACTTAATAAATAATGTGTAAGTTTAAACTGCATTAAGGGAGGACATTTTAGGATCGTTTAAAATGCTACGGTTTCGATAAAGCGGAAACCGTGTTTTTACCGTGATAGATCCGGAATTTATATCAAACGATTTTAAAATTTTTGGATTCAATTAAGAGACATTGAAATAAGAGCTTTAGGAGCATTTGAATTAGGAGCTTTTCTTTCATTTAAACTGTTTTACGCCTTAATTAGTCTGTAATAATCAAGAAAAGAAATGAAACGTTTAAAAAACCCATTTCTACACAGAAATAAATTGGATAATGACGCATTATACATAAAACTAATTCATCTATCTTGATATATTCTGATAATTTTCTTAATCATTTGTTCCAGTATGCTTTTTTATCATATTCATTTTTATCAAATTTCGGTAAAAATTGTTTTTTACTGGAATAATTCTTTTTCTTTCGGTTTTACATTTCTTCCTTACAAGTTCTATATTCCAACATTTACCAACTCATTGCAAGATTATTCCAAAACTCAGAATATGGAACGTTTAACTAGTATGACTTATAGAAAACAGTGTCCTAAAAATTACTTCATCATAAATGAAATATGAATCTAATTTAATTACGATGATTCTCACTCGAGTATAATGATGAATTACTTCACAATGAAACAGAGAAAAAGGAAAGGTAACATCTTTGCAAATAGAGCTTCAAACCCAAAGAGATACAGAAAAATATTGACATGACTGGGATGCAAACCCAGGTCTCCCAATTTCCGGGCCGTATTCTAATCACTAAACTACCATGTCTGGAACTACCAAGTATGTAATACGTAATTGGGCATGCAGGTTTAGTAGTTGTAATACCGGGGCGTAAAGTAGAAGACTTCTATTCGATTCACAGTCACATCGATAGTTTTCGTTTCCTTTTCCCTTTGCTTTCGACGATGATTAATGAACTTTAAAATGTGCACTTTTTCCACAATATAGTTATAGTGATTTAAAAATACCGTGGAAAAAGTGCAACTTTAAATGTACAGACATTATTCATTATTAAGATGAAATTCCAGCAAATTTTGCTACAAATGATTAATTTACGTTGAATCCTTTAATTTGAAAAATATCTGATGTGATCCTTCTAATTTAAATCCATTCTTAAGACCACCATAAGAGTTTCCAATGAGTTTTTCTACATCCTCGTCCTTTACGTCGAACAAGGAGTCAATCTTATATTAGATCGCAGTGCTTGCGTTACCGGGAATGCCATTTATGCTTTTTTTGGCTCGGGATTTTCCCTCTGATCATAAAGGTAGCTAGCAAGATCGTTCATCAAAAGGCGGGGTCTACGTGATCACGACGAAATATACGCGCTAAAGCGGCTGTGCCAATACGGACTCTAGGAAACTGCCTAAGCGAAACGACCGCACCCAGCTGTTCCACTCTCCCGCATATTTAATAGGGCCAGGTAATTTGTTATAATGTTTTACCGCATATCATGGATATAATGAAACGTATCAAGCGATACTTAGTGGAACATCTCCATAATTTATTCAGGATTATGAAACAAAATTTGACGAAGTCCACAGATAAATAATTTGTGGTAATATTCGGAGCGCTGGTAGAATTTGTGGACTTATTGTTAGTCAAATTTTGTTTCACAATTCTTAAACTTTATGGAGATCTTTCACCAAGTATCGCTTGATATGTCTCGTTATATCCATGATATGCGGTTCGGATGATTGCTTTTTGTGAAAATAACTTTATTTCCATTGAATAGAATTATAGAAAGTAATCGAAAATACATTTAGAGTGGAAAATAATCTGTTTTGGGAATGAGAGATCGATTGAAAATTATCTGCGAGAAAATTGGAGCCTAGTTATACTCCCTTAGATTTAATAATTTTTGAGCCAATATGTTTGCGATGGATTAATAGAGATTTGCCATTCTCGTTTAGCTCGTTTCGTAGTGTGTGGTCCGCACCAATCAATTAAAATCGCCGAAAATTAATCTGATAATCGCGTTATTAAATTTATGTGACGGAATTCAAGAAAGGGCTTTCCTCGTTCTGAAAGCTACCTCATTTCTTTCCGGAAAGTCCGCGAAATATGCGGATTGTTTCCTTGTTTCTAGTGTTTTCGATGGAATTTCTTCCTTTGCTAAAAGATTTCTTCAGACTTGACGTTGAATTTTCAGTGGAATACTTTGCAGATGTATGCAAACCTTTTCGAGGGCATTTTCTCACTCTTTGGTGGAATTTCTTTGCTATGGATGTTGCTTTCTTCCCGGGTATTCATTGTTCTCTCCTCTTTCCTTCTTGGTTGAAAATCCTCTTTGTAGTCATTATTAGAACTGTCAGTCCCCAAGATAAAACTTCAGGGGATCCATATTCATTCTCTTCAACTGTTCACAGCCAAGGAAGTTGTCTATGGAGCCAAAGTTTATTTTAGGCAGAATAACTTTTAAGCCCATTTAATTTGTCACAGTGAGCCACAATTTCTTAATAATGTGAGCGAGCCATTGTTACTTAAAGAGCTTTAAAATTATGGCTTTCATTAAAAGCATGAGGTCAATATATTTATGCGAAAATGAGTTGGTGTGGGTGAAAAGAAAATGCTAGAAGACGATATGCTCGTAGCAAAAGACATTAAAGTCAATCATAAAATAATATTTTTACTTCTTTTTCAGACAGAGTGAGAAAAAAGCTCCCTAAACACTCTCGGTTGCATTGTAACAGCAATAATTGTATGTAGCACAAATCACCATCTTCTTACTTTTTATGAATCTGAATATTTTGCACCTAACGTATGATGATACCTAAGATGGCTTTCTTAATAATTTCCAATCATGAGACCGGAAATGTAATTAAAAGAATTGCGAATGATGAGAGATTACTATCTTATCTCATGGCGTATCATATTTTATACGATACGCCTCATCATACGTTATGATATTATCATATATCATCATATTTTACTACGGTCATAAAATTTGGGCGAAGGAAACGTGATAGTGAGGAAATCAATGTTATTTATTCAAAGGTAAAAAAACAGAAATTAAATAAACCCAAACAACTAAATAGAAATTCTTTTAGGGAGCGTCAAAATTTTAGTTTCTATACAACTTATTGAATCGAAAGGTCTTCCACTTTGAAAATGAGGTTATTCCGATATATTTTCAATAAAATGCGAAGAGCTGTGGGGTAAGAATGGGTCTGAGGGAGGAGAAGATGGTTGGCAGGGGGTGGGGCGATTCACCGGAAACGAAAATATAAGAGGCAGGAGGGCAGAAAAATAACAGAATTCCCAAAGTTCTTTCATTGAGAAGGGAAGAAATCTTCTAGCGGAGGGGGGAGGGTTACGTATAAAACAAAGGACGGAGCAAAGTTTTAGTGATCGATAGAGAAGGGAGCGGTAGGAAATGCCAACAAGCGGATTGTATGGCGGAGTGTGGATTGGGGAAAAGTGGGGGATTAGCAGAAATATCTGCGGGGGAGGGCAGAGGAAGGAATGTGGAAGTTTGGAGCAATCAGGCAGTTTGAGAGGAGTTGCTCTTGTCCGTTGCTTTTTATGAGATTTTCATCTACTTTATCAATTCAATTGCGAGGTAGCGAATTTCACAGGAATTTCACACATCCGGATGTGTGGCCTTTTATTCCACCCGAAAGGCGCGAAGGACTAAGGAAACGTTGAAGACAAGTATGGACACATTTAATAACGCCGGGAAAGAGACGAGGGAATTCCATCCGTTTCCCTCGATTTCATTAAAAAGTTTTATTTCCCTGCTTGAGATTCTGGATATGAGCGCTGCTCATTGATTTGGAGTAGATGTTTTTAAAAAAATCGGACGAGCCATTGTTCATCTGGAGTGCTAGGCAATTGGTAGGCAAACTTTTGGAGTGTGCGCGCATACGTCCACTTGAAAAGCTAAAGAAGCGACTATGACAATTTTCTATAAATATACAGATGTATTTATTTTAAATTGTGACGAATTGTTGCAACAACTCCGGAAGAGCTAAATTATCTTAATAACAGCGCTACTTAATAAAAGCTTTAGGTTCCAGGTATCTCTTTTGTTGACTTGTTGATTGTTGACGGTATTACTATTATTATGAATAATTTTGGCCATAATTTTTAATATATAGTTACACCTCTATCCATTAAGCTACACGTTAAATCTCAATTCGTCGGGACAAGTCTGAATGTGCAATATCGCATATTATAACATACAATATACATAATATATGTAATATATACTATGCATAATATTATAGTGCTTGAATATTTTTGGATTAATTTAAGATCTGTGATTTTAATTTTCTGTGAAAATCATCCATAAAAGTTTTTTTTACGATGTGTATGAAGAATAAATGAGTACAAAGAATGTATATTAAAGGTTAACCAGTTATATTGGAAAATACTCTTGTTATTCCGCGAGGAAAAACAGTCTTGAATGTTGAATATGGAACATTCCGGTATCAATACTTCCGTAGTTGAACACTATTTTATGAGAACGTTAGGATTTTATACCGTAATAATCCACGATCGATTGAAATATAGCCGTTGCAAGGTTCGACATCCAAAAACTTACCTTTCCGTCAGTGCTTTTTCATGCCAACCTTTACTCCCTGTTTTATGTTGTACTTTTAAAAGTACATAAATAGCTTTATGACAGTTATCATAGAATTGAGTGGCAACTGTTACTATGGCGACAAAAACAATATTAAACACGACGAAAGGGAACTGTTATTTTCTTCATTGGATTCGGCCTTTCTTTTGGTTATTTATTCACTTTCTATCTTATTGTTAGACCAATAATATAGAGTATGTAATATACGTTGGCGATCTAATTATCAGGCCCTTTCGGTAAATCTTATCGCCTTATATGACTAAAGTTTGATGAGTAGAAGAAATGTCGAGTACTCGAATACTTGTTTACAGAAAGTTAATATTTCTTGATCTTTGTACAATTCATTTCCCGAAGAGTTTTATTTCTATCCAGTTTCAATTCGCGCATTAAGGAAAGTTGGAAATGATGTTTCAGGCATAAAGGGTAAACACTAACTTTTTCTTCGAACGCTGTGGCATTGAAAAAAAATTCAATTTAGAAAGTTGTTGAAGCTCTTCGATAGTTCTTGAGAAAATATCGGAAAAATGTTCCAACTTCCAAAATCTTTTTATTCTTTTGGAAAGAGAAGCTGTAAGATATTGGTAAAACGCAATGAATCTCCTGATGTGGATCTTCAGCACATTAAGTATCTATAGTGCTTTTCATAAGCCTGAAAAATGCCGATAATTACATGTGCATCTTAAAATTACCTTAAAAATGTTTATATTACTATAGATTCGTGAAACAGAAAAGGAAATGTAATTAATTATAGTTGAAACTGATCGTTTTAAGTCTTAAAAACAGTTCAATCGACTTTCTTCAGTCATATTTAACCTTCTACCCTCAAAGAGGTGGCGATGTGATTGGTTCTGGTTGACTTACTGGAAACGTATATGATAAATGGACCGCGTTTTGCTGAGCTGTGTAGTTGCGACAGACATAGTAATGAACATTGTAGAAATATACTTGTATTGTATGTACGATTGACGATGATATGGATGATGTGCAATGGGTGGTCCTTGATTGCTTCATGCTTTTTATTGCGGAATTTTCAAAATGTAAGTCGAATCCTTGTCACCGGAGCAGAGTTCTATTTGCAAGGTTTATCTGTAATAATTATATCCCAAGGTTTATATATAATGATCATATTATATCTATAATAATTACAACACAAGAATGAAAATAGGACTCGAACCCAGGCATTCAACTTTCCGGCTATGTATTCAAACCACTTGGCTGCCACTCAGCTTCTTTTCCATTCTGTTCAAGGAGAAGGGAAGCGCGAGACCCGGGTTCGAGTCCTAGCAATGTCGCTGTTTTCTACGTCTTGAGGTTTTAAGGCGCACGCGTCCTTATGCTAAGTACATCATCTTTCCCACACTCTTAGTAAATAAATCGCTAGAAAATCCTAAGGAATAACAAATGATCGGGTAAAATCACATAATCAAAATAATAAGTAAATGGTATTCATTTCTAAAGATCGTAGCACCGTGATTAGGTAAGGGTCACTTTTTATTCTCTTGTGTAGTCAATTGCAATATCTTGATGAATTTTGTTTTTACCTATCCATTTTATTTGAAAGTTAGAATCAAATTCTTCGCCTTTTACTTAAAAGATATTTTAAAAGCTAGCTGTAAAAGTGAAATTTTCAATAGCAATGACAAGTTTAAATGCTATTTCAAGGGAATTTCGAGTTCAGGTATAAATTAAAACTAAATAGCAGGTTCTTTTTAAATGACTGTATTTAGTGGGCAATGATTAAAAATAATTACATTCTGATATTTAGTCATTCAAAAAATTCAGTTTGTTCATGTTAGGTTTTTGGTGTATATTTCTAGTTAATAGTTAAATGAGCACGGTGTTTGCAGTGGTTTTAGATTATTTTGTAAATTAAAACTGTTAACATTGTAAAATAGCGTAGTTTTCAAACTATTTCAGTTAATGGAGGAGGAGGATAAATATTAATGCTTTGTAGTTGTATATGTAGAACTTTGTAACATTTATTGTGTTAGTTGTACATAGCAGTGTAAGTTGGCGTCGCCATCTGACTTTGTGTCTAACTTCGGCGGTATTGTATAACAAATAAATAAAATAAAAATGTTATTTTTAGTTAATCCCATCCTCGTAATACACAAGGAATCTAGAATTCATTCTTACCGCTACAAAAGTATCATTGATTATCATTATCAGGTGGAATTTGTGAAAGTACTCTTTATTTGTTTCTTTTTTTTTACTATTTCTGCGTGTTACACTCCAGCATCAGGAAAATGAACCCCTGGATTATCACGAAATAACTCTGCCGCTATGTTTTGTTTTCGGCGGCTATGGATCGATAGCGTCAAACTTAATCCGCATGTTTCTTGTTAAATATTCTGCGGACGCAATTTCCCAAAACGTATTTGTTATGAAAAGCTCTGAGCTCAGTTAAAGCATAGTTACAAGAGTTAGGCCGGTTTTTTAATGTATACTTAAAATGGACTTTAAATAAAGTTTAGAGCCCAGTATTACATTATATAGGAGATATACTATAATCTTTACTTTAATTCTAACAAAACATTATAACACCAGGCCTAAAATTCAACAAAATTTTCAGCACAAAACAAGTTATTGTATGAATTTTTCTATTCGATATAGTTCACAAATGTTTCGTTTTAAAACATAAAGTAAATAAAGAATTATCTGGAAAGATTTGAATTGCTGAAATGTACATATTTATAATCTTGTTTGGAACAGGAAATGCGGCAATTTCTTGACGCATCTAAATTTTCATATTATTCTAACTTTTAGTGATAAAAAATATCCTTGAAAACATAGATCATGAAAATTTGTGTTCAGTCGGCGAAGTCTTTTTGTTCCTTCAGATTTGAGCCGTAAGAAAATAGGTTTTTAGTATCCTTACAATTTCGACCTGTTAGAATAGCTGACGCCAAAGAAGTGCTTGTAATCTCGCATTCAAATTCGTTCTCCTGTTCATTTTGCCATTGCTCTTTCCTTTTCTTTCATTGACACTCGATTTCACATAGATTCAGCATTAACTGACCGTTGCGAAGTTTGATGTATGATCGAGAAAAACGGCATCTGTGAATGTTTCAAAATCTTTTCTTACGCAGGAAAAAAATTATATTCCCGATTGAAACATTTCATAAAATTTGGACGAATAATTTTAAATTTCATTGCAAACGATTCTTTATTACTTAATAAATAATGTGTAAGTTTAAACTGCATTAAGGGAGGACATTTTAGGATCGTTTAAAATGCTACGGTTTCGATAAAGCGGAAACCGTGTTTTTACCGTGATAGATCCGGAATTTATATCAAACGATTTTAAAATTTTTGGATTCAATTAAGAGACATTGAAATAAGAGCTTTAGGAGCATTTGAATTAGGAGCTTTTCTTTCATTTAAACTGTTTTACGCCTTAATTAGTCTGTAATAATCAAGAAAAGAAATGAAACGTTTAAAAAACCCATTTCTACACAGAAATAAATTGGATAATGACGCATTATACATAAAACTAATTCATCTATCTTGATATATTCTGATAATTTTCTTAATCATTTGTTCCAGTATGCTTTTTTATCATATTCATTTTTATCAAATTTCGGTAAAAATTGTTTTTTACTGGAATAATTCTTTTTCTTTCGGTTTTACATTTCTTCCTTACAAGTTCTATATTCCAACATTTACCAACTCATTGCAAGATTATTCCAAAACTCAGAATATGGAACGTTTAACTAGTATGACTTATAGAAAACAGTGTCCTAAAAATTACTTCATCATAAATGAAATATGAATCTAATTTAATTACGATGATTCTCACTCGAGTATAATGATGAATTACTTCACAATGAAACAGAGAAAAATGAAAGGTAACATCTTTGCAAATAGAGCTTCAAACCCAAAGAGATACAGAAAAATATTGACATGACTGGGATGCGAACCCAGGTCTCCCAATTTCCGGGCCGTATTCTAATCACTAAACTACCATGTCTGGAACTACTAAGTATGTAATACGTCATTGGGCATGCAGGTTTAGTAGTTGTAATACCGGGGCGTAAAGTGGAAGACTTCTATTCGATTCACAGTCACATCGATAGTTTTCGTTTCCTTTTCCCTTTGCTTTCGACGATGATTAATGAACTTTAAAATGTGCCCTTTTTCCACAATATAGTTATAGTGATTTAAAAATACCGTGGAAAAAGTGCAACTTTAAATGTACAGACATTATTCATTATTAAGATGAAATTCCAGCAAATTTTGCTACAAATGATTAATTTACGTTGAATCCTTTAATTTGAAAAATATCTGATGTGATCCTTCTAATTTAAATCCATTCTTAAGACCACCATAAGAGTTTCCAATGAGTTTTTCTACATCCTCGTCCTTTACGTCGAACAAGGAGTCAATCTTATATTAGATCGCAGTGCTTGCGTTACCGGGAATGCCATTTATGCTTTTTTTGGCTCGGGATTTTCCCTCTGATCATAAAGGTAGCTAGTGAGATCGTTCATCAAAAGGCGGGGTCTACGTGATCACGACGAAATATACGCGCTAAAGCGGCTGTGCCAATACGGACTCTAGGAAACTGCCTAAGCGAAACGACCGCACCCAGCTGTTCCACTCTCCCGCTGCTTAATTCCTTTCTCTTTTCCATCTTCAACATTTTTCTTATCCCGCCTAAAAAGGAACCATCGATCTCAAAGCCTTGTTAATAAGAAGGGGGAGTTTCCTTTCTTCTCTAGAATTTTTGTCTTCAGAATTCGCTGATCATCTCCCAGTCTCCCTCTCTTTTTATAACCCCTTTGATTCTGGCTCTAGCAGCACAAAATCCCCTTTTCATTCTTCTTCCGCGAATATATTTGGGAATTCCCAATCGCGTTTTTACTGAAACTGACTCTCTATCTCACCTGGATTGGTGCACTGAAACTCCGATTTACGATCTCAGATTTTACGTCGCCTCTTCCATTTTGACGCATTTTCTCTCGCCCCCCTCCAAAGATCAAGAATTCAAGCATTTTCGACTGCTTTCTTTTCCTCCCCCATTCAGTTTGGGTCGTGGCACATCCATTCAGAATCGCTCAGAAGAGGGAATTCTTTTTTATTGTATCGGCAGAAGGGTCTGGAATATATCCTATGGAAGAATTCTTGTTAATCGTCCTCAGCGGCCCTCTAACGAGTTTTCGGCATTTACCTCGTCTCAGTTTTCTTTTATGTCCGTTGCCTTCGAGTCACGTATTGCGAATTTATAATGCTGATTCGGCACCTGTCACATTTTTATTTCTGAAAATTTATGTTTTGAAATTCTTTTCGTTTCCATTTCTTGATTTTTTTTTACCATCCGTCAGGGTAATTTTCCGAAAATTCATCTTTTAAGCAAATAAATACGTACTTGATTCGATTAAAATTAACTTTATCAAGACGGAATTTTACGTCAGATCGTCACTATAAAAGCGATAATGTTTATCAATGAGATTAATCTTACGAAAGCTTTGTATGTATATCATTACAATTTCCTATTGTAAAACTAACCGCGAAGGGTTTAGAATGATTGTTGCCTAAGGAAATGGCTCTAATTAGTAAGCGTCAATAACGATTCTGGCATAGAAAGGGAGCCATAACTCATTTATGAGTACCGTGTTCCTCCAGTTTCGTGAGATGCGAATTTAATTCCTAATATCGTAGCACAAATGTAGTAAATGGGTTCAATGCACCCAGGCTCTAGTCGTTGAGATTCTGCAAACACATCTAGAATAACCTTCTGTTCGTGCCCTTTTAATGTCAGAACATTCGAGTGAAGCGAATTTAAATGAATAAATAAATCAAGAAATTCATTTAATGATAATTCTAATTTACCTATCATCGCGAATCAATTAACCCATATATGATAATACGAACTGACGCGTTTACAAATATTCGTCCGTTGATTGATTACTGAATCAAACATCCGTCTACTCCTGTGTTTTAAATATTTTTCACTATATGAAATAGCTAATTATCGGTAGTCCAAATATTACTGCAGTAACTTAAGTTATAATAGATTTAACAGCGCAAAATTTCAAAATTAATGAGGTTGACTAATATCCAGAAAATTGAGATAAATTTTAAGGCGATCTCTGGCAGAATATTCCTCTAATCGGAATCCTCGTTCCTGGATATTGCAAATGTTTCAATTCTTGCACCCAGATGATTCGACCCATGTGATTTGATTCGCCGGTGTGATAGAAAACGATTAATCCGTCTTTCATTAATGTAAATCGCATAAATAATACGATTAAGCGACAAATCGCAAGGTTAATCATCTAGCATTTTGATGCGCCATGCATATTCACAAAACTTGATGGATCTCGTTAACTTTTTTGCCATCGCCATTATCTTTTTCAATTCACATGTTATTCGAATATAAATAAAAGAGCGGGTAATTTCGCGCAGCACTTTAGATATTAAAAATAAAATCACGCCTCGCTGGTGAAATGTGTGTGTCTACGATAATTTATTTATTTAACAGTTACAGCGAGGTTAGGCCCAATGGGCGTCTCTTAACCTCTGAGTCAGCGACATAAAAGATTACTCAAATAAAGTCAACTTACAACTAACATCTATGGTAAATTAATACAATTCTAAAAGTCCTAATATTATATAATGCTAAACCTAAATTAATACAAACATCAAAAAAAGGTTAATGGTCAAGGGATTTAATACGTTCACTGCGAATTACTCCACCGTTGGAGTGATAAATGCATTGGAAATGGAGGTATCCGCAGTGAACGTGTTAAACGCAAAATGAGGCTCTTAGACAAGAATAAACCTAAGGATTTTTGAATGTTTTTCTTCACGAAGAACCAGACGAAAACACGGATTTATGACTCGGTAGCTAAGTTTTTTCTCTTTCGGTACTAAATTCTTAGAATCCCCGTGTTGATTCAAGGTCATGAACTCCGGTCACCTAAATGAATTTCGGCGCAGTATTCGCCATCTGGCGGTCGACGTAAGAAGCACCAGCGGATTTGCCATTTATCTCCTTCGACGGCCTGAAATTGTTTCTCTCTTCCGCCGCCACGCGTCACTCTTCCCCTCCCTTGCGTCCCAACCCTTTTGCCCTTCATCCTCACTTCAGACCCACCTTTACTTATCCCTTCCGTTTTTCCAACGCCGCCTCTACATCATCGACAGGAAAATATCTCCTCATTTTCCAACTTTTTTCTTCCACTCTCCATCTCCTCTCGTATTGATCCCTTTTTTTATCTCTTTCCCACGACAGTTCCCATAACCCTAGCACTCTCTAAAGTTGGGATAAACCTCGTGTATTCCTCCTTGCCACTTCGCCGTCCTTTTACCATTCCTTTATGCCATCTTTTTTCTCCCACTGTCGCTCTTATCCTTTATCTATCTCTGTGCCTCCCTCCCTGCAAAATCCCTCCTTGATCCCTGTTCTTGACTGCCATCTCCCAGACACGCCACTCGAAATCAACCCTTCTCTTCCTCTTCACTTTCTCCACTTATGTTACCTTCCCTTTACTTTCCCCTCTAACCTCTTGGGTTTCTCCTCTCATTTTCCTCATGTTGCTGCATAAGCTTGTCTGCATTTTACTGTAGTAGTCCATGGACGACGAAAGGGAGGGATAAACAATATTTCGATAATTTGTTTTCCTACACGCGAAAAGTATATTCAAAGGCTACTCAGAGATCAAGGCGAAGGTAGTGCAATAAACAATTTCTGGATGATTCATAAAGTTCGTGTTAAGTCTCTTTGGGTATTGATTTTTCCAGTATCGAACATTCATATGAAGTTTGCCGGTGCGGTATTAATGAAATATTACAGGGGAGTGATAAAATGTGATTGTTGGGGTAGTATGCATATGAAAAATATATGGCATTAAAAAATAACCATCTGATCACAAATTTTATGCAAAATTTTATGAATTTGTTTGTTATTATTATTCTGTGATTAAATAGTTGTTTTACTATGCAATTTTACCTAGTAAGTATAACTCGCGAACCTTCATTTGATTCGATTAAATTTTAATAACTTGTATTTCGGAATTTATTCCATCTGACATCTGTCCACGTGTGTACGCCATTACTTTTTCTTCAGTTAAAAGCATCGCGAAACCAAAATCAATTTCGAATTTTGAGTCATGGTCATTAAAATAATTTCTCTGCACTCATAGTATCTTTTTGTGAAAGTGTGCGGACAGAAAATTTCGATATCCTTATTTTTATAATCACCCTTCCATTGTAGTAATATTTTCTGCTAGTTTTTATTTAACTTCCGCGAAGAACTTAAATCTTGTGTCATAAGTAGTCCCATTCATTCTTCTGTAAGACATGAAGAAATTTAAACGGATATTTTGTAGTAGATTTTTTTATTTATAAGGTTGATTTTTTTGTAGAATCATGATAGTCGTTTCTGAGTGTCCTGTGATACCTGTTGGGAAAATATGATCGGTAATCTGGAAACCATATCAAAAAGGAACATTTACACCTGCATGACATAAAATCACGCAAATATAAGCCCGAATAGTTAGTTTTCCTTTCCCTGAATTTATGTAACATTAAACTGTCTTCCTTTTATGTCATTCACATAGATTTGATGGGCTAATTTTCTTAACAAATTGGTAAAAATATTTTTCTCCATTCAGCTCTTAGTTTACGATCAAGAACTTTTATTTTTATTTTCTACCCACGCACTGTTTATGAGGTACAATAAATTCTCGAATTCCTCCTCTTTGATATTATAGACGAAGGCAGCAAAATAAAACTTGCGTAGAAGAATAAAAAAAGTTATAGACCGTAGAGCACATCTTCTCCCGCCCAGCCCTCCAGTTTTACGAGAGAGGTTTGAAATCAAAATATTAACAAATATCTATTAATAGTTTTATGACCAGATAATTTTCATTTATTTATTTACATTCATGCTCCATGTTAACCTAACTTCTGTCTTATCATTGTACGTTTGTAATCAATTACTCTTTCCTACTCTTTCTTCTTCCAGTCTTTCTTTATTTAACCTTAATGGGTTCCTTTGTCCTCTCGTTTCTGGGTTATCAATTTACCTTATGTATCTTGTTTATCTACTTCTTGATCATCGATGCTCTAAGCAATGTTATCTTTGAAATTATTAGTGTATTTCTAAACATGGTTTCGATAGATTTTTAATTCTAGTTATTTAAAATGTAATTTTTGGGGAAAGGTATTAATAATAATAATAAGAACTCTATTATATATATAATAGAGTTATATATATATTCTAAATTTGCATTGTAAAATTACTTTCTTTTCACAGCGACAAAGTATATGTTCGACTTTTTGTATATTTTTGATTTGGTCCTTACGTGGTGGCTTTCTGCCACAGGACACTAAAAGATATATTATAGAAGATGTATTATTAATTCCTTTTTTATTTTCATAATTGCTTAGTTCGAGTTATTTGCTTACGATTTTTGTTACAGCTTAGGTTTATTAGTCGCACGTTCCTTAAGCCATGTTTTCTTTCCTGAGTCCTTTTTTTTTCTCTTCCGTCAATAGTTCTCTCTTGGTTTATTCCCTCCTTTTTCTCCGTCAATCCCTTATCCTCCGTTCCTCTCCGTCTTGCCCTCTCCTCAACCGCTCCCATTTCCTGCTTCCCTCACATCCCGAGTGCAGTGCCTCTGGAGGCGTAGTCGTTGAGATTCTCAGCAGCGCAATCTAAATTCCTTCCCGTGGGAGGCCAAGGGAAGGAGGCCGCCCTCTCCTCCTGCACTTTTGAGGAATTCCCCTCGAATCCTCTGTTGCTAACTCACCAACCTTTTACCCCTTCCTTTCCCCTCTTCCGCTTCGACGGTCCGTGTTCGCTCCCCGCCGCTTTCTCTTGCCCTTATCTCATTTGTGTTTATGATATTATACGTGTGTGTATAATAATAATAATAATGTTTTAAATAATAATAATACAAACCTTATTACAATGTATATTACAATGTCACATTCAAAAGTACTGTAGATAGGAAACAACTGTGTTTTAACAAAAATTATTTGTTTTGTCCATCAAACTTATTTAGATCTAATAATAGTCATTATAAGTCCCGCTAAGCCAAAAATGGCTTGTCAGCAGGTGCCAAAATCTATTTTTGTATTGTGAATCAATCAAGATTTAAAGATTTTTTGATCATTAAATTACAATAACACATATGCAGGGGCGTACAGAATTTGTCCTTTGGGGGGGTGGGGGGGGG
>KZ308368.1:948637-959045 GCA_000376725.2 Ladona fulva | reverse complement strand
TGATCACAAAGCGCCAGTTAATCATGTTGTGACATTAACTATTTGGCAAATATTTACTCCTTAATAATGTTAAAATACTATTTTTAAGAATGGAAGGTACAAGTCTTTGACAATTCCTTAATGTGTTAACAAAAGGTTTTGAGGTTGTGATTGTAAGAACTGATCCTTCCAAATTCTTCTCCGTGGAAACCATAATGAAAAAGCCCTCATTAGCTGAGATATCATTATTTTCAATATCAGTTTCCGAAATCGATTTCCGTCAATTTAGAGTTACGCATAAATTATGATACTTCCCTAATATTATCCTATTTTCAAACGCATTAAAAATTAAATCAAAGTTAGAGCATATTTGGGGTTAGAGAGTACTCTGATTTGGCGTGATTCTACTGTATAAAACGGCTCTTAACTAAAGTAAGCTGCAACCGCTGCAACCTTCAATGATTTCTTCATGGTAGATAATAATTTACAAGCAAGTGACCTGATCGAGGATAACATGGATTAGTTATTTATTAATAACCTGGATAATGCCATGATCAGAATGGATTGCCATTAACTATGAAAATCATAATTCCTTCAAAATTTTATTGAGCATGACAAGGTAACTGAAAATTTGCAGCGGTTTTCTTGCAACAACCATCAAAAGTCATTCTTATCGTAATCACGCAAAACTTTTTCCAGTCATGAAATCAAGTAAAACATAGAGAGATTAATTTTTATTGTGATTAATAACAAATTAAACTAGTAGTAGTAAAAAGTATTCTGCGAATGGGAATTGAATTATGAACCGCGTGCTCGTTATTTTTTACAACCAATATAAAATAATAATATTTATAAATAAAATAATTGCGAGTGTTATAATTTGAAATTTGGCCCCTTGAAATGCCATATTTGATCGTTGGTAGTTGGAAAAACAGAATATCGTTCATTAGTCAAAGTAACTAGTTAGCTTGTCTGTCTTGTCAACATTTTTATTATTTCACCACTTCTTGTGTTATTTGAACTATACATTTTATCGATTCGAAATATTGAGATACACTTTAGTATTTTAAGCATACTAGTAAGAAACGTTTCAAACTGGAATCAAGCTGGATGAAATTAAGCTAGATTTTTATAACATACTGAAGGAAGGCATCATTTCTGTAAGAGGGGTGCAGAAACATTTCGTAGCTTTTGCTTATCATTGATTGCTTTTTACTTGTCGCAAGAAATTGGTCTCTTATAGAAATCCGAGATGCTATCCAAAGGAATGACCTATTTAAATATTTCGATATTTATTTTTCAGTTAAACCAAGCTTTTATGAATTAGAGCTTTTGAAATAGGTAAACAATTCCCAAGGAAAAACGGACATGAAAAAAGTCTGACGGAAGTGAGACTGGAACCCCGGATAAAGCAACCTACCAAATGTGGGTAGAGCAACCAACCGGCAATTGGGAGACCCGGGTTCGAGTCCCGGTTCCGTCAGACTTTTTCACGTCCGTTTTTCCTTGGGAATTTTCCAAGGTGCACGCTTTAGCGTGTCAAGTTACCTAAACCCTTTTCCTTAGGTAAATAATATTTCGACAATCAAACTACTAATATGAATCGACATTCATTTTCGACAATCAAACTACTAATATGAATCGACATTCATTTTCGACAATCAAACTACTAATAATAATGTTCCCTAGTTACCAATTTTATGGCATATGGCCATGTTATTTTTCGCATTATGAAGGGACTTCCCTGGAAAAAGTGCGTAGTAAAAATGTATACGATTTCGATAACCTGTGAGAGCCTAGAAAAATAAGACCTTATCTTTACATATATAAAAACGTGTTTGAGGATAGTCCTTTTTAGCTATAAAATATTTTAATTTAAATGTTACCTAGCTTGTCAATGAAAGGGTTCCTGCGTTGCTGAATCAGCGTCGTTTCCATTTAAGCTTTAATCAATACGGTAGGGCAAATCTAATACCCCCTACATTTACAATTAGAGGGACTAAGCTAAAAGCACATAGTAATGAATATCGATGCAGTGAACTAAGATCATCCAAATTTTAGCACAAACTGCTCGGAGCATGAGGTTTAACTTTTTCCCAAGCCACGTTGGTAGCGTCTCTGCGGTAATAATTAATGCATCGCCGAAATGTGATAATTTTACTGATTGACTCTGATATCGTGTTTATTTATTTCAAACAATAGAAGATCATCAGTCGCCATTTCTTTCTATTGTACAGTTCCAATAAGAAGTGATATTCCCTCTTTTAGTCCTTTATTCATTCAGTGCACGTCAAAAGAAGTTTATGTAAATATTGCAAAAGATTTTATAATTCCAGTACACGCCATCTTATAATCTTTCTAAATGGTGTCAATGGAATGGTGGAGGTGTTAATATCCTACACCAAAATTCATTAGCTGCACGTATCACTTCCTAATTGGTTTATTAAAGAGATGGAGTTTTATATTTAACACAGTTAAATGTTGTTCGAGCCATCAATTATGCATCTTTAGTCTTTATTTTGTCATGATATGACCTAACTTCCAAAGTCTGAGGATTAGGATGGTTGCCCAAATTTAAACATACTTTACACCGACTCACCGTGTTTGTGTGACGCGAATTCCATGGAGACTTTCAAGGAACGTTCCTTTCTCTAAAATAGTATATACTTGTCCGACCGTCAAACTAAATAGGTCTTGGTTTTCGCAAAATTAGGATTTGAAAATCCGAGTTTGACAACCACGCCACACACAGCAATTACCATACAGGTAGCGAAATTTTCCATGCGGGAATATTTTCCTCCATTTTTTTGAAAAAAGAAATACTTTCTCACCATTAAATTTCATCTTCTTTCATTTCAGACATTTCTTACATTTTCCGTTAACATTTATTCAGTTATATATTAGATCGGAACTCCGGTATCTATTATAGACAATTCCCAGCTATGTACTGGGTACACATTCTGTCTAAACCACAGTCATCGTTAATTTGGTGTATGTCGTATGGGCACCAACAAAACCACCATAAAAGATGAAATATCGATCCTAGCTATCATCGGTTTGATCCTAGAGGGCCTCAAATTTCCGATTTTTCCCTGTGAGATTGCACTGAATGGGTTTTCAGATTTTTATTTTGAGTACTTTCCATTATGTTAGAAGATTGAGAATCGAGATATTGTTAGCAGACGTGCTTCTTGAACGTACACGATAAAGATTTTTTCCTATATGATCTTGAGTTCGACGCCAGGCATATACAAAGTTATATCACTTTATCTATTTTACTTCAAGGGACATTCCCTGAAAGTCTCCATGGACTCCGTGTCACACAAACTCGGCGTTTCCCTTGTAAAGATGAACGTGTGAATGATTCGCATGGAAAGAAATTCATTAGAGATACCGATAATTACCAGAAATTTTGTTAAAGCAGGGTTTTATTTCGTGCATTGGGGACAATTTTTCGTAGACGGAGCATTATTTTTAATTTCTGAGATCTCTGAAGTGATTACGCTCAATAACGGATAAAATGGAGAACATTTGAATTGGTTCATTATGAACTTACACGGAAGAACGTGATGAGCGCAGGAATCACGGAAGAATCCCTCCTGGATTATTCCAGGTACGTTTGTGATCCGCAGGACAAGTTGCTCAAGGGATCAAGAAAGTACTTAGGAATGTAGCTGGATACGCATTATGAAGGGATTATGGCGAGGTAAAGAGACGTTAAAAAAGTTCACTGGGAGTTGTTAGAATTGGGAGCGACGAATACTAAATATGCAATCTTATGCAAACTTGAGTACATTACAGCGTATGTTTCGTCGTTAGATCGAGATGTCATATTTAGTAACAATAGTAGCCTTAGTGTGATATTAAAGAACGTTTAAAATATTTACAGTAAATATTTGCTTGGATTGAGCACAAATGTGAGTTATACATCCGGAACCTTTCATTGGTTGCGTTTGTTTTGATTTTTTTGGATGTAATTTCATTATTAGTTAATTTTTTTCATTTGCTGTTTTTATAAGCTATAATGTAAACAGTATATAAAACGGTAATATTTGAAGTCTTTATCCAAAGTCTTCAAAGATTAGATAAGTAATGAAAAACGCATGGTTCACATGCTTCATTTTAGATACCGAAATGAGGGAGAAAAAGTCTGCCGTAGCCTGAACTTGCCTGGCGATTGTTAATCCAATTAAGCTACCTGCCTGGTAGCCGTATTGTAAGTTACCGATTTATTCTCCATTATTTCTTCACTCGCCGAACCTTCCGTTAATTCTCAACGGTAAAATCAATATTGATTGATAAAATACGAATTGCCACTTAATGGACTATCAAGAAAACATTAGATAGTTAATGTAACTAATGAAACGGAGGGATAACAATTTACTCAATGATGAGCACGTTATGTTAGATCACGTTTACGGGCAAACGTTTATTTTTGAATGTAAAGGTAAAATAAGCAAAGGATTTAAACCTAGACTAGAAAACAAAGACGCAAAAATTGACCAAAAGAAGTCCTCAAAAAAACAGATGTGAATCCACACCGTAACCTAAACATCCAACGCATAACGAAATTTTCTTTCCAGACATAATATTTGCTAAAAACTTCCTTTAAGTCCTCCAAAAGATATTCATCATCTGTCCCTGAGCAGACGAATGTCTTATGTTTGCCTGCTTGATCGTGACGTAAATTTGACTCCGTAAAAATGCCAAAATTCCCTTCCTTACATATAGTCTGTAATTGAATATTGCCCTTACTTCAAATGGGTCTAAATTTTCTCTTCTATTCTTACGGAGAAATGCATGAGTTTGGGTTCAATTTGGTTGTCAGAAAGATCTGTTGTTGACAACCTTAAAGTTTCACAAATGTGAAACAAAGGTTTCATTAAAATTCTCAAATTTTGATCGGATAGTAGTGTACTACGAATTTCCCACAAATATTCCAAGAATTTTTATTCGGTTTCCTTTCTTTTGGTTCTTGTCTCAATTTCGCTCCACTATTTTGATTTTGCGCAATAAACGATCACTGCGAGCGATGAAAACGAACCTCACGTGCATTTCTTATGGAAACACTCGAATAGCCTAGGATCGAACCGTTAGTTAAAATAATAAAAAGTGGCTTGTTATTTGCGCACAATCTTTGAAGTTTAAATGTTGTGCAACGTTTGGTTCTCGAGCTTTAGACGAGTGTACTCGTACACGAACACATACAAACTTTCTACTTTATTAAAAGGAGAAAATAAGATCCAAAATTTAGGTGTAACAGCGATCCGTAGCTCATCAAACTACAATAAACGTTGAATAATTATTTAAATAATCTATCAATCCGATAAAGAAAAAAACAAAAGGGAAATGCAAAAATGCTTGCACTAAATAAGTGGGCATAACGAGCTGTAAATGTTATTTAATACATGGACTGATGTTTACTTCTAGGACCAATATATTTGTAATACAATTTTCTATGAGCTATTTAGATTTGTAATACAAAAATTCAAATACAATGAACTTTACATTACTGTAATGCTATAATCACATTTTAGTCTTAACAGGAGTCGGATTGAGATATAAGAGCGTGAATTTGACCTCTTAGCGTAGAAATATGGAAAAATGGATCCTTATCACTCTTCATAAGGAGTCTTTTCTTAGTCTCTTGTTGTTTTCGTATCACCCTTGCAGACAATAATTTGTTTGTTGGGATTTTTGTTGAAAAAGAACGCACCTTTAATCTCAGCAACGGTAATACTTTCTCTCAATTTATTTAAAAGTATATTTTCAAAGGGGAATACATACAACAACGACAGAAAAACTGGGTAGGAGCAAAAATAGGAAAATTTTACTTAACCCATACGTAGGCTAAATTTAAGGAAATGTACGACATTCTTTGGCAAGATTTTTTAGCAAATGATTACTGTTCATTGCTATTAATTTACCGTATGTAATTGGAGTAGTATTTTCTGATACTAACAAAAACATGAGAAATATAAATTAGAAATTAGAACTTTAGTATTTCCAATAATTTTGTTATCTGGTCATTTGAACATCTGAGCACATTTTCGTAGCTACGATGATAATGGTAGTTATCTCAGGAATATGTTCTTGGTAGGCTATGACAACCTAAAGATGGAGATATTTCAGGTATATATCAGAGAATGTGTATTAGGTAGACCATACTTCAGATGTGAGTTAATGCTTTAAATTCTCACTTAAATAAATTTAAACTTACTCTGTTTGTAGAGAGTCCGCTTGAAACGCAGTGGTTTTATAGTAGGGTTACTGCTTGACCGGTTACCGCGAGTTACCAAACCGACAGTTAAAACACTGACTGGAAAGCATTAGTTCCTCTTCCAAGGTGAGGGGAATCTCATTTTTGTCCTATGGGAATAGTAGATTATGAAATAGAACAGATTGTGGAATAATCAGAGCGATTTTTCCGGAAATTTTGATTTAATTTTCCATGGAAGGCACGAAAGTAAAACTCGACCTTCAAAGGTACCTCAACGTAATTAGAAAGGAATTTCCACCCGTAATGCATGAATAATTTATGATTCTCTTATTTTTTCGCTATTATATGAGACTAAGGCAGTGACGACGTTATTAAGCGGATAGTGTCAAAAGAGATTCGGAGGATTTAATTCGGAGGAGACTCAGTGAATGGAAAGATTATCTGAGTTATGAGAAAGTGAACAGCGGTAGAAGAGTGATGAAAGAAAAGGAAATTGGATGGGAATATATAATAGGCAGAAAATTGTCTCCTATGAAAGTAATGCAATCTTCTTTAGTTTATTGCCGGGATGGAATGAGAGAGAAGGGGGTGAAAGATGAAAGGAAGGGGATGGACGAACCGAAAGGTGAAAGAGGACATAATAAGAGGAAATGACGGTAGGAAACGAAATACGTTCTTCTTTAACCGTAGCTCGGAGAACGAAAACAGACTAAGTTAGACGCTATCGTTTCTTTAGCTCATTTATCTGCGTTAGTCCAATTGTTCCACGTGTTATTCTTTTGATCAAAAGTTGTTCGGAAGCTTTAGCACGAATGCGAAATGTGATAATCTCAACATACAAACCGAAGCCATTTTTTCCGAGCGGAGTAATGGAAATTTTGATTAAGTTTCATAATTAATTTTGTGTCCTCCCCATCTCACGTCCATTATTTTGAGAACAAACGAAGCGGAGGTAATAATCAATGAAATCGATAGCTTCGATGTCGAAGGATAGCGAACGGGGAATCAGCTTTACATGAAGTCTCCGAGAATTTATCAAATGAACTCCATCCGACCCAACGATATGTGATGCTTCTACAATGAATGTCACAGTTGACAATCGCAATTATATTTAGCTGATGTCATAGGTGCGTATTGGAATTTATAAATTTCCGATCTGTGGAATATTTCCAACTAGGACATTCGTCGATCAGTGATGCTGGGCATTAAATTTTACCAATATTATCATGATCCTGTTATGTAGCTTTAATATACTTAAACTATTTTCGTAGGGATTACCTCATTGTCTGTTTCGTTAATTAATTGCTAATGAATCGAAGGATGAAAAACTGCTAATGAATCATTTAATTACAGTCTTACTGTATGAAAGCTTGGCTTTAATTTACCTTACAATTGCAGGAATAGTTTAATCGGCAGAAATGAAAAAGAAACTAATACCACCCTGATTTGTCTGCATAGCTTAAAGCTTTGGCATTTAGATCGTATTTCGCTCATTCATTTCTAAGTGAATAGATACTATTGCCAACATTTCGACACATGGTACAGCTATTTCTAATTCGCTGCAAGATAAATATTTACTTGGACAATGAAAATGTAGATATAAAAAAATAAAAAGTCACCTATTCATAAGAAAGGCTTACATTTCATATCTTAATAAAGAGTAGGAATCCAGACAACTGGGTGGCTTCTGGATTGAATATCCCCGGAAATTATAAGGTATTTCCATTCTATAATATTAAACATTCCATTAATATAGATAGCGGAAATGGAGTTGAAGATTCATTTTTATCGGAAGAAATGATATATTTTACAGTAAATGACTAGAAATGCACGTAACGTATAATTTTGAATAACCATGTTTTTGAATACTCAGAACTAGCTGTTTATTTTTCATATTTCATAATCGCAATATATTGTTTCTTTTTCTATTAATATCTTGAATATTTATGTATATTTTTCCTTTGAGACTTTATTACCAGCCTCGATGGAGTGGGAGGCAGAATTTTAAATCGTCCGTAATAATGCCTAGAGTTCAAATTCTACTTTTAACACCCTCCTTAATGCACGAATTTGAAGTTATCGAAAGAGTTGGCAGATAAAAATCACCGGACTCATTCCTCTGGAGTGGAATTTTACATAGTGATTTTTATTTGCCCAGTGATGGAGTTCCACATAGTGAAGGCAGCGTCTATGGATTATGTTATTAAAAAGACTTAAAATACCATCCTCCATAAGGCCATGATTACTGTTATGAGTTATTTACCCGTATGATACTAGATCTCCTCCGGCAGTTTCGATGATAAGTCCGTTTTTTCTATTATCCTGCTAGTCCTCTTCTCTCTAAATGGGTTCACAATCATATTAAAAGAAAGAACACCTCTTAATTTCAACAGCAGATTTTTATTGACTAGTTTCGTCAAAGAGTTGACGTCTTCACGTACCTGAAGATGAAGAGGTAAACCTTAATGTCTACCTGAAGATATCAGCTCATTGACTAAACTAGTCAAAATCTGCTGTGGAAATTATGAAATGTCCTTACTTTTAAAATGTGTGTGAATTTCCACGAGGTCGCACTTAACTATATTTATCTTATTTTAAGAGTCGATCATTCACGTCCTTCTCTGCCGTTTTTCGAATTAATTTATTTTTCAAACCTCCGTTCATTCATATGTTGAGTCGTCTTAGCCTGTTTTCGGATTTCAAATACCTTTTTACTACTATTGGAAGGGAATATCTTATTCGCACAAAATTTGCTCCTCTCTTAGTTTTTATATCGGTGAATCGAAATTAAACAGGAAATAATTGAGACATTTCAGCGTCTTTAGAAATTATTCGATGGGTTTAGAAAATCACAATGAAATCGTGCACATACAAATGCAAAATTTCATCAAGTTGTGAAATAGAAAACCTAATAATTTTATAGTCAGTATAGTATTCACATCGGAAGCCGTTCGGAACCTCATTCCCTCTGCCATTAGTTTCCAAGTGCCAGGAGAGGGAATGAGGATTACTAGGCAAGGTGGGGAGTGAGATAGTTTTCTTTTGCTTTCCTCACCGAGCATCCGTAATATGGCGCTTAAGAAACTTGGATTCGTGAAGAGAATTGTCGGTAGGAGCGAAGAAAAAGTCCGTGAGCGATGTTACGTTGCGTTGGTCAGGGATCACCTGGAATATGTGTGTAGTGTATGGGNTACTTATTTTGCATCTCTCTACGAAGTAGCAAAAGGATAGTTTTCTTCCTGCCATTAATATCTTTTTTATGATTTGAGACTCCCCTGAAATCTCATTTCGGCTAACGAAGGTGATTCCGGAACGTATTCTCCTTGTTAGCGGAGGCACCCCTTTGAATGTTTTTGTTGTCAGATGCACATTTCATTATTCAACGTCGTTTTTACGTTTCTCACTTCCGAAAATCGGTATTTCAAATTTTAATGATAGACTGCAAATAAGCGCGGGGGATTAATAAGGGCTTGAGCGGTTTAAATGAATTTTATTAGTGTTTCCCGCCTCGTTGTGCACCGTATGCAGGAATTTCGCCACCCGAGGCGAGAGCAATCGGTAATCTACTTTAATCCTTGGTAATTATGAAGCGACTGGATATTAAACCAAAAAGCTACAGTGCATATTCAATAACTATGTTTTTCAAACATCCGATTAAGACAACTTAAAAACGTCGTAAAAAGTTACTTCGTGAGTATTCGCGTTTGCTGTATCGGCGTATTTTTGAGCATAATGTCGTATCTCAGTTGGTGATGCAACCAATCGAAATTTTAATCGATTACATGAATAGATGAGCAATTACTACATTTCTGCCTTCTAAAGGAATAAATTTGAGTATGTAAGAAATTATTAGTTTCAGTAAACTCAGCGACGCAGGTATGTTTGATTTCCAGTACGTTTAATTTTATATCATTTTATTGATCCTCGTGATTTCTTTACATGTAGAATTTTATTGACATTTGCTGTTGGATTTTCTTTGTGTGTAGTATTTTATTGATATTTTACTGTCGCGATCTTTGTTTATTTAGTTACTACTACGACATTTGTTGCTGTTTTTGTAGTACTTTATCGATTTTAGTATGTTTATTGTTTTATTTAATCTATATTGATCTCTTTAAAAATATTATCATTGTTGTATAACGTGGCACCTTTTGATCAGTTAACCCATCGAGATATTTATTTATCTCCCATCCAATTTTTTGATTGTAA
>KZ308368.1:915770-947857 GCA_000376725.2 Ladona fulva | reverse complement strand
CTCACCTGGAATATGCGTGTAGTGTATGGGACCCTGCAGAAAAATGTTGTATTCGTGAATTAGAAAAAGTACAGCGAAAGGCGATACGTTTTGTAAAGAATTGTTACGACAAGTCAACGAGTGTTACGCAAATGCTTCAGGACGCGGGATGGGAATCTTTGGAAGACAGAAGGCTTAAACAAAGGTTAAATCTACTTAATAAAATTAGAGAAAGTACGTTCACAGATGATGTAGCTGACATAATGCGTCCCCCATGTTATATAGGCCGTTCTGATACTGCGAGAAAAATCCGAGAAATAGATGCTAGAACAAGTCGTTTCAAAAATTAATTTTTTCCGCGAACGATACGCGAAAGCAATCGGTTAGCGAAGTAGAGTCATGGTGCTTGCACCCCCTGCCACACGCCGAAAGTCGGCTTGCAGGGTACTTATGTAGATGTAGATGTAGTTGGAGTCCATGTCAGGGAAGCGCTATGACTACGAGTTACAATTTTTGTAGCATTCCATTAGGATACACCTTAATAAATGGCATGATAAAATTCTTCAGCGAGTCTGCGGTGTCCTGTCAAATATAAAATTAAAAACGACAACACAACACAAAGGATCAAATCTTTGTGTTGTCAAACAACACAAAGTATCGGCCGACTAAGTAGATTCAATGAGTGTGTAGCTCCATTTTATAAGTGTGAGGACAGAAACTCCAACAAAGCCTTGAGTATCAGAACCTCAAGAGGTCCTGATACGTATTTCACCCATGTTCAGAAGCGACTCGATGTCGTCTCAATATTCAGCGTCACTCATACCCCACCAACTTTCATGTCATCCCAGCCATGAACAAGACGAAGACAAAAGTAAATGAAAGATGCATTTTTCTGTATCCTACACCGAAAGACAAATGAAAAATATTTCTTTCGTTCCGATGCTGTAGCAGGACCAATTTTAGAGTAAAATTTCCAAAAAAGGCCACACTATGCCTTTTGTTCCGTGAGCGATGTTGCAATTTCAGAGCGTAAACGGAAGAGCAAACGTGAGAAACAAGGCAGGAGGGAAATGAAGAAAGTTGGAAGTACCGAGAGGAGGGAAAAGGAACAGAAGTAGGAAGCGGAGGGTAAACCTAGCGAAGTGGGGGGGGAGTGAGGAAGGGTCGGAGGCTGAGGGCATGAAATTGCCATACGTGGAGTGTCTCGCTGCGCCGTTTGGCACGAGACATAAAGGCCTTCGCCTCTCTCACCTTTTGCAGCTTTTGTTTCTCTCTTCGAGTAGAGGATTTAGAGTTTGATAGGTGGAGGACGTCACTTGAATCTCGCCTGTTCTTACTCACTCCTTTATGCTTAAATCTTCAAAAGGGGAGAGAGGAGACACGGGTATCTCGCTACAATTCCTTCCACGGGAAAGGGAATTTTCCACCGCGTTCGATAAAAGTCACATTAGAGGCTATAGGCGTCCCCTCTCCCTTTAATGTAATTTTTACCTTTTCGCGCCGTCCTTTCTTCGTCAAGTTATTCTGAAATATGAGACGTCTCGCGTTCCATTTCGGTCCGAGTGGGTGAACAAAGTGGGTAATGGGAGACATTTATGAAAAGTAGAACGCTGATGTGGGCGACGCAGATGGAGAGAGAGGTGAAGAGAGTGCAATACTCCCTTCTTCTCTGTACCAGTCTACGGCAGCCTCTGTCCCTTCCCACCGCGTCTACCTCCCTCTCCGCTGCCATGGAAACTAACGTGAATTCCAATTTGGTAATTTGGAAACAATCCAACCTTGAGCGCGCAATGCATGTGAAATTCGAAAGAGGGTTGCTGTGGGGGGAGAGAGGTTAAGGCGGGTTGTGGAGAAGAAGAAAACGGGGGATTTTTGGGGGAGGGGAGAAACCAAAGAAAGCGAAGTATAGGGGGCGGAAAGGAAACAGGGTAGGGGGACAATGGATGCGGTGCAGAATGTGGATGTTTAGGTAGGAGAGTGGTGGGGGTGAGGAGGGGAGAAAGAAAGGAAAACTGGTCCGTGAGAGGATGGGAAAAAGAACGTTCGCCTTCGAAGGTATTCGGGCTAGGTGGATGGAAAATAGGATAAGAGAGAAAAAGTGTGGGGTGAGGGAATGGGGAAGAGGGGTTGACGGAGGTGAGGGCAAGGCGGAGGATGAGGCAATGGATTTCGGAGGGTGCCTAAATGAATGCTGATGGGTAACAGCAGAATTGATTACCAAGAGACTCTATAGGACGAGGAGTTGGATGCCGTGATGGATTACCCGTCTTAATTTTATCCGGATAAGTTGAACCCAAGTGGTAATGTTTCTTTTCGGTACATTGCCGCACCTGAGCGTGCGAGGCTATCGCTGAATTTCTCGCGCAGGAGCAACTTTACTTTGCGGAGGAGTATAACATGAGGAAAACAAGGCATCTACCTTTTTTCCTGGTGTGCAACAACGCTAAATCCTCTGTTACGAAAAATTTCCCATTCTTCCGAGCTTCACATCGCGCTTGCCAAGCGTGGTTACTGTCGCCGCTAGTTTACTAGCAGCAACGCAAATTCATTTAATTCGAGCATAACGCCATGGCTTTCTAGCCGTCTCTCGTAATAGAATTTTACCATCGAAAGATACAGAGAATTGTCTAATAAATTTTGAAGTTACGATCTTCCGGTCCACTAATAGCAACGGAAATTCGTTTTTCGAACTCGAAAATGACGCTATCGTTCAAAAATCGTCCCCATCGGATACGGGACGAAATTTGCTATTGTGGACTATACCAAGCATTCTCCATGGAATATAGTGGTTGTGATTATTTAAATTATTCACGAGAATGAGCTTTTGCGACATGTTAGCTCGAAATGTATTTCGTAACAAATGAATATGGAAAAATGTCGATGTTGATGTATCAAAGCATTTTGAGAGCAAATTTTTAATTTAATTACACGCTCAGTGGATATGGTTACGATCAAAGTATCATTCTCGAGAGCCAAGGGATGAAAAGTTCCACGAGAATCAAGTTTTTCATTTGGTAGAAAGAGCTTTTATCTGAGCGTCATATATCGGAATGGCTGCTTTATGCGAATTTTGCATCACGTAATAAAGCCCGTAATTTCTGCTCAGTTTTCGAGTTTCTCCCTCGGCGAGGAGAGCACTTTCAAAATTTCTCCTGAAAATATTGAACCGTTATATACATTCTTTCCTCAACCAAAATTCTTTAAAATTTCCCCGAAGGAAACGTGTGGCAGATTGCGTGAGATTTAGTTGACATTTGAATAGGATGGATTTTAATATATGTGCGTAATAATAGATTTTAATGAAAAACGTTACGCAATTATCAGAATGCTACCTAATTGAAATGATGATATTGATAGCTCAGAGGCGAGGTCAGACCCGTGTTTGTCTTTTTTTTTTTGGTCCTCCAATTTTGATGTAATTTGAAAAATAATCGAAAGGAAAGCGCTTGTTTCGTGGAAATATCTCTCCAGTTAAAGGTCGGCAAAAAATTTCGCCTACCGGAGAAAGCTGGATTGTTGGGGGAGAAAGGATCTCTGCATTCAATTGCTTGACTGTCATAAGCGATTCTACGAAATGTGTAGTTCCATTTAGCTCCATAACCTGAGAATAGTGAAACTTTCCATTAAAATTTAATGAGGAAGTGCAGTCACGAAAATTTATATAGAATTAATATCAAACACCGTTATTAAATTCATTCTTGTAAAGATATATATTATTTTCTGTGTTCTCAACTGTGAAATATTAAAATATGGTTCGACATTTTGTCGAATATTAAAATAATGTTCGACAAAAATTCTAATTTATGTATTTTAATTTTGAAATTAATATATTTCGTTATAAAGATATCTAGTCGCATACAGTGAAATTAAATCTTATAAGTATGAATGAAATCGGAAGAATAGAATTGTATTAAGTATATTTACCGAAAATTCCTTTCCGCTCTACTTTCAACTATCCAAATTTGCATACGGTTTTCTGCCAATTTTAATAACGCACCATAAAAATCATTTCGTAGATTTTTTTGATATTCTTTCGTTTCCGCAAGGAAATTTCCTTTTATGTTTTTTTTGTTGCGTATTAACCCTGAAGAGGTTTTTGCCGTATTTGTCGCAACTCAATTTTACCACAATTCAGTTTTCCAATGACTCCTCCATTCAAAGTACTCGTAAAACTCTCCTCTTTATCGCAATGTTTAAATTTAATGGTTACTTCGTGCAATTTCTGTCATACGTGGATGATAGTAAGTATATGATGTAAATAGATTAATTCATGTGGGTTTTATTAGAAGAAATTGAAATTATTACCATTATCACTCATTGTCAATTGATTAACCTGACCTATTTAAGTATTACCAGAATATATTAATTTGTCTCAATTAAATTTTTAAGAAATTAAATACTAAGAGTATAATATGTATTTTGTATATCAATTACGTACATGCTAAAGCTCCTAGTGAATATATTTTCTTGTAACATCCGGAGGGAGGGTTATTGAATATATTCAAATGCATTAAAGTCCTTCGTATTTCATGTTTGGTTATTGATATTAACCTTGCGCCACCATACGTCAACTACGCCCATGTTATTAAGTCAATCAAAATGCTCAAAATTAAATAACTCCAATGTAATCTTATTTACTTTTTTGCAAATAGTTGGACGTCATTCCAATTCTTTTATTTATATTGCCGAAACGTCGCCCGCGCATTCACTAAGACTTTTTCATCAGTCCCACGTTTGCTACTTTCCGTTTCTCATTGTATGTGGGCATAGGGAGGTTGTAGCAGTAGAAGAGGAATGGTAGGTGTAGGCGTGGGTTAGGGAAATGGGCAAGCGGAAGGAGGGGGGTAAGTGGAGGGGGCGCGAGAGGTGAAAAGGCCGGATGAATTTGTGTTCCTCCGATTCCAACATCTTCCTCTTCTGTAATTAATGGCTTCCCTTCTCCATTCACGTAGTTTAGCAAAAACAACTCCGTACCTTAGACACAAAGCGGGTAATGACCCATGAGTATTGTAATGGGCGGTCTAAGACTTGGAGTGAAGAGTACGCATCTCTTGTCTGAAACAGTGGGAGGTGCATTGTGAGCTGGTTGAGAGGTGTCGAGAGTAAATGCTTCCCGGTGATTAATTAAGATGTCCATGGATATAAATTTCATAATTATGTCCTTGCGTTTTTAGCTCGATATTTAACGACTTTTCTGCGGTAAATTTTATCCTCCAGGAACGATTATTTTCAGCGAAAATGGTATTTGGACAAATTATCCTTATTTCTCGCGAGTGCTTAACAGTTCTCCTCCGTCTCATGAAACAAATCGAGAGAATTTTCAGAGAGTAATTGCGCAATTCAAAATCCTTACGTTCTTGTCGGGCATTTTCGCACAGCGTTTGTTTCGGAACCTAAATTTTCGTTCGCAAAGATTTTGTGAACGTACCGTAGGCAAAAACGAATAAGAATGTAATGCTTTAGTATTTTGAGAGAGAACGTTGAGTCTACATTAGCAAAGTGCGATTTTAAACTCATAGGCTATCGAACAATAATTTTTCCTCTGTGTTATTATTTTTCCGTCCCAAATCAAAATATCTTAATCTGAAATCGTTCTTCGTCAATTTCCATTAATTATTAGCGCTAATTATTACATTCGATGAACGTGAGTTTCGTCTGATTATTTTTGATTTAATTAAGGGATCTGGTTCGAAGTGGCATTGTCTTTCTTTGTTCGGGAAAATTGAGCATAAGGCTGGATAATAAGAGCTAAATAATGAATGAGGAAGCCATAATTTCCAAATCTACTTTGCTCTCTTTGCTTTTTATCTGGGTAATTGGAAGTTTAAAGTCTCTTTACTCTGTAATTGGTGCCTTTTCGTAGATGAATTTATGTTACGCCGAAGCTAATTGAAAAGTCTCACAGGGAGAACACTAGGAATACATAGTGTTTGTTGTGTGATGTAAAATACCGGTAGCTTCCTATTGAACTACTCTTTTTTTAGTAGATGACGTTTGCACAAACTTTCAGGCATCACATGGAAATTAGCACGCAATGGTCTCCTACCTCTCTCCTAGTTTTATTCTGCGAAGGGAAAACGCAAATAAAGTTATCATTTAACGAAACGAAATCTAATATGGAATGGAGGTCGTTATTCTATTAAACTCCGTAACTGGAAAAATAAAATATCCCTCCGAATGAAATTCCGCCAAAAAGTTAGCGGATGTTTACTCAACGAGTTCCCATTTTTCCAAAAGGAAACCTTTTAACAATAACTGGCAATTAAATCGCGGCTCATATCGCGTCGTTCAATTAAAAGGAAACTATCGCGTCGAGAATAAAGGACGGAAATTTGTGTCATTCGATGTTTGAACGCACAATGCTCAATAGAATGTGAACTGGTAAACGATTTATTTGTCGAATATCCCCCACTATGTCGAGTGCGGGGTTTGAAATGCGATATTTCCTTCCTCTCAAAAGTCAACACGCTATAAAACACCGAATGCAACATTGTGTGCGACGATTCAACAGAAGGTGGCTGTTAGTCGGGCAATCGCTGAAGTTCTTTTCGCAAATATAATTCGTGGATCGAGTATGTCAGACTGAATAGGAATTGCTTGCTAACCATTTCCCATTTTCGTATGATCTCGCTTCCCCCCTCCCTCACAACTCTTTTTCTCTCTCCCTCACATGTTCTGCTCGGTAGTGCTACTCGTTCCAATTCCTAATGCCCCCTGCGGAATCACATCTGTTTGCATCCTTAAAATATTTTATCGCGTCAATGTAACTTCCAACTTGTAGCGTTACAGTTAACTTCTCATTGAAGCGAGTAAAAGCTTCAGTTGATTTGACTTAATCCCTGTTTTAAACTGCATCTCTAGTTGAAGTATTATTCGAATTTTACAACGAAGATTGAGGTAATTACTGTTATAGTTAAACTTACTTTTTGTCGAAGGAAGAAAGAGAAATGTGAATTGTCTATACGAATACTGTAACTCACAGCATGTGACACGGATCAGTCATAATTCAAAATTTTTTTCTATAAAGATTCTATTTACCTTTTTCCGATAATGACTCATATTCTATTCCATCTCTTATCCCTTTGTTGTACATTTTGACAAATTGACCTATTCCTTAATAAAAGGCGAGAGTGTTTTCAGTATGATGATTTTCGGGTTCCGTCGCGTTGGATTAGCAAGTAGTGATGACGTTTCACCTGCGTTGCAGTAGACTTCTTCAGTTCGAAGTGGTCTTATCAAAAACGGCACTTCGAAGAAGCCTGCTGCAAGGCAGGTGAAACGTCGTCACTACTTGATTCTACAACGCGATGGAACCTGGAGATCATCATGCTGAGAACAACCGATCTCCGCGGAAACCTACTATCTTTCAAAGGTGAGAGCATTTAAAAATTATTCGGAGATGAAAATGGAGATCGAATCATGCAAAATCGACCATGAGCAATGTCTTACATCTCTCTTGCCAAGTGTCATATGCAAATGTACTGGAAATCATAATTTGATGTTTCATTAAAAGTGGAGAACATTAAAATTGTATTACAAGTTTGTTCAGGGATGTTTTACATGTTGGATATTAGATTAATCGATAGAAGATGCTTTAATCATCTTCGAAGTAGAAACTTTATCTTTTCTCACTTTGGGCAATGTTTGTCGATCGTCCTTCCAAATAGAAAAACTATTTCAGCTCATTTATTGCCATATTTTTTTGAACAACCAAGGATAAACAGATGCGAAAAATGCGGCACGATAGTTCAGTGGTTAGAATACCTGCCTGGAAAGTGGGAGACCTGGGATCGAGTCCCAGTCATGTTGCTATTTTGTACGTCTGTTTATCCTTGGGATTTAAGGCGCACATCTCAATATACAAAGTTAAAATCTTACCATTTCCCTGTTTTGAACAACGTTTGCTTGAATTTTTTAAGGATCAGCTTCTTAAATTACATTTTTGTTTAAACATTAGGTAGTTTAAAGTTGTGCAAAATTTTTAAAATATGGAGATAAATGACTCCAATTCATAACTCCTTATTTTTCTTCAAAAGTTTTTATCGGAATTTAAGTAATAAGTTAACTTTGCATCCGAACCTAGAGCTCCTTGAGATCATTATTAAGGATAAAGGAAAGGAAGGTAACTTAGTTGGTTGAAAACCAACGAAAATCCCAAAGGAATAACAAGTGTGAAAAATAGCGACACGACTGGGACTCGAACCCAGGTCTCCCACTTTCCGGGCAGGTATTCTAATCATTATTAAGATTGTCCCGATGTACTCAAATTGATGATTTACCCCGACCTTTCTTAAGCTAATCTATACTTATAATAAATCTGTAAGGGAGCTGTTTCTGTACAAGAAATAAAATTTTAAAAAGTGGTAGATACGGTAACTAGAAGTGTTACTGAGTCCAAAACACCCATTTAAAAAATTATGTCTGTCTGTCAGTCTGTCTGTTATCGCATCACGCAAAAACTATACAACCGATTTTGATGAAATTGTACATGGTGATAATGTATGTCCTGAATTGACACATAAGCTACTTTTCATCACGATATCTTACATCTTTCGATGGTTAAATGGTCCATTATGTTTCTAATGACGTCATAGGCGGAGATGAAAGAAAGAGGGGTGGGGAAAGTAGCGGAGGGGAAACTATATTTCCCACCCATTTCTATAACACAACGTTTTCCAACTTTCAAGATTGGCACATTATTACATCTCTTCCCCGTACAGATTATAGGCTACTTTTCATGTGCACTTCAGCTATTCTCACCATAATTTTCCTTATATTTTGTTTTCTCTTTTCTTTGAATCTCATCAATAATTTTGATATATTGGGCAATAATAACCATGTAAATTTCCTGGTTAGCCAGTGCGAAATAAGTAATCATCCGCAAAAAAGTCTTCCTTTTTTTTCAAGCAATTAATGTTAAAAGTTATCAAGCGGTGTTAAGCGGACGAAAGAGGTTGCTAGTAGAGATAATTCATTCTCATCATGAATAAATGAGTAATCCGTTCTACAAACTCTGATCTCACCATCCACAAATTCAAATGCTCTCTTAGTTCTAATTATCCAGTATTCGCTTGCAAGGTCTCGCACATCTGAAAAAAGCTACGAATGCATTTCCGTCCGGAACGTATGCAGGTACGTGAGGTTAGTGCATACACGTGTTTTTCGGTTTAAGGACGATCGTGGGCCTTTTAATTTACTCGCGGTACAGACATTTATTCCTCATAAAGCAAGAGTAAACTATTTATCGCGGTAAATCCTTCTGTAATCGAAAAAAATTCTCCGTTGCCACGGATTTCGTGGGCGTAAATTAGGCCATGGTAAAGAGGATTTATTGAATTATTTAAAAAAATCTTTCGGGATGTGAAAAAATATTTACTTCAGAACCGTATATGCATATTCAAGCTCGGTTGGAATATAACAGCAGTCACGTCTTCATTGGGCGAATACTAAGGCTCAGTATCATAATGAATACTTAAAATGGACTTTAAATAATGCTCGCTTTAGAGCATGGTATTATAATGTTTTGTTAGAGTTGAAGAGAAGATTATAGTCAATCCTCTGTGGATGGAGGATTAGAACGATGGATTAGCAATGATATTGTCATATTATCCAATTTAGCTCTAAAAACCATTATAATACAGCATCTAATATTAAAGTTTTAGAAGATTTAAAGAGTAAATATAAGTTAAAGTCAATTTTAAGTATACGTTATATGCGTCTCCCAATACAGACGTGCTTGCTGTTATATTTCAATCGAGCTTGAATAAACATAAACGGTTCTTCAGTTCTCCAGTAGTCTTATAGCTCCTCGCTTGCAATTAACCCTTAACTAAAGCACAATCAGCCATATCTTATCTAGGATTCGAATCCTGCATTTCAGCGTCCGCAGGGTAGTACGCTCACCTTTACGCCATCGAGGCAAGTATCGGTCATAACTTTTTGTATCAAATGGGTTTACATTTGAATTTTGAATGCCTTAAGATAAATTAAAAGGTAGCAAATACTATAAGAAGGCATACATACCCAACAAAACCCCACATCACACTCAGTAATCTTCTTTCCTGAAGTTGACAATGTATTTGTTACCGAGATATGTATTGAGAACTATACTTTGGAAAGAGCAGCCGCGGAGAGCCATAACTACCGCTGATTGTTAGTTTGCTTACAAACTACGGCTGTTTGGAGCTTTTCTTGGTAAGTAAATGTAGCACAAACTGTAAATTAGTACTAAAATTTCGTTCGTTAGGATAACTTTTAAAGCAAAGCAGTAGTAGTATTGCTAAAAGTGCTTCGATAGTTTGGGTAGTTTCGCACGGTAAAAGTAGTCACGGTCACTCGTGACTATTTTTCACCGAAGTCGAAAGTGTCGCCCACTTGGCTATCCGGGAGCCCTCTTTTGAGCATTAACATTTGCCCCTAAAATTAAGATTAGGTCCTACGATACTTTTTGTGACAAAAGACGAATTATGACGAAAAAGACAATTCCGTCATTGTCCAAGTACATACAATAGTGTTAAAAAGCGTTAATGTGCATAGTATTACTTATAAATAAATCAGATTAATTTATAATCTAATACGTTCTTTACGTGCTTCGATGGACGAGTGATATTCGATATGGGCTATAAAAGAACGAATGATATCCGTTGTAGGTTATAAAAGTAGGGTAGAGATAATGGTTGCAAGGATTCTGAAAAAATATACTACTAGTACTAGTAGTTCTTACTTTCGGGGAAACAGACACATGCTGATTATCTTCCAACTATACGTTTGTCAATTTTGTTTCTACAATGTCTCTTGTACAAGGAAGTAAAGGCTCATTTAGGTATGCCTGTAATTTCGGAATCTAGATAAAAGTGTAGGCAAGGATGGCTGTTTCCTCCTACTTCACTTTATTTTTGCAGCGAGGGAATGATTTTCAGGGAGATTAGCCATCGCGGAATTGGTAAGGCGCCTTTTCTTTTGGGTCTCTTTCCAACTCTCCCTTAACTCATGACCTATATCCCACGTCTCTTGATCAGCTTTTCCGGAAAATTTTAATTGCGGGGACCCGTGAATCCTAACGCGTAACATTTTCGATTCCGAAACTGGGAAATGGGTGCCTCACGAGATATATTTTTTGGGAAGAATGTAGCGATTCTCGTCGCTTCTTTTATCGATCGAGGCGCAAGCGACGAGGAAGCGTACGGCATAAAGAGAGGGGACTTTATGAGAAAGGAACTATTTGAATCGTGCTTAAAGCTCCTGCGATTAAAGCGGAATCAGTATTTCAATGGCTTTTTCCTCGCTCGGCGAAGTCGATGACTTGGGACATATTTCGATTGATCCCCAACTCCCAATTTTTTCGGGAACGGCGGGAGCGTCCGAAGGAGATTGGTTTCGAAATCCTGGGGACTCTGAGCAATATTCGAGAATATTGCCCGAAACATAATCAAGAGAACTATTCGAATCGCGACAAATGCATGGGAGAGATGCGGCTTTAGCAATTTCTCATTTGTGCCCGACCTGTCGATTTAAATTTGCGACTCGCGACCAATCTCCATTTTTTACGACTCAATTTATCCGGTAATCCGCCGCATTTTCTGATTGGCTGGAGTTGTGTGCCGGGGAGCATATTGTCCTCGAAAAAATCACTCGCTTTCAAACTGCTTTGGAGAGAAAAGTTTGGAGCATTAGGCTCGGGAAGGGGGAGAGGCTTAAGGAAGCTTTGGAAAGTTGCGATAGTCGCGGAATATTAGGATTCAATTATTTGGATCCATCTAAAAAGTTTCTATCTGGTTTCGCTGGTGGATGTTTTCTTATGGAAACGGTCCATTCGGTCAGCGGTCTGCTATCTTCATCTCTGCTACGGCTGCTAGTTCCAGAACTTCTTAACCCACATCGACCCATTCGGTCTTACTTGTTATATTTGTGATGACAGTGGTTGAGACGTGTCAAGCTCATAATTTTCGTGGACCGTTTACAGCCAATTTATATTCTCGTAGGCCACATTATGTGTAATTATATTGCTGCTAATGAACCCAGGTCTCCCACTTTCCGGGCAGGTATTCTACCACGCCGCGGTAGTTCAGTGTTTAGAATACCTGCCCGGAAAGTGGGAGACCTGGGTTCGAGTCCCAGTCATATCGCTATTTATCATACTTGTTAAAAATTATTAAGTTTTAATTTGCATCATTATTTTATGAAGATAGCCAAACAGGAAAGTTTCGAATTCACGTATTCTGAATCCCTGCGGTGGATGGGTTCCGCCGCTAGAAAACTATATCTCAAGTGTTCTCTTATTCACGTTATCGTCATTTTAAGGAAGTTAGTAAGTCTATTCACAGAGTCAGGATGCATAACTCTCAAGTGCCACAAATTTGTCGTAATTGTGTCGTTTTTACCCCTCCTCCGTAAGAGATACATTGCAAATCTAAAGCCAAAATGATTCGCGGCGGCTGCTTCTATTCTCCTTTACGGCAAGACTGTGAAACCATGGTAATTATTCCGCGAATTCGAGCTCAATGCCGCCGTTATTGTTTATAGCGCATTCGTATTACGACCCAGATCTCCACCTAGCTGCTCGCATTCGTTTTGTTTCGTGTTAGAGGTTGAATTAAGGAGAAGGATTTCGGCATGTGAACCAGTCATTATCACGTTGCAGTGTTGTTTAATGACCTCCCCGAAACCGCTGTCATGAGGAGCGATGGGTTAAAGAAATGGAGATTTGAGCATGAGAGATTACGAAATTCTTATTTTTCATTTAGCTAATTCAAACTAATACTCATTGGTATATTTTAACCTCCGCTTGAATGTCCCTCCTGAGATTTTTTGATGAATTTTTCTGACCCATATAAAATTTCTTCATTATCAAATTATCTCTATTTATTATTATTTACTCGAGGTTAAACCAAAACGGTCTCTCTTCCATTTAACCTCTGGAGATATTGTATGATGATAATATTACACTAATAACCAAAAATCATTGACAATAATGAACCTAAATCTAAAAAAATACATCTATACATCAAAAGAATCTGGCAAACATAGTTATCTATTTACAAGGTTAGGAGTAGAATACTGTTAGACCTTACAGAGTGGCCTCTTTTTATTTACTGTGCAATTCTAGATAATAATTTAGACACACGATGCCAGCGTTGTCATTTCAGAATCTTACAATATTACATTTTGAAAATCATCAATTTTTGTTAGTTTAATTAATCATTCTGCTCAACTGCTTTGGTCATTTAACTACGATTTTGGCTTTTAGCCATTTTTCCTTAACTATATTTTCGTGTCAAATTACACGTAAAAGATGAGTATGACAGTGATTAAATCTCACAACATTTCGGCAAAAAGTAGATCAACCGCGACTAAAAACTGCCAATTTAAAAAATGAACTTACAGCCAAACTTTATAAATATTTGCGTTTAATTTTGGTTAACAGAAGTGGCGAAACCAGTGAACATTTGAAAAAAATTACGAACTATTACGTACCACTTATTATTGGATAATTATGTTGCAGGTATACGTAAATGCACGAATGACAACGTTATGAATAATCATAATTGTATTCACTCCAATGATTCCATTAAATTGAAGTCCCTTTCCTTGATTTCCTTGTCGCTCCACTGACCGTCTTAAATTGGTCCTATCATTTTGTCACATTTCTCTCGAGTCTTTCTCTNCTATAAGAGGAACTAAAATAAATAAAAATATATAACTAATAAGAAATCCAATGAAAATACAAGAGATGATAGTGGAAGTATATACATTACTGATAGGAAGAAAATTGAAACAGCTTTTGGTACATACTAATAAACTACATATTACTAGCTTTTATAATTTCTTGTGGAAATTTGGCATAGTTTGCCTTTAGCTATGCTCTCGGGACTTGGAGATAATGATTTCGACGTACTTTGTGGCTTTATGGAATAGTTTTCATCTGTTAGTCTTGATCAGTGACCTGTTTATTTCAGTTTCGCGCACTAAAACAATTGTCTTCTGATAAAATCTGTTCAAAAATTGTTTGTGTGTAATTGTTCTTAATAAGAATAAGTGAAAAAAGAGGTTTCAAGGCTGTGACAGACTATCATACCTGTTGGAATTCTTTTATACTTTCTAGTACTTAGTAATTCTGAATGATAGTTTAGAGTAAAAATGCACTTCTAAATGCCCAAATACCCACCATTTTCCTTGGTGAATAGCCAACATATATGGAAACATCTAACACTGCTTCTGTTTGTTAGAGTACTTTCCGTACGTATTCCAAGCGCAGTCCGTTGATTACGTAACCAACTGAAAATAACGAAAGCGACAGACCGATTGAAGTTAAGGACACGTTTTCAGCCTTAATTTCCACTATTTACCATGCTGTTTGTCGTGGTGTGTGCGATTGGACTTCAAAGGGGTAATACATGCATCGGAAAGTTACTTTCGCGACAATTTAAAATGACGCCAATAAGCCAAGTTAGAGCGGGCAAGAATTAGTCTCGGTAGGTTTGGTTTTGATCTCTGTCAGAACAGGAATATATATTTATGGCATGGATTTATTGCCCCCAAATTTCATTAGCTCGTCTACTCAGAGTTTAATCAACTCGTAATCCAAGTTGCGTTGTGTATTTTCTCATAAATACTGCCTGAACTCCCTTTGGTAGATGATAAATCAGAATTAGCAATTGATATTGATCGTTCGCTTTATCGTCATTCGGATAATTTTATATCGAATGAAGATTGCTGCATTACGATAAGAAAAAAAGGAATTTCCACATTATGGTTCATATGTCAACAGTCATCACTCGTGAACTTTTCTAATTTTTAATTTAATCAATTCAAAACAGTCAATCATCAACTCGCGACTGCCAATATGCTCTCCACGATTATAAAAAAAATTACGATTTGAACAAAGAGTTAAAGGCATTCGTTTATGGCGTTGGACCTTACCTCCAAATGCTCGGAATTAATTCCTGATCACTCTGTGTTTCTTTGGACCGTCGCGATATTCTGCATAAGATAATGGCGGGTTTTGAGCCACCCAAACGGATTTTTTAGCGCTGTAGATATATGGGGTTGGAGATTAGGCAAATCAGACTGTGCGCGATTACAAATTCAAATTTGCATCTAGCGCTACGTATGTACCCCGCTAGCCTCTCTTTCCATTGTGGCATAAGGAATATTACCGTCCAATTTATTTCCCTAGTTTCTGCTAGTCTCGCGTGTCTTTTTCGGAAAAATATTCGACACAGCAGATCCTTTCATCCGTTCCCACAATTTTCTCGAAGTATCCGGTCAGCCCTTGCAACAGGGATGGCATATAATATCTTCTTTCTTTCGATGCTATTGTCATTTAATACTAAATTCTCTTTAGACTTCCAGGAAAGCTCCTAATAGCCGTTGTTTTCCAGCTAACTAACCGTTGAAGAATTCCATCCAGCAGGGGTTTAGGGTCTCAGTAGTCGCGCTTTTCAAGTATAGTTCTCAATTCGTATTTCGGCAACTATGTTGCCTTCTTCGGGAGAAATGTATAGTTATCTATAACTAAGAGAACCCTAACCGCTGCTGGTTGGAATTCTTCAACGGTTACGTTACTTTGCTGGTAAACAACGGCTATTAGGAGCTTTCCTGGAAGTCTAATGACTTACCACATCCGTGTTCCTTTTGCTAATAGATTTTTATATCTCTTTGTATAAAATTAAAGAAATCGACTTAAATTTAAACATTCTTTCTCTCAGCGATTTACACCATATTTCAAGAAACATCTAAGCTTCTTACCGATACATTATAAGAATTCATAGTTGAAAGCCTCAAAATAAATCAAAATGAATTTGTTGAAAATGCACCAATTATTACCTAAATGCGAATTCGATGCTTTTCAAAAAAAATATGTTTTGCTTTTGAGATATTAAAAGTTAACCTTGAAAACGAGAAAATGAGTATGAGTTTTATTTAATTTCTGTTCTCTTTTACTTAGCATCGAGAACATTGGGAAACAACTGGTGCGAACTATGATTATCTCCTTTTGGTTTCCGGAAATAACGGTGTGGTCCATGTTAAACAGATAAACAACGCGTGACAACCTCAAAAGTTAAAATAATATGTAAAGTTCGCTCATTTGAGAGCAAGCCCAAATAAGCGAAGACAAATTTTATCCAAAAAGGAGCAAATTTTTCATCTAGGGATGTGCTATTATTCTTTCCTTCATTTACCTAATAACTGAACGCTTCCTAGTATCTCATATATTTTTAAAGTTACATAATTTGTTATTTTGATAACTCAGTAGACGATAAAAATATAATATCCGTAACATGTTGAGGATAAGAGATGATATAGCCTCAATCCTCACTGATGACTCTGTAGCAAATCCAAAGTTTTATTCTTCCTCAAGGAAACCAGGCTATTTAAAAAACTTTAAGTGCCAGCAAAAAGTAGTTAATTTTAAAAGTAGTTTGTTACAATATTTACTTTATTTTTTAACACATTTGTTATTTTTTATATCGTTTTTATGACTTAAAAATTTAATTAAAATTCATTTTCTTCCATTTATAATTGACGAGAGCATATTGGCCTAGATACTAATTAAGGTATTTAAATATGGAACTAGTAACTGGTGAAAATAACTTCAGCTTTTCTGGCAGCAATAAAACTAATTTTACTTCTACGATTAAAAAATATTTTTATAGATATCATCTACCGTCCCTTTGTTGGTGTTTTCCTGCAGTGGAAACATTTTTTCTGTGATAAAAAAATCAAAGTTTTTTTTCTCCACAAAACCATTTTGCCATTCCTTCCTTTATTTTGATTTCCGTTCTTCTTCTCAAATATGTTTATATTGTAATTTAAAATTTCTTAAATGTTATATATTCATGCTTGTGTATTATCTTGACGAGGAATGGAAGATGGGACTCCTTGGTTCCAATTTCGCCCAATAAAATCAAACGTTTGTATTGTATTGCATTGTAAATAATTGGACAGATATACAATAGGTTAGTTTTCTTATAAAACTACGTATACTGACTTACTGAGCATCACATTCACATTTTAATCTTAGATATACAGCCATCTACTATCACGAAAGAAACAATCTGTACTGAGATACTTTTTCAACTTCCAAATGCTAAACAAGGCTGGGAGAGGTAAAATAGGTGAATTTACCGGCGATAAGAACATGTAGCAATTTTAGAGGCCAAATTCGCACAGTTTGCGGTAGAGCGAGGAAAAAAACTAGGTCTCATTAAACTTGTCGATGAGGAGGTCACAGAGCGACGTAACTTAGCGTTAGTTACGCTATATCTGGCGTACGCGTCTACTATATGGGACGGAGCAGATAAGAGGAGTGCTGTAGAGGTAGAAAAGCACCAGCGCCGGGCGATGCGTTCGCTTATAAATTGTTGCGATAAAGCAGTAAGCTCTGTACTAAGATGCTTTCTGACTCAGTCTGGGATCTTTAGAAAAAGTAGCATTGTTAAGATTACGTTGCGTTTGAGAGCGAAATTCTCTGTAGAATTGAGAGAGGATCAGCTTGAATTACCAGAGCTACAACGGAATGGTCGAACTCATAAATGTTTAAAGGGTAATTGATTGCGTTACTTAATTTATGAATTAAAGGGAAGGAAATTGACAGATTGGTAATCTAAGGATCAAGGTAGTCCATTCATTTCGTAGCAAAATAGAATCTAGGTTTTGAAAGAGAAAATTTTTTTCGTTAGTTCCTATTTTAATATTGAGAAAATTTCTCATTTTCCGTCAAGATATTGCAAAGAGTACTTAGCTTTTAATAAGTCCGTACGGTATGAAGATGCTTTGACCGTGATTCTAAAGGATTTTGGAAATAGAACGTGGCATGGCTTCACCATGAAACTAATAATTTTCATCCAAAATATCTCAAATTTACAGAAAAATAACGTTTTAAGACATATCGATGCTTATAATTACTTTAATTTATTAATTTTTTCCTTCCATCCGCTGCTAAAACAGAACTAGTCAGCTATATAATTATATACATGTAATTCTGTATCAGCAAGAGAAGTGGGTGTGTTATTGTTAATAATAGTGTGATCTAACCTGATGCCGTTATATTTTGCATTAAAGTTCAGGCAAATCTGTAATTTATTGAGGGCGATTTGGTATTACAAAGTATCCCAGGGGGAAAGGGACATGAGAAAAGCATGACATGGCCGGGAATCGAACCCAGATCTTCCACTTCTAGGTGGTTGATATAGACCTATAATGCCAGAAAATTTAGATGGCTTTTTGGGAGACTTCGCATTCATTGTTGCCTCAAAACGGAATACGTTGGTCTTGCCAGATAGCTCAATTGGCTAGAGCAACCGTCTGAGAAGAACCGGGTTCGAGTCCCAGTCCTTTCAGACATTTTAATGCCCTTTTCTCCTCGATAATATTCCTGGGCGCACAACTTATTGTGCAATGTCATTCTTATAGCTTTCTTTGTGAAATAGTATTTACAAATAATACTTAATTAGTAAAATGAATGGAAAACATGCCCGAAAACCCCATCGCCACTCGGGCCAGCATATGCATGAAGGGTAGTTTTATTCTGTGCAGCGGAAAAAGTCGACACACGAGAAGATTTATTTAAGTTTATCGAAAACGGCTCGAATACCGGTTAAGATTTGACAAAATCCCCATTTACGCAACAACCGAAGGAAAATGCTTCCATAGACCCATAGATGTTATCGCGAACGAGTTAATTAAAGTCGCGACACCTCGTAATTTTGCAGCATACCTTTTGGGTGGAGGGTCACAGGTTCGGCTCTGCTTAATGGAGCTCCCTTAATCTTCGTCCGCCATCCTCGGCCCGACAGCAGCTTTCGCAACGCTCCAAAGCGGTCGCCGGATATTAAGAGGGAACTGCAGTTCGACTTTAAATCAGATTGTCTGAGAGCGCGCAAAGACACTTTTTTTCGTACGCCGGCTCTTAGCGGCTTTGGCACAGTAATGGAAAATCCTCTCTTGTGAAAAATCCCGCATTCGGAGAAATGTAAATCAGTCGTTCAGGAAGACGGCGAGAGCTTCATTATCTCCGCCGGATTTACAGACGAATTACAAAGGGCTCTTGGATTCGTTCGGATTAATATCTGTTAACACGGACGTAGTCTGATCCAGCAAGTATGGGTGCTATTTCGAGTGCACGAAGAACATATTTGCATTTTGGTATATTCAGTCTATTTCACCGGGAACGGGAGCGTTTGGGAGTACACAGAATAAATTTCCTATCGAAGTACACCTGAATTAAAAAAAAATAGATTCGTCTGTTTGTACACCGGAAAATTCTTAGAACAGGAGGAAAGAGTTCGCATATCTTCCCTATTCACCGGTAACTGGGATTTACCGAAGTTTTCGGAATTGTATCTATTACTTGAATTTGCTGATCCGAAAAATGTTCACGGGCAAAGAAATTAATTCTTCCCTTAAGAAGGTTTTTGGATCGGTTTACGGATTCCCAACTATTACAGCCGTAATCCATTGGCAGTTAATTTCCATTTTGGAACCCGACCGAGTGTCTACGCCCCATTATTCACCATTTTATCTTCCTCTTTTCCTCTAAACTCTTCTCTCTTTGGCTTTCAACTCTCCCATCCCTTTCTTCGGGCCACTTTATCTCTATTTCTTTCTTTCAGCTTTTTCTTTCTCTCATCAGATGATTCATTATCCAGGTAATTTCTCTTCTATTTATATATCTTTTTTATCTGCTCGAGCTCAACCCCCTATCCTCGTGCTTCCCTCCATTTGTTTCTAGCCATTTATCTCTTGCGACTACTTTTCATCCGTTTTTATTTTTGCCTCCTCTCTATTAACTCCTTCCTTTTCGAGAGCCAGATTCAGATATATGACGCCCCCGGGAAGATAAAAGTCTCCGACGCTTTTCAGTTTATTTTACCTGCAGTTTCAAACCTTTTTTTCGATAATTGACGCTCACGAGCGCAATCTCCGCGCACCTAATTGCGTTTGTTAGGGTTATTTATGGTGCATGGCCACTTCGATGAATATTAATCTAGGAATTCCAGCTCTCACGCTTAAAGCGCTTTTCGAAGTCCCTGTATCATTTAGTGTGGGTCAATTCATCATTATCGTGGAGTTGCTAGCCTGAAAAATTGCACTTAGAAATCAATATCACGGACATCGAGAACCAGGTGGGCCCAGGCGCAAACCTTTTAAAAGGACCTTTTTTATTTAATTTTTGCAGTTATTTTTCTGGGAAATTTAAGCATCGCGCTCTTGAAAGTTGAAGCAATAAATATTATATGAATATTATTATCATTATTACAATTTCCACACTACAAGTAGGTGCATGACTTGGTGGCAGTGGGTACAGTTCAGAAAACATGATTTCATTACATAAAAGTATAATATATGTGGGAACATAAAAAAATATGTACTGTAATAATACCCTTTAGTAAATTGCTATTGAACTAATTGCATTTTTCCTTTTTAATTTATCATCACCTTTCAAATGAGTCCCTAGAATGATTACAAACTATAGAAAGTACGATCTTACTTACTTACCGTTTGATGTGTTTTAGGAGACAAATTATTAAGGATTAAGGAAAGGTATAATTCTTTGCGCGATGAAGTCGTGCGGCTGATCCCAAAGGAATAACAAGTGTGATAAATATGACATGACTAGGACTCGAACCCAGGTCTCCCACTTTCCGGGCAGGTATTCTACCACGCCGCGGTAGTTCAGTGTTTAGAATACCTGCCCGGAAAGTGGGAGACCTGGGTTCGAGTCCCAGTCATATCGCTATTTATCATACTTGTTAAAAATTATTAAGTTTTAATTTGCATCATTATTTTATGAAGATAGCCAAACAGGAAAGTTTCGAATTCACGTATTCTGAATCCCTGCGGTGGATGGGTTCCGCCGCTAGAAAACTATATCTCAAGTGTTCTCTTATTCACGTTATCGTCATTTTAAGGAAGTTAGTAAGTCTATTCACAGAGTCAGGATGCATAACTCTCAAGTGCCACAAATTTGTCGTAATTGTGTCGTTTTTACCCCTCCTCCGTAAGAGATACATTGCAAATCTAAAGCCAAAATGATTCGCGGCGGCTGCTTCTATTCTCCTTTACGGCAAGACTGTGAAACCATGGTAATTATTCCGCGAATTCGAGCTCAATGCCGCCGTTATTGTTTATAGCGCATTCGTATTACGACCCAGATCTCCACCTAGCTGCTCGCATTCGTTTTGTTTCGTGTTAGAGGTTGAATTAAGGAGAAGGATTTCGGCATGTGAACCAGTCATTATCACGTTGCAGTGTTGTTTAATGACCTCCCCGAAACCGCTGTCATGAGGAGCGATGGGTTAAAGAAATGGAGATTTGAGCATGAGAGATTACGAAATTCTTATTTTTCATTTAGCTAATTCAAACTAATACTCATTGGTATATTTTAACCTCCGCTTGAATGTCCCTCCTGAGATTTTTTGATGAATTTTTCTGACCCATATAAAATTTCTTCATTATCAAATTATCTCTATTTATTATTATTTACTCGAGGTTAAACCAAAACGGTCTCTCTTCCATTTAACCTCTGGAGATATTGTATGATGATAATATTACACTAATAACCAAAAATCATTGACAATAATGAACCTAAATCTAAAAAAATACATCTATACATCAAAAGAATCTGGCAAACATAGTTATCTATTTACAAGGTTAGGAGTAGAATACTGTTAGACCTTACAGAGTGGCCTCTTTTTATTTACTGTGCAATTCTAGATAATAATTTAGACACACGATGCCAGCGTTGTCATTTCAGAATCTTACAATATTACATTTTGAAAATCATCAATTTTTGTTAGTTTAATTAATCATTCTGCTCAACTGCTTTGGTCATTTAACTACGATTTTGGCTTTTAGCCATTTTTCCTTAACTATATTTTCGTGTCAAATTACACGTAAAAGATGAGTATGACAGTGATTAAATCTCACAACATTTCGGCAAAAAGTAGATCAACTGCGACTAAAAACTGCCAATTTAAAAAATGAACTTACAGCCAAACTTTATAAATATTTGCGTTTAATTTTGGTTAACAGAAGTGGCGAAACCAGTGAACATTTGAAAAAAATTACGAACTATTACGTACCACTTATTATTGGATAATTATGTTGCAGGTATACGTAAATGCACGAATGACAACGTTATGAATAATCATAATTGTATTCACTCCAATGATTCCATTAAATTGAAGTCCCTTTCCTTGATTTCCTTGTCGCTCCACTGGCCGTCTTAAATTGGTCCTATCATTTTGTCACATTTCTCTCGAGTCTTTCTCTCTCTTTCCTTTTCCACACATTTCCATCCATTCTGGCCGAGTAAAAAGGATTCTATTGTCTCTGTCTCGCCCAATAAAGTTGTTTTTCGCCCTTAATTTTTTCCTCTCCACTATCCTTACGTCGTTTAAAGAGCTTAATTCGAACCTGAGTTACCCCACTCTGTCCTCTCATATATTTGATCCTCTCGTTATCGCCGTCTCCCTCGCCTAAGGCTTCCAAGGAACGCGGCGAGCCTTTCGCACTCATTCACGAGGTGCCAAGAAAAGCACCGCTAGACACGGATGGGAATCCATTTAGTTTTGCTAACTCATTTAACTCGGAGTCCCAAACAATTTGTCTCCCGATTTCCTTCTTCTCTATCTCTCCCTCTCCTTTCGGAAATAATTCCGTCTTTTAAAACTACATCGATATCAGATTTCTCCTTCCGCCCTCACCTCATATTTTACTCCCGGAGCTTTTTTCGCGCTTTCCTTTCCTTTCTCAGAGATGGCAGAAACGCTTTGCTTTATTTATGCGATCGGTAGAAAATCACTTTCCTCACGATGAGGTGTTATCTATTTTAAAAGGAAAGTGAAGTATGACTAACTGAAGCTCATTTTAGAGGATATTATGAATTTATTAACGAAAATTTCCCTTCTGATAAAATACGACGCAATACTAGTTCCTCTACACTGCGAAATGGAGACTAGGATACCTTATCTACTATTTAACCTGTGTCTACTGCATTTATAGCACAATATTAATGGTGGCATTTGAGTCAATTTAATTCAGTCAATTCAATTGTAGTGCATTTATTGTCTACAGCAGTGTTTACCAACCAATTTTTCTAAATGCAGAGAGGAAGACTTTTGTAACTTCTTTACCATTACCATTGAAAACAACATTTTAAGGAAAATAAAACAAAAAATCAATTAGAAATCAGAAGGAAATTTTACCTTCAGTTAGTACGTGGCAGACAAAGAGTTTAATCTGAGATCACTGGTTGGGAACTACTGGTGTAAAGTGGTTGAATTCAAACAACAGTTTTTCGATCGACTGCAATCCAATGAAAATTGCACACATTTAAATTCCGCATTTACTGTCAACTTTGATGTTCTCTCGTTTGCCAAAATGGTTCGAGATAAAATGATATTAATCTAATTGCAGAATGCAGAGTATGAAAATATATGTTGAAAGGACGATTGAATGATGACAGCATAAGCGCATTGCCAATGATTCTTTATATATTAAAATATGCCGAATGTAATGCATTAGTATCCAAATTATGCGACCTCTTTCTCAACCAGTTGATGAAATTGACTTTCGCAGAATGTTTTGAGGTATTTCTAAGAAACATTCATGCTATGTGGTCGTATATGTAAGCATTGCTTCCTTGTAACTCAGGAATTAAGCAAATATCTGCGATTTTCAGGTTTGAAAATCCAAGCAAAAGGCTAGCATTTTTCTTTTAATATATACTGTAATAATTCTCAGGACATCCTGCTGTGTGTTGCATATATAGTATGTGTTAAGCGTGAGATCGAAACTTAACTTATAATATCAACATTAATGGCGTGCTGATTGAAGAAAACATTTATTTATTTGATTTTACTAGATAAATTCCGTTGAGGTAGAAAGCAGAGGTTTAAATAAATAAAATAAAAGATTTCACTAATGTGGAGTTAGTCGTATTTAGCTCTGTAAAAGGTCGTTAGCGGTTTGGCGACTTGCTCTTACCCATGTTACAAACCTTTCTAGTTGCTCTTTTTCTTACCAGTTTTGTCTTCCTTTGGTAGATATATTGAGATTTATGGGAAACATACTCATTTATGCATACATTTATACATGCATTTATGAGAAAGAATACTTGCCTGATATCTCTTAATTGTATGGCTGGATTGAACGGTGATTTATGTAGTTTTCATTACTTCAGGTTGTCTTCGCATAATAAAAATTGATTTTTAAAGCCATCGCAATATGTAACTCTAAAGGTTGCATAAAAATGTTTGCAATTTCAAGTTGATCGAAACTGGTATGCAAATTTAGCGAGGAATATTTCAGGTCTACTTGATGCACCGTGTTTATTCACGCTGAAAGCTCATTTCTTTTCGAAATTGTCGTGCTCTTTAAGCCGTGAGAGCAAACTTCTTTATTTACTCAATATAAAGATGGCGAGAAGAATTTACATACCGAGATAAGAAATAAAACACATAACCGTCGTATTTGAATAAAGGCTGCTCGTCACTGGAGAGAGATGCAGACGGAGTTCTCGTCATAATATTGCGCTTTTGCCCGAGTTCCCGAGAATCTTGGCTTTGAATTCATTTAAGAAGTGGCAAAGATAGAGTTGCATTTATTATCTCGTCCAGAGTCTGAAAGAACTGCGAATAATCTACTCGAAACCTCATTTGTGGAATCTGTCGATGCAAAGCGCAAGGATTTGAAAATCAGTAACAGTTTTTGGTGATAGGAGAGCATCTATATTGACGAGGTGTAAATTGGAGAAATGTATGGAAGGGAAAGGGGAAAATTTTATTGGAGAAAGTGTGATTTATAACCATGGGATTATGTTATCGCCTATATATTTATCGTGGAGAAATTTCACACAATACTGAATTGCGTATTTAAATTGGATTTTAAGTATCTGTAATTGAAAGACTCCCTTTCTATGATAAAAAACGAAAAAGAAGATGACTTGTAATGAAAGACTGTTACTGAAAAATTTTAATAGGCAGATTATCATTTTCCTCAGCGAAAATCGCAAATCATTGCGATTTTTCGTTATTTTTATCCCATTCATCATTCCCTTTTAAATTTACCTCGGAAGGGTTGATTTCCAAAGAAATATCCATTCCCTCATTTGTGCCCAAATTTCTCCTCGACCCTCGAATCTCTTCTTCCATACAATCCGATTCAGCCCTATTTTTAACGTTTGCTCTCTTTATATTTGTTTCAAACTCCTCTGTCCGATCTACCGAAGCCATTATCCGCCCCTTTCTTCTTCACAAAGAGTGCGCTCTCAAAATTTATCTCCTTAGATACCGAACTATAACAAAAATCGCGCGGAAATATTCCACAGATGACGGAGAATGGAGGAGATTGGCGAAAAAGAAACGACGGCTCAGAAAGTTTCGACATTTCCGCGAAGGTCTTCCATCTGAGGAAGATTCTTCCGTCGAGTTAAAAGACGGATCCCTTTTTACGGCAAAGAGACGTGGCACGGTGCTAAAGGATTTCTCACTCATTCGCGCTCTGCGCCTCCGATCAGGCACTTGTTTTTATTTTGCGGATGGAGACCCATATTGGGAACTCCGCCGAGACGACGATGCGCGCTATGGGAATGAATTGGACTAAATCCTTCTTCGCTTTCGAATCCAGAACCCTCTTCGAATCGCCCTCCATTCCCTCAAATCCCCACCATTTCCTTCCCCATTTACCCTTTCCCTTCACCCTCATTTTTCCCTCCGTTCGCGAGTTCCTCTCCAGATTCGACGAAAGGACGGCGCGCTCGCTGGCGGAGGGAATGGATTCGAATGCTGAGCACCGCCATTGTTTGAGTTCTTCAGAAAAGCTTCGAAGGAGATTGGTATCTCGGTTGAAAGAGGAGAAAGAAACGAGGGAGAGGCATTTGAGCCCGTGGGAGGAGGCGGAGGGTCGGGGGACGGAGTAGTAACGAGGTACGCCGCGTACGGGAGACTGGGTTCTTAAGGGAGGGGGAACGTCAATGGAGGGCGCTGCAGTAGGGGACGGTCGAATGCGGTGTAGGGGAAATGGGCAAATGGGTTACCACAATGGGAAGTGAGGATAAAAGATTGATATTATGAGTGGTTGGTTTAGCGAAAGGGGTTCCTTCTGGTGGGGTTTTTTTGGGAGCGAGGGTGTGAAGTGAGGGTAGCGGTGGGGTATTTTTGGAATCGTTGTGTTTCTCGGTGTCCTGATCTCGGAGGAATGCGTCACGGGCTTAATCCCACTTCCGTTGAGAGGAAGCGATGCGAATGATCGTTGCCCTTCCCGGTAATTAGCTGAGAAATTCCATCTCCAGAATCGATTATTTTTTCCGACGCCCGCTTCGTTCCGCGGATGATTGCTAGGCTCCGATGATGGGAATTTCGGAAAATCGAAGGGCACTCCATCAGCTCTGTCAACAACTAGAAAAGAATATTACTCCAAGGAGCGGGAAAGATTGACGGATCACGCACTTCTCTCTGGCATGTTTTCTCGTTCGGGATCTTCCGAAATTAATGCACGTCGTTTCGTCGTTTTTCTCGCGGGAGCTTAAAGTATTAATCTTGTCAGTATCGGTGCCTTAATGGCAAAATATTTGTGCATGCTACTTGTACATATGGGGCGGTATCTCCATATAAAATCAACAAAGTTTGCTCTGATGATAAAAGAAATAATATTTTCGAGAAAGGAGTTTTCTAGCATGCTCTGAATAGTTCAGTTCTAAAAAGGGAAATAGCATTTGGATTCATTTGAACATGAGAACTACGAGTACTTTCTCATTCTAGGAGATTCTATCTAAGTTTTATTCTGAGATTCGGAGTGGTTTCGATGGAGAAGAAAGTTTATAAAAATAATGAAAAAATTACTGTGGATTTAGAGTATTCATTGTATTTCGTATTTTATTCGCATTTTTCTGCAGATGAACTCTATGAGTGCTGCAATAATTGCTTATTTTTTCTTTTAATCCCCAATTAACTTCATATATTTTATAAGGAAAAGGGGGAAACGTAACTTTGCACATTAAAATGTGCGCCTAGGAATATTCCCAAGGAGAAACAGACAAAAAAATCAGATAGGACTGGGACTCGAACCCGGATCTTCGACCCTCCGGGTGACTGCTGTAGCCAATTAAGATATCTTGCCAGGGTAATTAGATATGCTGTTCAGGAGGACTTGTGGGCAAAGGCCTATTAGAGGTTTCAATTCCAATTTTGGAATTTTGGAATTGGAAATTTGGAATTGGAAAAAAGGAACTTTTGTTTCCGAAATACACATAGGGTGATTCCTAAAAATCGGTAATCCGGAGCTTCCTCGTTTGCCTCTAAGCGTGAGATCCACTTGCCGACATACGGCTTACGGATTGTTTTTAAACCTCTAATTTATTGACAGCCGTGTTCCATTTTTCTTTTCTTTTGGCAAGGGTCTAATTGTTCCGTTACCATAGCTCAATTTGCTATAGCAGCCACCCGAGGTCGAAGATCCGTTTTCGAGTCCCGACCATGTCAGACTTTCTTCAAGTCCATCTCTCCTCGGGAACAATATATAAAATTTTACTGTTTTAATTAATCGCTAAGATGTATTGAAAAACTGGGTAAATGATTTGATGTCACACCTTTATTAGTCTAATTTATAATGCGTTATATATATCTTATATGCTTCTCACAAGATATTTTTTCATCAGTTTTTTAGTGGAGATCCTCTCCATAGACGGTCTCCGCTTCTGAAAGTAACACCTTGCAACATATATACCCGTGGCTAATTTGGCATTTCATTGGGATTCTGGGTAGAAAGATGTACATTGGTTAGGATGTGAATAGAAGGGGGGGAACATTACGTAAGAAACGGGAAGGGGAGGGTCAATGGGAATGGGTAAGGGTGATATGGATTATGATGGGTAACTGGAATCACCCACGGAATTAATTATTTCACTCGGAACAAGTAGAACAACAGTAATTAATAATATGGAATTGTCTTTTTTTGAATTTTGTTCATTCTTCTTAACACGACTTCTATTTCATCTCTCGTAACTTAATGCAACCATTAATTTTCTTAAACCAACTTTTTATAAAGATCTTTAAACCACTTTTCTCACTTTCCTTAAAAAATATACTGGAGCAGTAAAATTCACCTCAGTCACCGTCCACACTCTTTTCACCGTGTATTTTGATTATTAAAACTTTTTCCACGCCGGAGTTTCTTCATTACCATTACTTTAATCACTACGAAAACCATTTTAAACGCACAGACAGACACATTTTCATATTTTTTTTTCTTCATCGGGTTTGGTGAAACGGGTAATGGGTATCATTTTGTTCACGAAATTCTCCATTCAACTTCGTGATCTTCCGATCGTGTCCGCCAGATGTCAACACTACACCCTCGCGGAGTCTTTCCGATAACGTTCGAATGGCGCCGCGCCATTTTCTTTTTCCCTCTAAAACGAAAGAGCGATGTATAAAAACCCCCAAAAATCGTACCCGATGGCCATTCAGCCCTCGATCCCCCATCGATCGGATCGTTAAGTCAATCGATACAGCTCTAGCGCGAGTTAGGTTTCCCCAAGTGCGATATATGTAGAGAGAGGGCGGTTAGGAAGCGGATTAGTGGGTGTTTATTTTCCTTTGGGCGTAGTTTTCCGCTCCGTCGCCCAAGGGAAGGGAGGCCGCAGACAGCCCCGCGTATTTTCGACGTCGTCCTTCCCTGGGTGACCACACCTCGCTAAGCCCTTTTCTCCCCGTTTCCTCCTCCGACCGCCGTCGGCAAGCCCTCAGGTGGTGCCTTCCCCTCATCCTCTTCCTCCATGGAAGAGCTCCCCTTCCCTTCCTTCGCCGCAGCTGCACCTCGCTACCTGTGCATCAACTGGGAGAGCAGTCGGCCCGTGGTGCAGAGGGAAGCTCCGTAACCTGTAAAATATAAAGGACGATTTATTTGCGAGTGGCTGATGGAGCGGCACGTGCGTTTGGCTGCCCTTCGGCTGCGAATGCATGAAATGCGAGTGGGAGGGAAAGAGGAAATGTTGGCAGAAGTTCGTCTTGGCTCTTTCTAGTAGATGGGTACGTTTGAATCAATTGCCATGCATCACGCTCGTAATAAATCGGACTTATAATCATTCAAAGATAATCGTCACAGGCCACTTTGAAACTGGAATCGTATTCAGAGACCGAAGTCGTAGTTCTCTCGTTCAAGAGAAACTCTCTATTACCCAAGCGAAAGCATACATTTTATGTTTTATCAAATAAAGATTTAAGACATTGACACACACACGAAGTAGAGTCAAACCTTGGATTGCGAGCTAAATTCGTTCTGGAAACGTTCTCGTAATCCGAAACACACTTATTTCAAAGCGATTTCCCTAAAGGAAATTATGGAAACTCAGATGATCCGTTCCAAAACCTAAAAATATTCATGCACTTAAAAGTTGATACTAGGGATGAAGTGATCACGTAACGTTCGAGAGACAAAATGGTGTATTTATTTTCCATGTATTGCTCGTATTGAAGACCTCGCTAGTATATTAAGTTAAAACTTATTAAAAATTTTTGCCCGTCTTACAAAACACATGAAAACCAAGTTGCAGACCTAGGACCTAGTTAGAAACGTTACTTAAAATTATTGTAAGTATCACTCGAAGTTTCATTAATCGCTTAAAATTTTGAACACCTATTATTAAGAAAAATTCATCGTTATTTGCCTCAAATTCGTCGTCCTTTCTTATTTATCTTTCATGATTTAGCACCCCAGAAAAAGAGAAATTTCGGTGACCCCAATTGTAGGGAATAACTTCGCGTGAGAAACCATTACGGTACAGGAAACTAGCACAACTGGTATTTACTTCATTATTACAAATCTTGCTGCAATTCGATTCAGCTCAGGTGGTTCATTCCTTAAGCTCAGTTATACCTTAAGAAACCGTCTTTCATTTTGCTTTACGGAGAAACTTTAATATCAAATACGGCTTATATATAATGCTTTCTGACTATTATGTAATCAGATTGTGCGATTTTCTCTCGTCGAGAAGTTTCGCTATATTTCAAACTCTTCGACAATGTGAAAATGCGCTCGGTGCATTCTATTCATTTCTAATGACACCTAATAGCTTCAGATTAGGTAATCTGCAACAGGAATAAATCAGTTGAGTAAAAATGTTTTGGGAAATAAATGTCGGAACGTAATTCTCCTAGTAACGAAGCGTATCAACGCAAACCACGTTTAAATTCAGAATCATGTCCAGGGATAGTTGGCAGATTAAGGGGAGAATATTAAGGTTATTATAACACAAATTGTGAGATTAGCGGAGTTGATACGGCAAAGGTCGGATGAAACCTTTGCAATGCATTTACGTTGACCTCTCTTGTATCAAAGTGAACAGTTTTCGAAGTAAACAATTGGTTTATTTCTTCATTTAAGTGGACAATGGAAGCTTCAGGAAAAATTCTTACATTAATATGTAGTTACTAACCGCCAATGATATTATCTAGGTCGATCTTGTCAATGAGCAAATTAATAAATTTCTCACCTAATAAAAAAATAATTTCCGGAATAGATGCTCACCATTTATACATTATGTTTAAAGCGGACCAACTAACTTATGGAAAAATAAGAGAAAAGAGGAAAGACCTGGAAGATTAATATGCGATGTAATTATGTTCTATTTAGCACTCGATCAATAATTCCTAATTTAATATCCTATTTGTTAAAAAGGGGTATTGGTTGTTCTACCTCGTGATCTCATTTCATCTCTAAGCATCTCGCTTGCTGAATATGGACTTCCAATGAAAGTTCCTCCATCACACTTTCGAGTTACTTTCGGTGAATGAAATGTCAATTGCACGATAAGGCGTCCGCCTAGAAATATTCCCAAGAAATAACGGACATGAAAATATCCGACAGGACTTTGAATCGAACCCGTATCTCTCTGTTTCCGGGGGACTCCTCTAGCCAATTGATACCTTACCAGAGCAGTCGAAGACTACAAAGCCTTGCCTATAAGGTACCTCAAAACGGCCTGTCTGAATCTTTTAGAAAGGTAGCTGAATTAGCTAGAGCAGCCACCCTAAAAGTAGAAAATGATAGTTTAAGTCCTGACATTTTCGGACTTTATTCAAGTCCGTTTCTCGTTAGAGGAGAGAGGAAATTACTCTCACTCAAGAAATAAGTTGTTTTTCCATGAGTTTACCTTTCAATTTTGATAAATTCATCATTCCCGTTGTCAGATCATGGGATTAATAATGATAATTATTTGTTATATTGTTGAGTATTACAAATTTCGAACATCATTGAAAACATCTTTAATATCAGTGTGGTTACCGTACGTACAAATTTCACTAAACTGGTCGGCCCCTGCATCTTATTCTTCACGTCGCACTCGCAAGTACTTTTGATTTTCTATTATCAGGGGCATTTTGCCGGCCAAACATGTACCATTCGCAGTTTTTGTGTGTTTGTTTTAAGAGGAAGTTTTAGCAAAGAACAGTTTGTCATAGCCATATTGTGGTCCTATTGCACCTGTTAATTATTTCTTTAATGTTTCTTAAGTTTCAGTTTCTCACGTATTAGCGGATTTTAACTATGCTATTGTTGACGTTAATTGCTTTAAATCTTTTTCATTAATGAAAATCTCTATATTAGCGGATTTTGGTTCTATATTTTCTCTAACAAATATTTTCCTATGAGAAACAAGCCGTAGGAAAATTTTTGATTGTGTCTATCTGAAAAATTGAATCGTTACTTATCGAAAATTATAAGTAGATGAGCGGAGAAAGCTCCGAAGTCAATACATTTTGTCATATAATTAATATTTTATCTTCATAAAAGAAGAAGACGTAAGGTAAACTGGTTTTCATTTGAGGAAATGGACAAAAAAGAGAAGAGGACTTCTATTTCCTTTGTTGTTGAAAAGTAAGTCTCTTGAACTGAAACCGAGTATGGAGAATGGGAAATAAAAAATTAATCAATTAAATAAAAGTATAATTAGTGGAGTAGATTTGTAGACCTCTTTAGGATAGGCCGGCTTCGTACTAATTGCTTTGTCGTGTTTTCGAATTTAACCAAATCTAAGGCCCTAAACCTTTGTGATAATAGACTTCCTTAAGAATTTTTCGACTTTATTATCCTTCTACTTTAATTCT
>KZ308368.1:896881-915680 GCA_000376725.2 Ladona fulva | reverse complement strand
TTTTTAGTAATAAATAAATATTTATTTTACAATTAATATCTCTAAATTTTGCAGTTGACCCTTGATCGACTCTCGAGCAGTAATCTACCCTAATGAATGTCTTATCGACACTTTGGGGTCCACATTATCCCCTTTGCGGAATTCCCTTGAGCTGGATTTTCACAGCTTTCCATCAGCTGTGGTTAACTGAATTAAAATATTCCAAATGCAGTGAATCTATTGATCAAAAAATTAATTTCATGCACTCGTTCAAAAGTCCCTCATATTAAAATTAGTGATTTATTATTTAATAGGTAATCCCATTTGGATTTTTCCTGGATTAGTTAGTGTTTTTACGAAAGGAATAAGTTACCAATAAATGCTTTGATTGAATAATAGAGGGAAACAGGAATTAGGAAGGCAAATGAAAACGAATGAAAAATGATTTTAATACATAAAGTTAATGCTATAAATTACCCTTCTAAGTATCCCGTCATTTAAAAATTAGCTACCGTGTGATAAAAATTTAAATAACTGGAAATTTTGATTCAAAGAAAAACAAATAGCTGGTTAATTATCCTTATAATTAGAGTTTAAACGTAGCAGGTTATTAATTCATACTTGCTATTTCATATACCTATTTTTTCTATATCTTTTATAAAATTTGCGTATCCAAAATTTCAAATATTTAGGAGATTCTGATTTAAATCAAATGATCTTGCAAATACGCAAAATTAAAATTGATATTTTTCATGAGAATCCTTTTGTTATTGCATTATATGTTTATTTAGAGGAAATTCTCGGCTGTTATTTTTACATCAACAATCGCAAAGAAAAAAATCATGCAAGCCAAGATTTTTTATCGGATACATTTTACCTCTGCTAATTTCCTCATTAATCGACATTAAAGCATAATGACAAAGCTTTGTACACTTTTTGTTAACCTATTTAATAAATGTGGTCGTTTCTGGATATCACAGAAGCCGTAGTAACTTGTTCAGGATATATAGAGGAGTTGTGAAATCGTATGATAGTTCTTAACTGCTATCCTTATTCTTTTTTTGTATTAAAAAGCAAACATTTTGGATGCGCAGTAGTCTGTGGCTCTTTTGACACATCGATGAAAATGAGGAAAATGCGATTGTATACGATTCCCCGCATTGCGGGAGAGAGAGGAAAGCTCCGCTGCGCTACCTATGAAATAAATTTGAATAGAGCGTTTCCGACGATTTAACAAGTTGCATTCACGATTGAGATTATATCGGAGGTGCCTGTATTACACTTTTAATATAACTCTCCGGTTTATTATTAAATTTTTAGTAGGATTTAATGATTTGCGGTTAGGATGTTTTCATCAGTTAAATATGAATAGTGGTAAATATGTCCTCTTATTTGGTGGGTAGGAAATGATGACATAGAAGAATACGCTAATACGAGCCAATTATGCTATTTTTTATGGCCTCATCATAAATTAGCATTAGCATTTACATGGCATGGCAAACTTTCGGAAGCTCAAGTTTACAAAGGAATTTCTTCTGAGGAGTCTCCTTTTATGATATTTTATGTGAATTACCTGGCTTAAGTTGTGACACCATTATCTACGTGTTCAGGTAAACTCAAAACAACCAGATGAAAAATCATTTCCGTATCCTCATGGATTCTTTGGTATTGTTATTATTTACTCTTGTGGCGAGGTTAGGCCAAAACTGCCTCTATTCGACCTAACATTTAGAGGTATTACAGCATAATTGTATTCCACTAACAATAAAAATTAATTGGCTAAAATTAACTTAAATCTTGAGAATCAAAACATCTAAAAAAATTGATAAGCATAGGTACATACAAGAAAAATGTCACAAACAGTAGATACAAATTGTAAATACAAACAAGCAGAAAAGTTGATAAATAAAAGATACATATAGGTAGATATAGATACATATAAAAACAAAGGTTTGGGTTGTGGGGAAAAACTCCTCAACTGAACACAAGAAATTAGAAGGTTCCCTCTGAAAAATACACTGTCGAGCCATGATCATCATAAAAGTTATAATTTTTAGAGAAAAGAGAGCATTATCTAACTGTATCGCTCAGAAAGTTTGATTCTACTCATAACTTTATTAACTGAAGATTTTTACTCCCTCTTGCTATATTCCTCAATCTTAAGGATCGGTAGTGGACTCTGTATAACTTGTTTTGATTTCTCAGCATATCATAACGCGCAAATTCGGACTTGGAAGCATATTTCCTCTTTCAGGTTCTCAAAAATTTCTGAAACGTCATCGTTGTTTAGAGCTTGCCCCTTTTCTTCAACCTGAGAGGAACTTCTGTACACTTTAAGGATGTTCGCGAAACTTGTTTCGTTCGTTAGCGAACCAAGTGACTTATGTTGAGACTCGAATCTTGCCTACTTCATTCAGCCGTGGAAACATATGAACTGCTCTTAAGGAGCTACTATCTCGCGCTTCCATCCGATTAACAGCAAAAGTTGCAAAGTTAGGAAATCTTTAAATTAGATTGAGTTTGTTTGGAGATCTTCGCATTGCAATCGCCCTTCAGCTCTTCGTTGATTCAAGGCAAGAAATGACTATTAACTATTAAATTCTTCAGGAAGAAGAACTTTACCTCCTGTTTCTAAAATTTTGATTTGAAATGATTCTTTGAGTTACTTCTATCCTTATCCATATCTTCTAATAGTGTCTATCACGTAAATATCACGTGAAAAATGTTTTGTCGTGTCAAGCAAAGTGGTAGCTCATCATTTGCGACTGGTGCATTGCGAATAATCCCGCGAGTGTCGAAACTTCCAGATAGGTATTGTAGTTTAATTGCAGTTTCCTAGTTTCGTATGATTTACCTTCATCAAAGGCAAAAGTTGTAGGTTGATGTAAAGGGTAGGATAAGGTATCAAGAAGTAGAGCTAACAAGGGCATTAAATGGAACTTTAGAGCACATGAACCTTCAAAAAGGTAGAGAAATAATTTATGCCATACACTTTTACTTTTCCAGGAAGTCATTTAATGCTTTTTTGGGTAAAAATGTTGAATAAAAATGTGATCAAACGACAGATTGTTACTCGCGTGGACTCAAAGCAATTTTAAAATTAGATTATGGGGAAATGATTTGATCTGAAATTTCCAAGAAATCCATCGAATTTCCAGTTACGGTAATAGATAATTTATTTATTTTTTAACCATTTGGTGAGGTTAGGGCAACAGAACTCTCTAACATTTAACCTCTGAATCATATATATAAAAAGCAAATGTCTGTCCGTCCTCCAATTTATCTCAGAAACCGCTTGACTTAGAGATCTGAAACAAACAGCATTATATTCCTACGATGCTGAAACCCCCAGGAAAACTATTTTCATCTCTGTAAAGGCCCGCGTTCGAACCCAGGAGGATAAAATACGTTTCCATAAGAGATGAACGTAAATTACGTTTTGATGACTTACAGAGGTTGTTTCTTTAATAAAATTAAATCAGAAACAATGGTCCTACGAAATGAAACAAGTGAAACCTAAGGAAAGGAAAATAATCATAGATTCTTATTTTAGTCGTGAATCATTCATATAAATTCGAAGTTGCGAGAATTTTTGATAAAATACACGGAACATTCGTAAAATATTTGGGAAATAAACAACGCATCCCTTTGACGACTAAGGCAATCGTTCAACATTGATTTCATGATTTATTCCATTCTTTTCCATAAGAAATGTACGTAAAATCGGTTTTCGTTACCTGCAGAAGTTGTTTCTTTTACAAAATTAAATTAGAAACAATATTCCTACAAGACAAGTGTCTAAAGAAATGAAAATGATCATAAAATCTTATTTTAGTCGTGAAATATTGATATAGATCCGAACTTTTGATGATTTTGATAAAACACACGGAAATTTGGGAAATCAACAATCCATTCCTTTGACGACTAGGGCCATTGTTGAATGTTGATGTCATGAATTATCCCATATAAGTGCACGGGGATAATCTGTTCTTATAATTTTTATAAGAAATTTACGTAAAGTAGGCTTTCATGTCTTGAAAACAGTAGAATAACTATTATAAATAATGGTAAGAAATATATCGAGTTATTATGCTATTATGACGCAATGTTTTGTGCTTAGGAGGATTAGATATATACGATGATAGATATATTTTTAAACTAAATTAAGTTCCGTCATGCTTGACGGGGGCGTTTACTAGCTTTTAGTATAAAACTCATAAATACAAAAAACAACTTACAATAATGGTTGATGGGAAATGGAGAGTAGATTATGGATAATATTAATGCGATGAAGTATATTGTGTTATAGATAAAATATGTATAACTATATATTAATAAATAAATCTAATATGCATATAAATATATAGCATCGTTAATTTACGCGGTCAGTTAGTTTTTCAGTCAATTTTAGAAAGTTTGATTAAAGTTAGAAAGTTTGCAGTCAATTTTTAGCTCAGTCTCGATTATATGCATTTATTAGTGTTGCATTACCGAATGCTGCAAATCGGAAAATTTGTTATATCAGTATTGAAGTCATCTATCGAATAGATCGTATGCTCATCAAAGGCAACATGATTTAAAGTCAGCTGCTACGTGCTTAGACAGACATTCTTCACAATCAACGAACAGGTTGTTAGCAAAACTTATCAAATATTTGAAAACATCTCCGCTACTTTCGTATGATCTTAAATTTTATCTCACGATTTTCCCCAGTTTATGTAGACCAAACAATAAGGAGAAGCGGAAGGAAATGTTTGACGATTGCTCGGGAATGATCGAAAACTCCCACGTTTGTTTTCTTCACCTCATCGCGTTGGATTTCCAGCGAACGAAGGCATGAAAAGGCTGTTTCAAGAAGCAAATTTGGTTTCGGTAAATACCGAGTTAACATAAATCAGAGGAAGATATCAATTTGGCATGCGAAATAACTACCTGAGAATGGAAGAATACCTCGTGTTTCAGCAGTTAATGCGGGACTTATGAACAGCCGCATACGGACAATTTATGCTCTCCCCGGGGAATGGCATCCTAAAAAGGAATCAAACGTAGTTTCATCCCTCTCCCTGCTTTCATATTCTGTCACAGAGATCTCTGTTGTTTTCTTAACGCTCATCCGTAAATATGGCTCCATATCCGGTGGCGGTCCTCTCCCCGAGGCCCATGCCCACCTTCCCTCAATGGGCTCCCCTCTCCCCAATGACGTCACCTCGCATCCCTTCCCCGGGATCCCTGCCCACATGACTTTGCATTCCTCTTCTCTCTGCACACGTTCCCCCCTCCCTCCTTTCCATAGATTTACATTCCGCTCTCCCGCCTTTCATTCCCTCCCATGCTTATCGCCTATCCTCCCCACTTTCTCCTCGCCGACAAACACTTTGCTCATCAGTCCCCGCATCTCCTCCCAAAAAAACCCGGCCTTTCTCTCTCTCTCTCCTGGTGCAGGACTTCCGTTTCGGACGTAAAATTCTATGAGGCTGTAGAGAGATGGGTCTGTAGAGAGTGCGAACCGCTCCCCCACTTCACTATTCTCGTTTTAGCCTTCGATAAGTCGGGAGCGAGGCTTTGAGGCCGTGGGATGAGAGGAAAATGGAGGTGTTTTTTTCGGCGGAAGGGCGTTTGGGTATAAACGAAAGTGGGGAGGAGATATGATCGAATGCGGAGGAGGTAAAGAGAACAGGAATCGCTATGACATAATCCGAAGAATTTCAATCCTTGATTGGATGGCAGGAAAACAAAAACATGCGAGTCTCTTTGTGGATGCGATGGGAAATCAGATGAAAATTTTGGCGGAAATTTCGTGATTTTAATATCGTGTGGTCCGCGAAAATATGTCATTTTGTGCCTCTTTAAGCTTCATTTCACATGTCGCAGTATATATCTAAATTCTGAAATTTTTGCCTCGTTCCCTTTCGTAGATTTTTTTGTGTCGTCTTCGCATCAAATTTTCTCTGGATTGGATTGTGAAAATATAACTATTTGGTTAGTTTATATGAACGTATCTTATTTTTTAAATGCTACGCGTATGTGCGTATGAAACAGATGCTAGGCACACACATGAATGATTCAGATATGCACCAATAGATGGTAAGCAAGCTCCTATGTACTTCTAGCTTGATGCCTTTAGCTTAGTATTACGATAACTATGATTTATTTATTTATTTTATATATTTATAACATTATCGTTGCAATTTGGTATATACCAAGTGGCAACGGAGCTTCTATTAAATAGTATTGAAAAAGTCACGCTATTATAGTTATTATTTAAATTTTGTACCATAAATTACTTTGATTCTGAACCAAATCCTGGCAGTTTTTTTCTTTCCTTCTTTTCCTCATTTTTTCTGTACTTTATTAAGTATTTTCTGTACTTATAATATTTTGTATTTTTCTTCGTATTTTCATTTCTCATTAAATAAATAATTATTATATTAGTTCTACGCTAGCTTACAGATGGCGCGGGGGTATACATTTTTAATTTCTGTTAGATTTAACCAAGAGCATTGCTCCAATTGTAAGGTTTTTTAACAAAATAAAAAAAAAATTACTAACTAGGATTGATGGCTCTCTTTAAATTATTTACTTTATTCATTACTTTATAGATATTTCTACCGTATTTTAGACAGTTTAGTAGGCTTTTCAGCTTCGCATATAACGATGCAGTTTTCTGAAAATTTCTTTGCTTTCGCCAATTCCGTAATAACCTTACCCTCTTTCTTTATCATCAACTCATTTAAAGATTGCATATTCTAGCTCTCTGGGTGTAGCAGGTAATCATACCTTTTAGAGTGTCTATAAGGTCCGTCCTACGCAGAAAACACACATTATCTCTGTAAACTTATGATATATTTGTAAAGTACTGCCTAAGTTATCTTTTGCAGATTTCTGGATTTTTTTGAATGTAAATTTACCAATTAATGCGCATTAAAAATGCTAATCCTACATTTCAGTACGTTCATTTTTTATTTGAGAAAGAGAAGTATGAAAACTTTAATTTTGTTCCCGGATTGGAGTTTGACTAGTGTATCGACAAAGGCGTATGAAATATTTTTACCACCTCAACGCTGATGTTTCCTATCCGGGATTAGTATTTCCAAATCTAGGAAGAAAAAAGGATGGCGTAAAAAATAATGGCAACTAAGTAGGTTGGCGCAGAATGAGAAAGAAATCGGTGAATCGAGGTTTGGACTATGAAAACGGCCGATATTGGCACCAGGTTGAGGTTATAATGGCTGCTCAGGAATGGGTTGTTTAGATAAGGTGCCTGTGGGTTTAGCACTAAAATTTTTTTTCAATGATTCTGTACTCTTGCGGACATTTTAAGCATCGCGCATTGAGGGATGTAGCGCTCGAACGGAGGAAGCCATTCCCATCGGTTTTTTTTGGTCGAAAAGTTTTCGGATGGGATATTTGGCCAAAGGATCGTAGTTTTGACAAAGAAACACCGAAGTTGAGGGGCGGCTGGGAGACCTTTATCTATGTTAACCTACATAATCTGATTTGAGAACAATGTTATAAATAAATGTTGTATGAAATAAGATGTAATTCATACGGAATACTTGCTATTCTTTTGAGAAACCGTTTAAACTACGAAGCATTTTTATATTCTTCCTTAGGCGGAATCATTGAGTAGTGAAATCCTTACGCTGCTGTTCTCCTTTAAAGGATTAAATATTTACTTTAAGACTTTGTTCTTTTAGTTGATGATTGTGATCTTCAGAAACTCTCGTACATATTTTTACATTCGGAAATGGTTGAAAATATGGAAACCGTTATTCATTCTGATATTTCCAAAAGTGTTTTTATGTTTGGCCGCGTAATGGCAAGTCCGAATATTATTCTGAAAGTTACCTTCTCGAAATACAGCGTAAATAAATCATTGGGTAATTTATTCTGTGCGTGGCCCATTTTCGCATTTCTCTTCATCGAATGACTAAAGCCGAGGAAAGGCTGCGAAACATTTTGCGCATTCGGGTTACTTTCTGACGACGTTTGCCGAATCCATTCTTCTCAGTTGGTAACGGAGTGCTTTTCGGTTTTTATACGTTAAACCGATGGTCCTAAGTCGATTTAGTTCTTTTTTCGGAGTACACATCGACATGTGGAGAAATGGGCACGCTTTATCCACCAATGGTCCACTTTTTGTCTACGAACCTATTCATCTCTTGAAAATTCAAATGGGAAAAACTTGCATCAGTATTTCAAAAGCATGTTGGAATGTTTTTCTCATGGTTAACTTGTCAGCTGTTTGCCTTTAAGAATAGTAATATTAAAAGACCATCTGCCAGTCATTGATGGCCATTGATATATGACCCGCGCCACCATACTTGTAATAAGTTTAAGAGACGTATACTTTAACATGATGCCATTCGACTTTTTACTTGATTGGTAGAAACGATAAAAAACTTTCTGCTTTGCTAAAAATTTCTTAGTACGAAAAATTTTTTATTGCGTCCGATGATTTTATAGAAAATGTTCTTTTAATGCAAGGATGTTGTGAATTACTGTTCATGATATACTATACATTGAATTATTTATAAAATACAGTTGACACGAATTAGCAGACAAAGCGTTTAACACGATTTGTAACATAGGTCCGTTTTTCTCCGATAACTCGAATGCATATTACTTCTTTTAACGCAAAACGTTAACGCAAAAAAATTAAGGTCTGCAGGAAAAACATCCTCACAATTTTTTTCGGTTAACTCTGAATGAGATTTATGAAAGGACTTCTTTCAAAATAAAAATTATCAATCTGTATCTTTGTGTTCAATAAAATTATTGTAAAATCTGAAACTGTGTAAATAGATTTTATAATAATTTTGCAAACAGCCGAGTTTAATTAATAAAATACTTTTAGGGATAGTTAGTTAACTTATTGGTTAAGTATTTATGTATTTTATTAATGTAAACTTATTATGTTTTTCAACAAAAGAGGCAATAAATCAACTCAACTCAAAGAAGCAGAATGCGTTAGCAAGGAATTGAATTAACACGAAATTCGGCTAACGCGAAATATATGTATCAGTTGGTCCCCTCCTTTTTGTGTAAACTATTTACTCTGTTGTGGAGTATAAACAAAACAACGACGAATACATTCCATTTATTTACGATTGGTGTAGAGATATGTTGGAGCAATCTAGAATGAGCCGGATCTCACGATAGCCATGCGTTCGACTCCTGTGAAAGTGACTCCAGTGAAAGCGGTTCCCGGTTCGATTCCCTGCGCTCACCTGCGAAATAACTTTAGCAGTCGAAGCAATTTTAAAATTACTACTAAAATGTGCCAACGGAAGGGACTTTCTGTATTCGGCTGCATGTCGCTTTATTTCCGATCGCTCGATTTAAACACATTTGCAGAGAAATCCTCTCGAACGAAATGATTTATCGGAAAAATTCCCAGCGGTATGACGGAAATTAAAAAAAATTGGTAGGCACACACAAGGAAACATTTGTCTTTCGACGCCATGCAATCAGCGTCGTTGTTTGTCACCAGACTACTTGTTACTCCTGTTTTGACTTTCTTGAGAGCAATTGCTGGCACGTTATTGTTTGAGATCTGGAACGCTATTGCGATACTTTATTTCCGCTCGAGCCGTCAGAAGTACTCTAGAGTGCTACTCTGACCACTTAGCAGTCCAATCCACTTAAATTTGCCTTCTCTTGCTGTGATTGCGATCATAAAACGCATCAGGCTCTTCCCATCGCGTAAACATGCAGGACTTTCCTCGCAATCCACTATCTCCACCAAAAGGCTGCTCTTTATTCGATCCTCCCTTTCTCTCGGACTTTTACTCCCTTCGAATGTCCTCCTCCCTCCCACTATTCCTTCTTAACTGCCTATTCCCATATTCCCTCCTCTAGTCTTCACCCATTATTCTCCACGTTTTCATTCCTCTCCCTTTTCTCTTTTAGCCTTGATGAAGCCTATTTGTTCCTTCTCGGATAATATTATTGCTAATTAAATCCTAAATTGCCTCAGAAGATGTGCGTTTTACTGCTGCTATACCTGTAAAGAACCCGCAGTGATGCGTGATTCGCTCAGTTTGTATGAGGAAATTGCAAATTGTAATTTATACTTTTGAAATCGGAATTAGGTTGGGCATTCAAGGGTACGAGACCTTCATTTTACCCCTAAATTAAGAGTTTCGATAATTTGGGGTTCCACTACTAAGATACTCGCTGATATTGAGTTTCGTCTTTGAGGCCAACGAGAAAAATTTACTTTGATAATCTTTCTCAACCAATTTCAGTAAAAGGTAAGCCACTTTTTATATCCAAATAACGTCTAACTTAACTTAATTAAAGTATTAAATAAATTATACGGGTTAATTCTGAGGTAAGGGCTCTATAAAATAAAATAATTTCTATCTCTGTTTCGCTACGAAGGTTTTTTATCGATGTATTTCCTTCGTAATTTTTGGTTTTATATTTTAAATTCTTCCGGCGAACAACAGTTTCTACGCAAGAAGCATCGCGGTAAAGTTTTATTTAATTCTTTGCGGTATTTTCTTTAGGCTCTCTAACATTCTTGGGTTCTCATACATGTCGTTTCGGTTAGATAACTTTCTAATTCATTCCTTTTAATACTCCATAAGCTCACTTCCATCATTTCCGTTTCCATTCCTAGCATGCGTTCCCCCAACGCCTTTCTCCAAACGCCGCTTCCTTTCTCTTCATAAGGCGTTCTCATCTTCACTTTACCCTTTCGCCAACGAGGACTATAAAATGGGTAAAACCGCCGGAAGAGAGGAAAGTGAATGAGTGGGAGGATGAATGGTGCTCTTTCCTGCCTTTATACTTTCTCTTCTTTTCTTCTCTCAACGCTCTCTTCGCTCTCGCGTCTCCTCTCCCCTCTCTACGTCTATCATCTTCCATTATTCCGCCTTTCCCTTTCTTCACATTCATCCGCCATTTTCGTATTCCGGTCCGGACTAAGATATGGACATTTATTAGCTTTCTCTGATTTAAAAATGGATAGTATTTGAATGGTGACATTGGGTAAGAGGCTGAAAGATGAATGCTTCTCAGATATCGAGAGAGAATAACTTAAGCTAAAAAAGGTTATCAAACTTAGAAAGGCGTAAGAAAAGGAGTTGTACACACCTCCAACATTTTTAGGGTCGAAGAATGATCTTAAGCACTCTTCTACCCCTGAAGATGATAGCTTAGCTATTGGAATACGTATTGGGTTCCGTAAAGATTGCTGCTTTCCCTTCTATATCTATTCTAAATATCTATTTTAAGCTAAGAACGTATTAGAAATAATTAAATGTATTGATTAATATAAATTATTAACGAAAGGAAGTTTTTTGAACTCTTCTTTCGAGAGGCATGGACCCTAGGAGAGAGGAAAAACTGAAACTATGAACAGCTGAATTGTGACTTTGAAGGAGGTTTACAAGAACGAGAAGAACCAATGAGCATGTGCTATGGCACATTCTTGCAGAAAGAGAACTGTTGAGTTCATGAAGAAAGAAAAATAACGCTCGTTGGACCCTCTCTCAGGTACAATGAACAAACATAATGGAAGGAAAAGTGTCGAACAATAGATCAAAATTTAAGATCAAGACTAAGAACGTTCTGTATAAAAGTCATGGTCGGCAAAGTGGAATGCAGATCATACTACAAAATGAAACCGTTGTCGGTGATTCTTAGGAGGTCGGTTAATACGTTTCCTTTCCCTAGTTTCCGGTCTTGGTCTCAGAGGGCAAGTACGAAACACCAACCAAACGGCTCTTGGAGCGGTTGAAACCTCTAATTTAAATCAGAGAGAACCTCAAGTTGCAGCTGCGGTGACAAGACTTGTCTTTAGGAAATTGGAGATGATTCGCTTACAAATAAAGACTTGTGGCTCATTACTATTAAGCATAAGCATTCGGTCAAAATCACACCTCCGTTTTATTTCGAAATATAGCGCGACTGTATTCAAGAAACGAATAATCCCTGTCCTTCACCTATGCAATGTATACAATGTCTCATTTTGGAAGAGGGTGGATATGAATCTGCAATGTATCTTAGAATTTTAGTGGAAGAGGTTACACTTAAATATTATACATTTCATAGGTTCATAGGATAGTTTTAGGTCAATTTAGCAGAAATAATTAATATTTGATGGAATTAACTAACGTTCTCTTTGTTAGTACTTTTTTGAATTTCGCCTGTGAGATAACCAATTATTAGTTATCGTAGAACCAAAATGCCGAGCATTAGATAGTATCTGCCCACAAAAAGAATAGCGCCTTAGGAAAATAGGAACTAAAACTCCAAAGCTAACAAATATAGAGAGTAAAATTATTTTAGCTCCTTCCCATCAATATAGTGTTACTTTAATTTACAAGGGCTCACGATTGCCATGTGGACAACGCGTTCGACTTCGGCGAAAGCGATCCCGGGTTCGATTCCCGGTGGGAGCCTACGTGCGAAATGACCTAAGCTGTCGAAGCACTTTTAACAATACTACTACTACTTTAGTTTACAAGACAGGAAGAACATATTACAAAGAAGTCAACAATTATTTCTCTTCCGCTTCCAATCTTCATGTTGAAAAGGCAGTAAAATTCAAGATTTTTTCTTTTGAGTAACTCGCCTGTTAAAGAATCAATAGTTTTAAAATATTTATTGGGAAGTAGAAGTAAATTAAAGTTTCTTATCAAAGGGAGTAAGATTGGCTGTTTTTAGGCTTGTGCCGATTGTTGCTAAAATGTAATTGATTATCTCCAAAATCCCATTTCCTTCCTGTAATTGATGGACTTTGCGTCTCCCATCTCTCTTTCTTCACTCACTACATCGCTTCCTCTTTTTCTTTCTTTCATCGACAATTTTGCCTCTCTTTGCACTTTCTTGACAGCGCCTCACCCAAATCCGAAACCTACAGTGTCATGTACATACCTTCCTTTGCAGTTTTTCTTTCTTTTTGTATCTTACTTACTTATCTAAAGATTTTAAAGTATTTATGTAAATATGTGTCGGAGTGAATATAATATATATCTTGGCCATATTAAAGGCTAGACAGATGTTTATTATACATACTTATTATACACAAATACATTATAATGTATTCATTGTTGTAATGTTAAGGTTAAAACAGACTTTTTAAAAGTTTTGTCACGACTTCTCAATAAAAAATCTCGTTTCTTGAACAGATTTATGTTATTAATAGAATATTACTGTATACTCGCTTCTGTTTGAATTTACACCAGGTGTCAGAGTCATTCAATATATTTCTCATTATTAATTATAATAGATTTCGGAACGCATCAAAACATAAAGACAAATCATGTCACCGCTGCCACTTAATGGAATATTTTTGCGGAAACCATTATTAGAACTCATTATATTAAGTGTCCTATTACACTTTTTTCTAATTTGATGTCGTGTACATTTGTGGAATGAAGATGACGCGGCTAAAGGAATAACATATTATTTAGCTCTCTCCACATCTTTCATATTCCTTGGACGATTTAACTTCAAGCTATCAACCCCTCACCGAAACTGACTCCGATAAACACTTTCCATGAGAAGTAATAATTTTTTCTTTCGACCATACGTTTCTCTGCTAGTTGATACAAGAATATTCAATCTACTTTTTAGATTACCTGTCTCTCCTCTTCACTTTGTCATTATCTCTCCTTTCCTTTCTGTACAGACAATTTCCTATCCATCCCTCCTCTCTTTATCCCCCCTCACGCCTCTTTCCCTTTTCTCCATTCTTTCACTCATCCCTCTCCGCCTCACACCCCCCGCCGCCGATCTTCATCAACGTCTCTTACTTACAGTCCATCGCCCTCCTCTTCCGAATCCTCACGTCCTCACTTCCGCGGGTATTTGTTCATTGACAGGCGAGTTTTCATCGCTTTCGGGGCCGCGGTGTATTTTTTCCTCGTTCGAGAGGAGCAATGGCTCGGAGTAGGGCTTGAAGGGGATGAGGAGGCTGATGAATAGGAGGGGGGTGCTGCGTAGATGACGAGGGCGTGGGGAGGATCGTATAGGAGAGGAATTGTCCTGTGGGTGGGTTAGATGTTGGGGAAAGATAGGGAGATGGGATAGATGGAAGGAAACGCGGATGAAGGGATGCGGAAGGTCATGGGAAAAAAGGGGGGAAGGATATCAGGGTGTAGCTCCGGAGGGAGAGGTTGAGTTTGAGATGATGGTAAGTGGGAAGAGGGAGGGGAGGCTGGTCTGAAGCGGACGTCATCGATCCAAATAGGAATCGTGGAGCTGATGGATTGATTGTTGCATTCTTCGTCGGTGGGGTCGCGGGGGGCTCCGGGACGGGATGATGGAGGCGGAAATTCAAAACGGGGAGGGGAGATCGAATTGGACGTGTGGTGCCAGCTAGGGAGTGTTGGGAGAAAGGGAGTCGCCGTTGATAATAATCCAATAATAATCGATCGAGACAATGAACGCTCTTTCGGATGGGTCGCCCAAAGTGGGTGTGGGTATGTATTTGATGTGCGTTAAAGAGGAATGGGGAGAAAATGGGGAGAGAGCGCGCGTGTTGTGGGCGAGAGTGCTATTAATCTCCGCCATGCGTCGCTCCCAATCACCGATCGCGTTTGTCCAATTTGCATAACGTTTACTTTAGATATTTTTCCTTCCCCTATCGGATCAGGCTTTAAACGAAAATATCACGGTACGGTGAATTAATAACTTGCCGATATTTCGGACTCGGGGGTGATTTTTGTTGCTGGTGCGACAAACTGGATGAAACTTTTACTAGGTAAATTAGAACTCTTGGTCCGAGCCCTTATTTATTCTGCGACGGGAAATAAACATGGGATTAAAGGTTCTGTTGGAGGGAAGATTTTAAATGCGAACTCAATCCCAGTGAATTTACTATCGAGGACCCCACCGGTAATTTTGCGTTTTTCACGAATGGAAGAACCGTTTTCACATTAATAATCTGATAATTTAATGTTTTTGTGTATTTTTTTAAATTGAAAATTGCAAATAAAATCTTGACATTAACGAAGGAAAGTAACAAACAGAAATCCGCATATAGCAAAAGAAAAGAGAATAACTAACGAATACACACTTAAGTACCACATAGTTAAAACACATAGAAAATTTTATTACCTGGGATGAGTGGGATTCGCTCACGATATTCCGAATTTTGCGGAGCGAAGTGCTTTAAAAAATTCACGAAATCTGAGGTACCGCTAATATGCGTAGGAGAGCTTTTTGGCAAGGATAGTCATAGACATAACATGTTTTTCTAGAAAAATTTATTTAGTATCTTTACATAGTAAACTGTTAACTGTGTTTTCACAAATTTGCTAAAAAATCAATAAGAATTAAAGTGGAACTAAATCGATTATAAACTCATACAGTAAAATATATTTAGCAATGTGAGTGGTAAATCAAAGCCTTGAGTAAGTTAATAGTTCACTAAGCATCCTATTAAATTTTTAGAGGAAAATAATTCACACGTAATTCACGTGAGTAGCTTGTACATTTTATTTTTTAATCATATCAATTATCCTACCAATAGAGAATTAAGCATGTAATGTTTTTATCCATGCGCATAACGTCACTTTTTTCATACATACGTGTAACCCTTCACTAAAGAGAATTGATAACGCCGTTTTACTCTCTTAATGACCGCTTGTTTTAATTAAGTATTATTATGCAAGCGAAAGTAATCAGTCATAAAACAGGGTCCGATTTAGATTAAATTGAAAATATATATTAACCCTTCTGCATATGTTTGCGCGATAAATTCTTTTAATTAATTGACAAGAGATGTGAGGGGATAGAGGCAATGATTAGTGGAATTTAATAGCCTAATTTAAATAACTGCTTTTGACTGAGCTCTCTCAAATTAAGTTTGCAACGTAAAAAACGGAATCGTAAATTTAGGGTGTATAAATTGTCAGTGAAAGGCGATCGTTTGTATCAGGTGTCATGTTTCCCGTAGTATTATTCAACTGGCAGAGTCCCGAAAAATGGAACAAGTAAATTCAATTGACGGAAAATTTACAGCAAAATATCAATATTTTTAGCTTCGCTCCAAAAATCAACTTATTCGCAATATATTTCTTAATTTCCTCTCTATCAATTATATTTATGGAAATTTCAACGATATTTCAACCTCAAATCTATCTGTTTAGGTTTTGGAAATTGGAACCTGATGGGATTAAGATTAGCATGTTTTTGCCTAATATCTGTATATTTCAATATTTCAGATCATCCATTGCGAAAAGTTTACTAAGTTAGGTTTAAATTTATTCAGCTTTTACCTCGTTATTATATTGCAGTCTTCGGGTATTGATCATATTTTATCGTTAACATAGTAAGAGAATTAGTTATCGTTGTCGTTATGGGAGATTTTGTGACGGAATTCGAAATCGGAATGGTATAGCGTTGAGAAGTTTTAAATATTAGGAACATATACGTAGATGAAGCTTTCATTCGGAAGATAGCTGAACGGGAAATAGCTTCAATAACATACTTCAAATTGCTATCGTATTCCTTTAAATTCTGTTTAATCGATGTTTATTTTTACTCTTGAAATCTATATTTTAAATTAATCTAATGCTACGCGTTTCAGTATTGTGAAGTAAGTCATGCGGATCTTATCGCCGATTCGAATCTAGTTTAAATCAAATCGTTTTACTCAGTTATCCTGGGAATAACAGCTTCGAGAATTGATGTTGCAACTGACAGGGAGGCCAGGACGTTGTTCATTTTCGTTCTGAACAAGTTTTTAGTACCTTATTCAACATCAATTTTTTGTTGTAGGCTCTGTTTCTATGATCATAGTAACGAAGTTTCCTTCCAAAGCCTTTTTACCTCTGGGCATACATGTATGTCTTCCCCTTAGATGAAACTTCGATTTTCTATATCGTTGATTGGTTAATAGTAAAAGTAAAAATAAAATTTGTAGTTCACTCCCAAATCATACCTCGTGATAAGGAACTCGTCCTAATTTTCTCGAATTTTCGGACCCTATTTCGCAGAGATCCTATTTTTCGCATTAAAATGTTTCTTTCCAAGAATCTACGGCTTAAGGGTAGGTGGACTGCCAAAATATGTCGGAGATATTCAATTATTGATCCGAATAATTTACTCCTGTGCTTTTTGATACTTTATATAACAACCTTGGTCTAAAAAAATATATTTTTATGTTCCGTATTAACATGAAAATTTCACGTTGGTTGCAAGATTAGCAGCTTTTATTTGATATTTTACGGAAGCGATTGCTTTCATGTTAAACGAATAGCTACGATACGTACTACTTACGTACGTACGCTACGTACGTACTCTTGAATTGAGTAATACATATATAGCTCCTTTTTAAGTCTCTGGAATTCTTCTTAGTCACCTCAGTTATAATGCGAAATATATGGAGACGAAGATTATGGAACGTATCCAATTCCGGGATGAAATCCCTAAAGAAATACAAGGCTTCATTTTTTCCCCGCGAAAATTCGATACACTCGGATCTTTGGAATTCATTGATTGGATCTACTTCACGACGCACGCATTATATCTTTCTGCGTTCAGATAACGAAAAAATAAATATTAAGTACGTCGAGGTTTTTCTCCATTGCTTACTGTCGGCCACGAATCAAACTATGAGAGCTGGAGATATAGGGCGATCTATAAAAAAGTTGACGATATTTTAATATATCGGAATGTTTGCGTATTTCCTAATAGCTAAATTCCTCGGCTGAATTACAGTTTGGAGAGAGGGAGCTCGGGCAGAAGGGATGAGATACTTATTGGATGAGGAAAATGGAGGGAAAGGATTACGAAAAGAAGCGGTGGAAGCAGAATGCCTTGAGGGACTCCCCGGAGTAGTAATGATCTCCTATTCTTGGGTGTTCCCTTCTACAAACACTGCGCAGCTGCTCCAAACCCCACAGACTGTCCTCGGGGCATAGATAGAGGGGCGGCACAAGTGGAAACGGGGAGAGCGAGAAATGGAAGGAAAATTGCGTATATTGGGTAGGACGCAGAGTCAAACTCGTCAATTTATTCCGCTCGGGGATAGGAAAAGAGGCGCCTCCCGTTCAGATCCATCTGAGTATTGGCGGTGAATCTATGCACCGTGGAGATAAAAGAGAAGAAGGTAGGCGTTTTTTATTCTTTTTCCGAACTCTCCCCCGGCGGAGAGACATTGGAGGTTAGGTCAGGGAGAGGATGAAGCGATGGCCACGGCGGCATGAGTTAGGGAACAAGTGGAAAAAGAAAGAAAGGGCACAGGTGGCGCCCAGAGTTTCACGGAGAACACAACTCGATATCGGAGAGGAAAGCTCCGTAACGTGAAGGGTATTTTGGGCCCCTCAGGTAGCTCTTCTAAACAATTAATTCATGCTTATACCTGAGTAAATCTCTATAATAGGATTTGATCCCCAGAATGGAGTCATTAAGTTCAGATTTATTGAAGTATTTCAGCTGAGATTTTCACTTAGTTACTTGAGTGGTGTGGGCCAGGAAATATGTTATTCACTCATTTAAACTTATTATTCGTTCATCTTATTCGCGCTGCTCTTTTTCGAGTACGCAAGTCATTCGCTTAAATTTATTAACATTTGATACTTTCCTCTCTTTGCATACTTTTTTCGCTTCAAAACATATCCATACCTCTGTCATGTATTCTAAAATAGCAAAACCGCCACTGAGGATGGTGGTGGAGTCATTATCAAACTTGGCCTACCAATGCCAAGGGCCGGGCTCGAGTCCCGGGTAGCCAGACTTATCTGGCTAGGGGAATAGATGTCTGTACATTGTTGGATAATCTCACTGTAGCTGTCCTATGACTGGATGTTAGTGGGGGCTTTAATAAATAAGAATAAATAAACTAGAAAATACAAAT
>KZ308368.1:880529-896776 GCA_000376725.2 Ladona fulva | reverse complement strand
AAAATAATTAAAGAAAAATAAATTTATAAATAAAATACCATTAAAACCGCGGAAGCCTCTTCTGCCATTCACCATATTCAACCAACTTCTTCGCCTTCTATTCTCTTTGGTACCACTAACACTCTCCTGCACGATCTTCTTCATATTTTTTTCAATTTTTACCTACGCTTAGGAACTAAATTGATTGGAGCGCAAAAGCGAGCAAGTTGAGAATGAGTAGATTGCTAAAGGAAGTAATTGAGAAGAGGATGATAAGATGAAGGTAGAGGGAAGGGTGAATTAGGATAATTTGGTAGGGAAGAGATCGTAAAGTGGAAGGTATAAACCTGCATATAGGCTACGAACACATGGATGGACTTACTAAAATATTTTTCTAACTCTTAAATTCTTTGTTCAAGAATCTTTATAATTTATACTTCTTTCATTATCATAATCCCCGTCATGATCTGACCTTATCAATCTCTTCATATCCCTCTTATTATTACTGTCAAAGTCTGTCTCCGTCATGTCAGATAATTGATTAAAAAATAAGTAACTAGCTGCTTTTCTACCTCTGGTAATAGGATGACCTTTTCAGTGAAAGGTCTATCTACCTCTTACTTCAGTTACAGGCATGTAAAACACGTGTTACAAAAAACAAAATTATCGGAGAAATACGAGTAAAGATGTTTTTGATTTCAAAAAATAAATACACGAGGTAGAACTTTATGATCTAGCGCTCGTCAGGTTAAAAATTCTCTGTCAAGTTTTCCGCCTCGCCCAAAGGCTTTCATTTTTCGCTAAATTTAAGTAACCTATCCTTTGTAGATATAGGAAACATTGAAGTGTAAAGAACTTCATAAACAACTACGGCCTTTATTGCGGATCAAATGGTAAAACTTAAGAAAAATTAATCAGTTTTTTACATACCTTCGGAGCAAAAGGATTACTATGGAACCGACTGGACCGGACGTAACAGGTCACCACAAAATTAAGATTTAATATGTAAATAGCTTTAAAAGATAAAATAATTAAAATATCTCTCCTTTTGATCGCGCGTGATAATTTAATCTTTGATCAGCTTTTTGATGAATGTCTGGCGCGATTGAATATACCAATCGGTGCGATACAATTAGTTAGATCGATGGAAAAAATACTGAATAATTCGCAATTGCTAAACTTATTTATAGATTAATTTGAGATAATGAAATTAGCATTCGGGAATCGCATTGGTTATGATATTATCATGCTGTGACTTCTCATCAACGAGTCTTTCCCATTTTTCCTATCAACCACGACACAGATGATATCGGATCGGATTTGCATTATTCATTGACTAATCAGTTTTTCCTAATTATATGAATTTTTTATGGATTAATTACGATATAATATTATAATATGCATGCTATAGAATAAAATTTTAGGCAATAAAAACTAGGTTTTATGTGTATGTATATTTTATTTCCTGTTTTACTTTTAACGGTTGTGAGCGTTTTTAGCAGTTAAACAATTTCGTCTAACAAATTGTTCTATTCAAAGAATAATAATAATTTAATGTGTTCAATTACATACAAATATTAATTTAATTTAGTTTAAGAGCAATTAGCAAACAGTTTNAATTTTTTTTATTTTTTTATTTTACGGAGTTACATAAACCCTAAAATAAATATCCTTATGAATGAGGAATATTGATCACAAAAAATTATATCACCTTTTTACATACATATAGCCTAAAAAAATGAAAAAAACAGAAGAATTTGATTTATTTTTTGTTCCTAGTAGCCCTTGATTCAACATCTTGGTGAGTTGGACCAAATCTGATCAGAATCTTGATCTAAAAGTTCTGCCGTCCGATTTTTGCTGAAGCACACACTAAACTATAACGGATCGTTCTTTTGCGGGCATATCTGATGGAGACCTCTGATGATACCGATACTCTTCTCATCCCTTTTACATACATTTTGCAACGACCGCTCGGCCAGCATTCCTCGTTTCTGTACCTGATTAACTTTTTCCCGCGATGACTTCAAATAAGCCCCACCTAGTACCTGACGCCAAAGTCAAATAACGTGCGAGCGAAGGAGTGTCGAAAGGAAAGTTTCCAAAAGGACGTGAATATTTGTGCAGAATAGGCACCATAAAAGACAACTGGGCACGAATATTGAGTGGTTCGATGGTAATTGGGCCCTGTGGACGAGAGTAAAGGACGTAGGCGAAAGATGTCCGGAGAATAGCGACGGGGGAGAGGGCGTGGGAGAGCGGTAATTGCACAGCAAAAGCGGAAGACGACCGTTGAATCACGGCCTCTGAGGGAATGCGGGAGAGGTTCGTAAGAGAGTTCAGTTGCCTGGACAGCTGAGCAACGCGATCATGTGTGGGTGGAGGAGAGAAAGAGACATTCGTTCGACGGGAAACTTTTGCAGATTGCCGATGGGCGCCCTCATTTGAGAGAGGAAAAAATATCGGGACCGCTAGTTGGAGATAAAGGAGGAGGAGGAGGTGATTTCGGAGAGCGACGCCGGGATCGCGTTCGATTTTTCGTTAGCGACGAAAAGAGCACCTAGGGAGTGCGAAAAATGAGGTTCGGTTTTGAAACGAATGGGGGGGAGCATCGTTAGGATATGGGCGAAGGGGAGATTTTGGATGTGGTGGTTGTTGCTGGAAGGTGGTGGGGATGGTTGTATGCAGAGATATGGGGGACTGTCAGATGAGCGTAAGAGATTGTTGAATCATGGGAAGGGATTGAAGGAGTGATTAATTAACGTCTCCACTTAAGTGGGATTGAGACTGGAGGAATGTCTTCTTCCCATTCGAGGATGGCGTGAGGTTGTTGGAAGAGAGGATGATATTGTTAGAAGGGGGATTATGAGGATAGATCGAGGTGGGGCTTTGTTGAAGAGGCAGAATGTGTTATTGTGGGAGGAGTAGATATTGTTGTAGGGAAAGGTTGAGGATGTAATGGGCAAAAGGATTAACCACTTCTGTATTTTTCCTGCAAGTCGCTTAATTTAATTACTGCGATGCTGTGACGTAACCGGGGCATAGAAACTGGTCTGAATCGAAAACCGAAGCAGAGAAAGGCGGTTCTCTTTGCTGGATTGAAAACCGAACCGGAAATGAGTAATTAAACTTCTCCAGGGTGAACCAAAACTAAATTCTGCTTTTTCTATTTCTTCCCTTCCAACTTTTGGTTCTCATACTAATTAATCTTAACTAATATTTCAGTAAACACTTAACATTTGAATAACCGATGTTATATATTGGTCCTTATTTACTTAACACTTTGCAGACGAATCACCAGATCACTCGTGTTTTGCGCGCTATCTGTGACCGACGCATCACGAAATATCTCGTGTTTTCTAAACTCGTGTAGTCAAACACTGAATGTCTGAAACAAATATTATTTGAACTTGATGAAATATAAATTCTTTAATATTGCAGAAAAATACCTGCTGGAAATATACCCGGCCGCTGGGTAAGATGGAAAATATGCCCGGCCTTTAATGCGTTAATACATTTATTTATTTATTTATTTAAATTTACACTGCAATTTGGCCTTCTGACCAGGTGGCAGCGTTGGAGGGGGAACATTACATGAAAAAATAGGATTGCCTGGCATTCGCCCTAGGACGGGAGGAAAAACCCTCCAAAAACCTCCCGTAGGCAAGCCACATTAGCTTTATCCTAAAAATTAATTTAAAGTGTTTTAAAGTTATATCTATGATCCTTTTTGAAAAGATTTGCTATTCTATTCTGAGATATAAAATAACCGGGGTCGACCGGATGGAATGTTCTCGACTGAGGAAACAGCAAATGAACCGAAATTAGTCAGTTTTGCGAAAACCGGAACTATATAATGGTTTACGGCTCTACGCCCTGTTCATTATGTTATTTTTTGCGACCCAGTGGAAATCACTTCAGTCAAGAATTTGTTACTTCTACGATGTTTACTTCATTCTCTCACTAATGGATGGTCAGTGGGCTTCAATCGAAGGAGAACTCATTTGAACACGGATGGTGTATTTTTGAAGTAAGCAATTGTTAGAAAGGAACAGTATTTTGCTGGAGTAGACAGAAGAAGTGATGAAGATTTAATACAATTAACGCCTGCACTTAGGAAAGATTAAGATCGACAAACTTTTCTTCCTCCAATTCTTAGAAGAGCATGGAATAGCTCGTGGGAGGGAAGATTAGGTAGTAGCTGAGCAGGGAATTGGTGAAGTGGAAAATGTTGTTTGGAAGGAGAAAGAGATTGTGAGGGGAGAAGATGATAAGGCTATGTTTTGAACGGTGGATTGTGTTGTTGAAAAGAATATAACCGGCTGAGTTTATCGCTGATAAGGGAATACATGCATCACCAGGATAAAATTTAAAATAATAACAGTTTTAATCATAATAAAACTGCTAAAGTTGATACGGGATGGAGATGATTGTTGAATGGAACGGTATAGATATTATAGAAGGTTGAGAAGATGAAGGCAAGGGGTTATGAAAAGGAAGGGGATTATGTCTATGTAAGTAACCTGTAAGCCGCCTTTCGGCGTGCAGGGGATGCATGTGCCATGACTCTTCTTCCCTAATTTATAACTTTCGCGTATCGCTCGCGGAAAAAGTGAATTCTTGAATCGATTCGTTCTAATATCTATTTCCTTCTTCCCCGCGGTATCAGAAAGGCCTGTAAACTTATGTAGTAAATTAATTCTTTGTTTAAATGTTCTATTATCTAAAGATTCCCATCCTGCGTCCTGAAGCATCTGAGTAACGCTCACTGATTTATCAGCAATTATTCACAAAACGTATCGCCTTTCACTACACATTTTCTAATCTCCGAACGCATCACTTATTTGCAGGGCCCCATACACTACACGTATACTCAAAATGAGGCCGAAAACATAAAGTATGAGCACAGAAAGTCTAATTATAAGGATTTTTCTCCAATTTAACTTTAAAGATTAACAGCTAACAGCTACATTATTATGAATTACGGAAAATTTTAGAGAATGGAAGTGTACACTTTATATAGCAAGTGTCAGTAGGCAGTTATAGAAGATGATTTTACGATGCTGAGGTTACTTACAAATTGAAACCAAGAAGAAGCGTAAGACTGGGAAGGTGTGTGGAGCAGGTCGTGGTAATTGAAAATATGAATGTATCTCCTTGATCAAATGTTAGGCATTTCTTGCGGATCCACTTTGCATTCCCTCTCTTAGTTGACACGATCTCAAGCGGAATTTAGCTTCTTTAGGAATGTGGTGAGATCTCGCATTGTTTATCAGGGATTCGTTGTTTATACAGCTGACATCTAGGTGACATCATAATGTTAATTCAAGTGCTACGCTGCTACGGGGTTTAATTATGCATTCGTAGCGTTCAAATGTCAATGCCCAGCGAAAGACTGGAGACTGCGACTCAAAAGTGTGCTCATTTATACCGCACCTCGCTCCAAGCTGTTATGTTTGAGCTTTCTACTTCAGCATTCAAGAAACGAGCTTATTTAACTGGATCTAAGAGAATTCGTCAGAGAAATTTGCGCGCCCTCGCAGCTCGCACTCATTGAGGCGTATTTCAATTGACGTGTGATGATTTTCATTTCTCATGAGAAACTCTGTCAATGTCTCATTGCCTTTTGATGAGTGGAAAATTATTCGAGACTTCCTCCAATAATACTTACAGAAATACGGCGCAACTTTGAGGGAAAAATTATACATTTTCCTTTTATCACCCACTCACGTTGAATTCAAACGCAGTAGAGATAGGTGAATCTCTAGTGTCTCTATTACCCTACTTTGATTCCTTCCCGGTATTTTTTGCAACGTTCAGAATGGTTCTTTTAAATGTTACTCGCGACAGTTTCGAGTTTTTGCTCTATTTTTCAGATTATTTTGCTACAAAGTGAATTTTATAGGTATAGCTATATTTGATCTTCCTGAATTAAAATTTCCGTTGGAAGAAATTCCTCTGAAATTTGTTAAAACGATCTAATAGGAGAAATTTGAAGAAGAAAATATATTTGAAAACTCCTTAATTAAGATGGAGATATTTCTGTTAACGTTATACAAACAATTTTTAAGTGCTAATTATTAACTGTTCCTATTAAAATATCAGTTTTGAAATTGGAATAGATTTTAAATAATTTTGCTTCTGACGAACTGACATTAGCATCTCATTTTGTTTTCTGTGAGAGGTATTAGCGAAAGCCGAAGCATACATTTTAAGAAGTTAATGTATTAAACAAAACCGGAATAACATGGAAGAATCTAGGAAAGAATACCAAAGTATATGCTTTATTTACTTTGACGATATGGATGCATTGTGCAATTAATATTTGGTGCTTGATATTTATTTTCGTTATAATTTGAATGGAACAAATTTAATCGCTGGAAATGGATGGTACTCCCTAGACAATGAGAGGCATTTATAGGTCAATTTATAGTGCTTCAGACAAAGGCATAAAGCTACTTTAATTTATGTGCGAGAAGCATAAATATGTAATGCATCGCAGAAGCTCATTTTCTCTCCTAGTTTGAGAACGATTGAATCTCCTGGGGATATAGCGATTCTGTTGTTTGGTTACGCTGCAACGTAATTGCTATATACCTTAGAGTTTACATTCTTCCCTCATAGAATCCTTTTAGCTTGATTAAAACGTTATTCTGGGGCGACGATTTTAGATTTATTAAAGATATTGCTTCAGGAGGCATTTATGTAGATAAAAGTGTAAAAAGTGGTTCTAATAATTTATTTAACAATATTTTCCATTAAAAATATTGAGGAATTAGATTATGCTGAAAGCTTCAGTGATGGAGTTTTAGTGTCTGATCGGTATTTATGCCTTGAGGGTTTCCCTTTTCAATATCTTAGGGCATCTTCTTCCTTTATCGATTCTAGATACATCGATTCTCGAACGATGTAACGTATGACAAAAAACAGAATTCTATTGCATTCTTAGTTGACCTAAAAGTATGAGAAGTTTCACGTTAAATTTCTCCGTGCTATCCTCAGAATATTTTATTCACGACCAGTTTCGGCCTATAGAATGGCGGTATACTTTCATTCAAGCCCGGGATCTCGCATTTAATTCCATCGAATTCAACTCCTGTTGATCATTTCCTAATCCGGGGAAGCAAAAACTCTTTTATAAACCGAATGAGAAATTTGATTTTCCTTCCTTGAAGATAATTGATTTTATGCAAGCGATTTCCCGGCTAAGAAAACGGTAGTTCATTAAGAATCTTCAGGGGCTCATTGAATTGCGTGGGCTTTACCCGGAGCCATTGTCTTCGGAATCCTCTTTCCATTCGGAAAATAGTGCTGCCATCTCTCCTCCCACCTCTCTCTTTCCATGGGCTTCAAATTGGATTAGCAATTCGATGGCGTCTATGCGCGATGAATGAGGGAATGACTGCTAGTGGACGTAGTTCCGTTACGGCGGGTTGAGATTCCGTCGTGGGAAATAGAGCGAGGGACAGACTTGCCGTATGGATAGGAAGGCCCTAAGTAGGACCTAAAAGAGGTTTAAGGAAGCGAGAATCGCTGAGGGAGGGAGCGATGGAAAGTTCACGAAATTTAGACCCATTTCCTTATAAAGCTGTATTAACATTTCAGCAGGGCAGCGGTTCCTTTACTTCGTTTGAATTACAATCACGGTTCTTAGTCACGCCACAATGGTTTCGTTTCATTACCAGAGGTGGACAATATTTCAGATTGTTAGGCATTGAAAGTTTGACTTTATATCGCAAATATTAAGCAGTTTTAGCATTTCATCGAGTATCTAAGCAAAACAATGAACAAATTTGTTTTGTTTTGACTACAGTTATTTAAGACACGTTTAAATATGTCACGCATTTATGTGCGTCTTCTTTTGCAACAATTAAACAGCATTACGGAATGCATTTGATAATCTTCCTAAGTCAAAAACTATTTTTATGTGTTTTTCTTTGCTAATTTTCTTCTCTGACTTTATTTTGCGGAGAAAAACTTCTATTCTTTCAAAAAATTTCAACTGTTTGAAGAAAAACTTTATAGTTATCATGGTATAGGTATGTATGTGAAATTCCGATTTATTTCGGAGAATCGTGAATCTGTGGTTTTAAGAGGGATGAAAGACTATTCCTAGCATATCTCATACCTCACTATTAACCTTGGAAAGGGAATCCGGCGCACTAGTCTACATCTACATCTACATAAGTACCTAAGTCTAGATGAGGAGTGAGGTAGTATGCCATTACTTTCCTCACCAAAAGCCGAAATGCTATTTTCTAAGCCAGTTTCTCATGCAAGCAGCTTCTTTGAATGGTATTTTTCGTAACATTAAATAAATTGAGGTCAATATGAGAGCCACATTTCAGTAAGACGCTTACTTCAGTAGCTTTTCTATAATTGCAACTATAAACAATTTTTTGGCCGAAGGAACCAATGAAAAATATGGCATATCTATTCTACAACAAAAGGTAAATAAATACAATTCCATTGATTAAGTTTTGATGATTGATTTTGATGCCATAGACTATTTAGTAAGAACAGAATTCTCCATTTCAAAAGTAAAAATTTTCGTTATTCATAAGTTTTATTAATGATTCGAAACATTAATTTCTTCACTGACTTATCATATTTAATAACTAATTCAGTATTTTATTTTCAGCGTAATTGACCCTAGACAATGAGAGGCATTTATAGGTCAATTTATAGTGCTTCAGACAAAGGCATAAAGCTACTTTAATTTATGTGCGAGAAGCATAAATATGTAATGCATCGCAGAAGCTCATTTTCTCTCCTAGTTTGAGATCGATTGAATCTCCTGGGGATATAGCGATTCTGTTGTTTGGTTACGCTGCAACGTAATTGCTATATACCTTAGAGTTTACATTCTTCCCTCATAGAATCCTTTTAGCTTGATTAAAACGTTATTCTGGGGCGACGATTTTAGATTTATTAAAGATATTGCTTCAGGAGGCATTTATGTAGATAAAAGTGTAAAAAGTGGTTCTAATAATTTATTTAACAATATTTTCCATTAAAAATATTGAGGAATTAGATTATGCTGAAAGCTTCAGTGATGGAGTTTTAGTGTCTGATCGGTATTTATGCCTTGAGGGTTTCCCTTTTCAATATCTTAGGGCATCTTCTTCCTTTATCGATTCTAGATACATCGATTCTCGAACGATGTAACGTATGACAAAAAACAGAATTCTATTGCATTCTTAGTTGACCTAAAAGTATGAGAAGTTTCACGTTAAATTTCTCCGTGCTATCCTCAGAATATTTTATTCACGACCAGTTTCGGCCTATAGAATGGCGGTATACTTTCATTCAAGCCCGGGATCTCGCATTTAATTCCATCGAATTCAACTCCTGTTGATCATTTCCTAATCCGGGGAAGCAAAAACTCTTTTATAAACCGAATGAGAAATTTGATTTTCCTTCCTTGAAGATANATATTTTAAATTTATAGCCTGGAGAAGGGTTTTAAAATATGATTTACACGTTCTCAAACGGTGAGAATATACTGTAATAACAGATGAAGCCTGCATCAGGCTATAGGCATTTTCCGTTTGATCGTTTGAGGTTTCATCCATGACGACAGATGAGTGATATTCCCAAAATAGAGACTTCCCGGTCGTAACATTCTTTCGAGAGACGTTTACTATTATTGGCTTGGACAGTTTATGGCTGTTACTGTTTAACTGATTAACTTTGATAGCTCACATATGATTCCACGTTTTGTCCTCCGAGTGGTTTTAGTCATCATAAATGACATTTTATCGTGATGTTGAGCAGTAAGATTTTGCTACTCCGAAGCTTGAATGAAATTAATGTTTAAGAAGGCATTTTGTTAGGCTCGTAGAGCTTACGCCGTTTTGAGACCACACCGAACGATGAGACAGCTGCGGGATGTTAAAATATCTCCCGAGAGATATCTTTAGCAGCTAATGGTTCGGCAAAACTTGACCACGTGATGCTAAATTTAGACCCGGAGGAAATTTGGCAAAACAGCGAAGTTTGGGACATGAAACGACATCTGGATTGTCGCTTGTGCGGGAAAATATCGGCTCCATCTTCTCATTGACATTTATATCACGAAATATCCTTACCTGCGATGGTCGCGATGGCTACGAAAGATGCCGTGTGTTGCGCGGATGCAGAGGAGGCGTCCGGGGAGGCGGATGCGGAGGAGGAGGCGGGAGAGGCGGGGGCAGGTCCGGAAGCGGGGGCGGAAGAGGACTCCCTGGTGCCGAGGACGGAGGCGAGCCTGGGCCTCTCCTCCTCAATGACCAGCTCAGCGGAGGCGTTGTAAGCGGAGAGGAGTGTGGCCTGGCAGCGGAGAGTGAGGCGACCTCTCCTGAACGTGCTGCTGCCCGCCTCCACCTCCAGACCCAAAGTGGTCGTCGTGGCGTTGCCCTCGTCGCGACGCAGGGGGTAGCGGCGGACGTGCCTGCCACGCACCTATACAACAGAGGGCAAAACGATGCTTAGCATTCTAATTGCGGATGAAATCTTTGTTGGCCGTACATCTAGACACAGAATCGCAACGGTGAATAATAAATGATAGCAAGGAAATTTTAACCATATGGCGCGCTTGAGGCGTACCGACTGAGCTCTTCTTTTAGTTGGAGAATTTGGGTCGCTGTTTTGTAATTTTGCAAGTAACTTTGCAAGTTATTTTATGATAAATCTCTCATATTTATTTATTTATTTATTTCTCAATGCCCCCACAAACATCCAACATTGGACAATTACAGTGGTGGGCTTCAACATTAACAATGGACGAAACACACACGACCATTCCCTAACCGGAAAAATCCGACTAGCCAGGATTCGACCTGGGATCTTGGGGTTGGAGCGTTAGCGTGCTAGCTCGCTAACCACTCCGCCACCACGGCCGGTATCGTATCGGCACTAGATACAAACATACAGTTGAAAGAAGTACAGAAATCCTTTAAAAAGACAGGAGTGGTCAGTGTTACAACTTATTTTCTTCCTTGATTGACTTAGATACTAATTTTCCATCGGCGATCGCCATCTATTGGTTGTTTGGATGTGCCGAGAAATAAATCTTTTATTATTTACATTAATTGTGAATACTTTGATCGACCAAAATTAACTAATAACATTAATATTCCAGAGTTACATATTTGAAGCGATGAAAATTATAGAGTAGTTTAAAAGCTAACCTAAAGAAGTAAAATGCAGTCAGTACTTTTCACAGAATATATTATGTTTCTCGTACGATTAGTTTCTTCTAGAAGAAGAAATCTTCATACCTGAAAAATTCTCCTTGTAGACATCTCGTCTTCCGCAAAATTGAGCTTGGACACATATTTAATTTAGAAGCGTTTTGATGACCATTTCTGATTAATTAAATCTATGTAGTTTAACCAATAGCTCGATTGCAATCAACTTTTTGTCTATATTAACACGAAGGAAACGTAGAAGCGATTATAGATAGGATACCGCGAATTTGATGTTGGGAAAATTGGGTACCGTTTATGGTAGCTGGAAAAAAATACTCCTTAATTTATTTTTAAAATCTGGCATTTAGTTACATAATATTATGCAACCGGCTGCATTGAAGAGATCATTTATCTCAGGGGATTTATGAAAAATATTGGTTTCCTCATGTGATAGGATTTAGTAAGACAATTTCGCGAGCTTTCCAATGTAATTCTTGATATAGAAAAACCTTATTTAAGGGAATCAGGTTAAGCTTTGTTTAATACTATTCCCTCAGGGTATTAGCAAATCCTGTTTAAGTATTTTCTCGCTGCTCATCGTGGTTTAATATCGTAGACATAACAAACGTGCTATATTTTTCGCTTTTCTTTTCCTTTCTTGGATTTTTTTGCCTGACTGGCGCCTTTTGCTCAGATTTCTGGGCGTTTGACGAATGATAAAAAAATAAAATTATAACTTTTAACACAGATTTAATCACCTAACTATCGTTTACGTCGATTAGCTTCAATCAACAAGATCCGGAAGGCAATAAAACATCTTCCATTGATTTCGTTACCTTGGAGCTATTTATAAGTTTTTTTCTTTTACACGGAGTTTTTTTCCTTTTTGCTTCCATATTTAGGAATTGACAATATTTTCTACCTTATGCGTCTGAAAGTCCTTCCCATTCTAATTCGTTTCTTTGCACGTGAAAATACTTGCGTAATGAGATAATCGCGCTTTTCATGGATATAGGTTTTAAAAATGCCCTCGAGGTGTTTGGTATGTGGGTCGGAAGGAATCAATGATGCGCTTTTATGCGTAACTATGGCTTTAAACCGCTCATTTAATGAGTACGTGTCCGTATTATTCTACGAGGGGTTTCTACGATACTCGCAGTCTTTGTCAACGAAAACGCAACGTTATATTTTGACTGAACTTCAGTTGCTGGAGGGTGCTCGGACGGCGTGTTCCAGAAACAGCGCATAGTTGGCATAAGGTAGAGAAGAAGACACGTTTTCCAGATATAAAACTGGAAGAGGAATGGAATGCCATGGGCTGGAGTGAGTTGCACGGGGAAGGAGTGCGCCGAAATGCGAGGGAGGAAATGGAGGGAATTAAATATAGAAGTAGATATGTAAGAGGGGGACGTGGGTGGGGAAAGACACGTGTGAGGGGCAATAAAGTGTGGACGTTTGAGGAGAGATTGGAATTGTAAATAGGATGAAGTGGAGCGGAAAGAAGGGAAGGAGCTGCAAGATGGAAGTGAAACGGGCAAAAAGTGCCTCGTTCCTCCATTATATTCAAACGTCCACTTACTTCTACGTGCGACTGTTACGTTGAGCAGAGGTTACACGTATTGGTAATATTATTTATGATGATTTCCTGTTCCATTAACTTCAGTGACGTCTGTTTTCATATGTTTACATAATGGCAACATATTATTTCCGTATATACGGTTCTCCAACTGTGCTTTCATTGGGGTTGAGGTCTTCGTTTATTTTTGGAAATTTTTGGTATTTTCGAATTTTGTATTTTTAAAGTTTCCCTACCCTTAACCATGTGGTTGCTTTCCATGTATCATTTGATTTCCCTCCTTTTAAATAGATCTCACGCGAGTGGTTTGGGAGTGATTAGATAAATGAAATTAATACCTTCTCCTAACTTTAGGAATAGAAATTACTATACTGTAGCGTGAGACTTCTCATTGCTTTTTATAACAGAGAAATTCGAATTTATTCAAGATAGCTCATCGCTAACAACTTTCATCTTTAAGAACAGCATTTTTGTTGTTATTATGAAATCCGTGATAGTCTCTTTTTTGAAATTATCTTTTATATTTCTAGATAAATAATGGGTGAAGACGATCTTTCGAGTATTGCGATATTCAAATCAATTTAATGTAAAACTTAGCCTTTTTAAATTAGTAATTTGAATGATTCTACTAATTTTTATTATATTATATTATTTAAGTAATGGTGAATTGAATTTAAATTTAAAAGTAAGTAGCTTATCCGTGGCATACTTTTTCTTCTTATCATAATTCTCTGGACGACTCACAAAATACATTGAAATGTATTCATGCACATCATAGTGATGAAGTGTTACACAAATATTATTTACCCGCATCGAAATCAAACAATTTGAAATATATGGCAAGTTATTTCTAAAAGAGCATTAAAATTTTTGTGGCAATCCATCAATTAGTTCCTAATGGACACTAGCTAGACCATAATCAATTTACTTCTTTCCCCTATTATTCAGAAAATGTTCTTTATTTCTGTGTCTACGATTCGTATTTTCTTGAAAAGATTTATATTAAATTAAAAGATCCTGCAACTGAACTTTGAAAAGAGTTGAAGACTTCGGGTCTCATTTATTAATTGATTTATTTTAATTGATTTCGATTAAAAAATCTACTCAAATTTTAGTATTTTTTGCAGTGCAGTATTTAGAGTTATTTTTGACTTGACAATGTACTTCGAAAGAGACCGAATATAACTGTTGTGGTAGGATTTGGGAGGGGCGTGAGATGGAATGAAATAATCAACAAAGGAAATGGCAAATGTGAGGATGATTGGATAGAAAGGGAAGTGAAGATGATTAAATTGAAAATAAGGCTTCCGGCTAATTTACGAAGAGGAAAAGGCAGTGAAAATACAAATTTTCATTAAGATTTTTGGGCGTCATTTCAATTAGAAGTTCGTAATCAATATGCGTTTTCTGTCCAAAACAGGTCGTTAGGTGAAAACTTGGTGGAAGTTACGAAGAACTGTTTGGTTTCGTTAAATTCTATTCAGTTATAAAAAATTCATTTTATTTATTGTGATTGTTGCTTTAGAGCATTGTATTACTTGAGTAACGTGAATGGCGTAGAACTCAAGCAGAACTGAGGGGACCAAAAATCCTGTCAGTGAATGTGATGGTTGAACAACTTGCAGTTAAATTGCTTTAGGTCTTTAAAGATATATTCCTTTTAGAAGGAGCATTATGTTATTCTCGTAATGCATTCTAAGGTAATGCATGTGAACTGCTGCTTAACTCGGCCTCGGGAGTCTTTAGAACATGCTAAATGCTTTGCAAGCTCTTGATAGCGCACATTACTTATCTTTTACAAGTGGTTTCGGCAATTTAATAGACAAGTGCCTCCAAAGCTACCGCATAGTAAGCGCATTTCTTATTGATGCATCTGCTAGAGCATTACTTTTATGTAAGAAATTTCCGAGGGTAATCTCTAGGGATTCCAGTAATAGTCTAAAACAGTCGAAAGTCGACATGGAGAAACCTTATCTGTAGCCCATTCTATTGGAAGAGTGGTTTTGAAACGAGTAGTAATACTGGCCCACATTCCCTAATATCATTCTAACAGCAAATGCCATTAGAGGGATGATAAAAATGATTAAGTATCTTTGCCATTTAATAGCAGTTATAATGATGAATATATAGCATATACTCAGAACTCCTCTAGGCGCAAGTTTTTTAATGTCTGAAAAAGCCAGGAGGTCTTGATTTCTCATGCTTACTATGATTCTTCTACGCATGATCCGAATAAAGAAGGCATGCAATTGAATACATAGTACTAATATATCATTATTAAGAAAAATAAAATCAGTTACAGTAATTAAATTATGATTTGAGAAATTAAATAGACAGCCTATGATATGAAAACATTAAGAAGATAATAATTCAAAAGGTTTCGCCACAGTTAAGCGCGAAAGAATAAGTTTCGTAAAAGAACGGAGAATATGTTTCTAGAGGAAATTATCTTGATATCGGAAATCGAAGAATTACTATCACTTTAGATATATTCTTACATACTTAACGTTCAATGGCTCAAATAACTTTCTCTCAGCGGAAAGGAACGTTGGATAAGAAGGAGAGAGGGTGAAAGTGTTGGCTGAAAGAATGTAGGATCGTGTGAGGAAAGAAATTCAACGAGCAGGAAAAATATATTTGGCAGGAGGAAGCGGAAGGCTACTTCACGATAGAGATACGGGGAGTGGGCGGCAACGAGGTTAAAAACAAGGGGAAAGAAAGAGAGATCGGAGCGAGTGGTTTCGGAGGAGGGATGAGAGGTTTTAAGCATCAAGAAACTGAATGAGAGAGATGTATGGGGATGGGATGGGGCGGTACTGAGAGAGATAATGGGTGGAAACTGATGAAAAACAAGCGAGGGAGAGCGGCGGAGTGTTCTGAGAAGGGCAATTGGGAGGGAATCGAATTAGGCTGCGGAAGTGAAGGGAGTCTCAGGTGAGGCGCACGAGAGGCTGAGCTAATGCGCGTGGAATGAGGGAATGTGAGACGAAGGGAATTTACGAGGGAATTCGATGAAGGGATCATCCGTGGATGAAGGGCGCTCCCAATTCACCTTGTCGGTCCTGCGGCGCCGTTTGTTTCCACCCGCCATTATTATGCGCTTGTTGTTTCCAAAGTCCTTCCGCCAAGGTCGTTCCCCGCATTTCTTTTGCTCTCCTTTTTTTCGCGCGATCTGGGATCGTTATCGTCTGCTCTCTATTTACGCTTTCGTCTTCCACTTGTAATGGAATCTGCGCGGAAAGACGTGTGCTTTGATTATTTCAATCACGACGGAATACGATTCATAGAAACGAATGACCGGCTTAATTATGTTACCTGAAAAGGAGGTGACGTTATTGAAGGTAAGACGAGACGAGAGGTTGAAATCTTACCTCTAATTTTTTGAGACGTTTCGCGCTGTATATTTTGTTGCTTTCCTCAAATGATTATCAAGAGAAGTCTATCAGCCTTTGTTTACAGTTTGAAATTTATTTCATATTTCGATTGAATTTCCTTCGAGACCATGTCAGAATGATTGTTAG
>KZ308368.1:867551-880444 GCA_000376725.2 Ladona fulva | reverse complement strand
AATTATACAATAAAAAACAAGATTTCATGAATAATATCTAATGGCGAAATCAGTTTTTCAGCAAGCATTCAATTATATTATACATAAACATAAAATTACAAGAAATTGAGAGAGATTACTATTTAGGTCCTCCCGAGCAACAAAAAGCTCACCAGCCCACCAAAAGGTGCCATTAAAAAATACATCTCCAATTTATAGTTATTTCTTATATTACTCACAATAAAAGTCTAAAATATCAGTACAAAAGAATACTAAAAAAAGACAGTATATCAGTATAAAAGCATATTAAAAAATAGGTTAACCATTACACAATAGAGATACCTGATTTTAAGAATAATATCTAATAGCTAACTCAGTCTTTCAGCTAGCATTCAATCAAACTCAACATAAACATAAAATCACAAAATACAATTGCAAAATTTTATTCATTGAATCTTACTTCAGCCTAATATCAACCTACAACAACAGCCTGGTTTTTATTTTTGATTTTACAGAGGGAATGTTATTAAGTTGCAAGAGATCAAATGGTATTTCATTAAACAATTGTGGTATTAGAAGGAACTAGCATGTGGGTTTTAATATAACCCAAGTCTTCACCTAGGGAAAAAATGAAAACCCTGCTTCGTAATGGCATGCTGTAACGATTGTTCGGATTATAATTTAAGGACTGCAAAATTTATCGTCATGGACCATACATGCAGAATTTCACACCCATCGATATTTATTGTCCAAGAGTCTTACGTTTAATTTGTTGTTCCTTTGCTCCGTTAAGAAAACGATATTAATACATATGCTGAGTAAGATGGATGGAGCAGTTCTGGCATAGATTCACATTGTATTAAAAATACTTAGCTACGTTAAATAAGCGATTTTGATCAAGTTATTTAAGTTAAATTCCATTTTATCGAAATTAAATCTTATAGACGTCTCTTAATTGCAATCAAAACCAAGATTTTCTCAATATCACGATGGAAATCCTTAAACTAAAGAAAAGTTATTTCCATTTTAGTTATTTTCTTCCAATTTCTGTGTTAATAACTTTTGACGGTCACCTTCGCGCTGATACATAATTGCATCTGATTTTTCTGAATAGCCAAATAAACAAAAATAGAAATTTCTAACTCAAATACATTAATTTGACGATGCATTAACGAACACCCCATCCGCGAAACATCATTTATGTGCAGTTCTGTGCTCAGTCGGAGGCTGAAATCAAAGGCATCAGGAGTATCAAAATTTATGAACTTTGGTTCTTCGTTCCGTCATATTTCATCTTTAAACAATAGGGATCCAACCTTCATTAAGGGCTTTAAAGATTAATTGCGTTTCATTCTTCGACTCTTGGTTAATTCTGCCGCGGAGACGATACGTCTGTTGAATAGAGGGAGAAATTTCCCGGTGTTATTTTATGACACGTTGAGTCATTGTCTCCGATTGTTCCAGAAGAATGCACATTTGCGTAGGAAAGGGCAGAAACTAAATGAAAAAGAGCGAGATGGGAGGTAAAAGAGGAATGTATGAGAGAGAAGAGGCTTTTCGAAGAATATCAGAGCGTTTTCTCGGCGATATAATCACGTGAACCAATTTAATGCGAACTTCTGCGTATTTCCTCCGAATTTCCCGGAGTTTCGGGGAATACTTATTGAGACACGTTATCGCAGCCCTAGAGAGAAAACTACGCTCCTAAACAATCCGAATTTATATGGCTCTTATTCGAACTACTTCTAAACGTTACTAAGAAAACAATTTATCACTCAAATTTAAATTCCTGCAATTAAAAAAATAAAGATATGAGATAGGTAAATATTAACGAGTATATGCATACAAAAATAATTCTAGTTGGTTGGATTATTTCCCACGATATTTGTGTTCGTAATTACAGGATTTCTTTGGTGCCTTCGTTTTCGCCACCGCGTATATTTCCTTTGATGCGTCTCTTGGGTGAACGCCCGATTAACGAGCAGTGCCGAATAATCCGTCACCTAGTAATCAAGGTTCTACGGTGTTAATTTGAGCTGAACGTGCGGAAAGGCAAACTCACCTAGGATACTGAAGTTGAGTTATGAATTTACCTAATTAGATCTCAAAGTCTTGTCTAGCGCAAAGATAGATTTGAGGCATTAATCAACCTGGGAAGAGGTTAGACTAACACCATGAACCGCGATTCACTGTTTAAACGGACGTATGGTATCAATTTAACAGATATTTTAATAAAACTTCTAATATATTACCCATTCGGCTGTAGAGTGGTGGCTCTCTTAATCTTTTTTTTTTCGATAACCTAAAGTTACCATACTTGTTCTAATGAAAACATTTTTTGTACAAACGTGTTTTATATATTTCCCTCATAATATGATAAATATAAGGCGGTCCCCAAGTACTTAAAAGGGTAATGCATTCACATTAGGAGGATGCAGTGCTGGGTTCGATTCCCTGCAAGGGGCCAAAATTGAAAGGTGCAAAATGATCTCGGCGGTCGGAAATATACCTACATAAACAATACTGATGTATAGATTATGTCGACAAAGGAGATTAGGTAAAAAAGGTGCCTAGTCTGGCCTAACCTAGTAATGTCTGTCAAATATAATTAGTAGTGGTAGTAATATTAAAAGTGCTTCTACAGCTTCTGAGCACATGGGATCCCACCAGACTTCGTACCTGGGGACAGCTTGACTATTCAGGAACCAACATTATAATTCCATATTATGATTCCACACCTAAGTATTTCCAATTAGTTCTATATGAGCTCATAAGTTATAATCTTATAATGGTAATAATGTATTTATTAATTAATAATACATTAACATACAGCACTAGGCCAATTACGATTGACGATCAACAATAATGATCATAAAATTGATCAACAAGTTTAAAAAATAATGTAAATAATAAAACTATAACAAAATTAAAGAGATCTGCGGTACAGAGATCCAAATCAGTATCTTGCAATCATCGTTACAATTGATTTTAGAGGTAGATAAAGTGGAGCGAAGTTTTCATTGGAGGATAAAGAATTGAAAACTGAGGGTATGGGGAAGGAGAGTGACCGTTTTATTATTAACAGACGTGGAGTATTATAATATATACATAACAATTGTCTATCGCTGAAAATATACTACCGCCGCAACCTTATACTAAAATACCTATAATAATAATAAAAAACCAAAGGATACTGTTCTTCAAATTAATTTTCAAATTAGTTTCCTGAACGTTTCAAATCGTTATTATTGAGGCACAGCTATTTTTTTTAAATTCGCCCGGATCTAACGAATGATATTCTCGCCGTCACCGAGAGTATGATTTCGATCACGTGCTTTTTTTGCCTCCATTCGCGGAGTACTTTACGCAAAATGCCAATAAGCGAAAGAGTCATGCGGGCTATAACAATAAAAGGTTACCGCAAATGAATTAAGAACGCGGACACGCTTTTTTAAAAGCTCCGCTCTCTCTTCCATTGTTCTTTTTTTATTTTAACGAAATGTAAAATTATTACCGGACACAGGTGGACTTAAAAAAAGACGCGAGGGTTTCCAGAATAAAAAAGTGGAACCGCGAATTGCTCATATATACACGGGGAAAATTCCGACGTTTCATTTGGCTCTCATTTTCTCAGTCTCACGGCGTTGAGGGAATGATTTAGATGGGCGAGAAAGTAGCGCAGTGGCATCCATTCTGAGGCACTAAGCTCTCCTCGAACACCCCGTCAAGGTGATATAGTGAGGGCCCCGTGAATAACGATGGTCTCGGACAATTATGAGGAGTAGTTAGGTTAGAGGGAAAGGCGGAGGATTGAGGATGGAGGGAGGTAATGGATGGAAGGGAAAAAGGGAGAGTGCGAAGAGAATTGAAGAAAAGGGAGGAAAAAGGAGCAAGTTCTAGAGGGAGATGGATGGGAGAGGTGGTGGCAGGGGCGGCTGTGAAGGGATCGGAGGGAAGTGCCTGAGGAAAAGATGGGGTAGTAGAACGTGCGAAGAGGGGTTTTCACTTAACCTTCATTTTTTATATTTGCCTTTCCGGTAAACAATTACCCGGTCAGACGGGTTTAGTTGGAAGTCCTCTGTTCGAAAAGATGACGTTTTTTAATCGCGCAGCCCAATTGAAAATAACGTGCCCCAATGAAACTAGCGCATGTAAAAGTGCAGTGTATTATTCACAAAAACGGCAATACTTTATCCATTTTACCTAACGCCTTCTATTTAATGAGTTAGAATCACTGTTGAAGCCTAATTTTCTCCAAAACCAGAATGTTTTCATCAGACGAGCGAATTTTATCGAAGGCGATTTAATTTATTTGGACTAATCAATTAATTCCAATTTTTTACTTGAGTTGGGTTGACATTGTAAATAGAAAGTTTTAAATGGACGATTTCAAAAAGATAAATAGGTGAATGTGGAATTTAATTTTATCTCGAAACTGTGAAAATAATTTGTTCAAATAATTCAAAAGGTTCGTTAAACAATTTTGGCCGCTGATATCATTCGAACATTATTCATTATTCGTTATTATTAGTGCCTCATCAAATTAGTTGAAATACCGAATCGGGTCATTTTATTAATTATTGATCAAACACTCATATGTATTGTAGCATTTTATTCGTTTTTGGGACTGCAACGAGAAATATTTGCTCGAGAACGAAGGAAGAACCGCGTTCTTTCCAATTTTTCAGGCTGTTAAACTGTTTCCGCTTCAGAATCTCGGCTAATTGGGCGCAGTTAATGGATTGACGGACAGGTTAAAAATTTAGTTAAACAACAGTTTTATCGGTTGCCGTAAAACGGATTTGGGAATGTTAGGTGGGCGTGGAGGTAGGTAATGGATAGGAGCGAAAAAGCACCGAGAGCACGGTCAGAATTGGAGAGAAGGAGGGAGATGGATAGAGGATATGTGGGAAGGGGAAGTGGTTGTGCGAAGGGACAAGGGTTCCTCTTTCTAGCGAGGGGATTGATGTGCTCTTTCCCCAGGGACGTGGGAAGACAAAGGGTGGCGTTGGTAGGGGAGAACAGGGTTACTCCCTCTCCCCCTAAATGGTTCGCTTAATGCCAGAATTACATTGGGAGACGGCGGCCTCGCTCTGTGGACTCCTTTTATCGCATTTTTTCTCAATTTCCACACTTCTTGGGCCTAATTTTTCTCCGCCGACCCGTTTGCTCTTTACATTAGTTTTACTTGACCGGAGGCTTCAGGAGATGCTGCGTCAATCTTGAGATAAAACAAGGGACAATTAATCAAAATTCACCACCGGACTCATTACTGAGATTGATTCGTATTACTCCGTTCCTTCGTTGATTACTTATTCATTTTGATACCATTTAAACTTATTTCGTCTCTCAGAAAACGTCTGAGAAAATATCAGTATCCATAATGCCCCCAAAGATGTTTTTATTTGGACTTGACGCTCAATATCTAACATCATCCCTCCTCTATCTATCATGGAATCACGGAGTTATTATTTCATCTTGAAAAAATTGGTTCTAGCACGTAGAAAATAATGTGAGTGGTATGAAAACATTGTGCCGTTTCCTAAATGAAGATGGATAACTATACTCAAATATATGCTATAGGTCTGTTGTTGCTCTTTCAACATTGTAAGGTTTTAAATTTTGGGACAGTATTTCTCGATTGAGGAATGAAGTAAAATTGAACGTTTCTAATAATGATATGTTCTAATAATAATATATTTAATAATAATGGTATATTTATCAATAGCTATTTAGGTATAGGAAGTAGATTTGAATTCCTGCAATGATACTCTCGATATTTCCGTAAAGTGATAATAACATTGGTTAAATATGGGTATTTAGCACAGGATTAAGCCATGAGATACCACTGCTTCTCATCAATAAATATTTCTTCTTACGTGTTTTTTGACGTCTAATATAGAGAACCTCTTAAAATTTTTTTTCCGATGCAATCAATTCATGCATAATTATTGTATGTTCTTCACAACTGAAATTACTTTTTATCGGCCCTTCTTAATTTCTGTAATATTGAAATATCAATAGATTCAAATTTATAATCAATCAAATATTAATTATATATTTGAATCTAATAAAATTTGAATCTAATAACAAATATACGGCAATTTAGTTATTAACTATAACTATTGAATAAAGATAGATGACCGTATAAACTTTTGGTGTTTAGAAATGAAACTAACCTAAATCAGTAACATTTTTTGCAACGAAAAGGAAGATCTACCAAGAGCTTCCTGTAACCCTTAGCTCAGAAGACTTCCGAGAACAAAATGTTTGACTAAACTCGAATTTACTGTTTCACTTTATCAGTTGAACGTATCTTTCGGTGGATGGAATCTGTTGTTTGAGCAGATAGTGAAAGGCAAACGCCTATATTCCCTTCTTGTCTCAAATCCCTTAACTCCTTCTGGCGTTTCACTTTAGTTTTGGAACAAAACTTAACCCTGAATTTCTGAATGTATCATTTCACCAATTCTAGCGAAGCATCTTCTTTGCTCTCTAGTAATTGCTGTCTCTTTCCATTCCATTTTTCTTATCCGTAATTTAACTTCAAATCTCATGTTCCAAAATAATTTTGAATCATTTCCGAAAGTTGTTCTGTGAGTTTCCTGATAGTGAGGGCTTCAAACGAGATTTCTCCTCCAATCCTTGCGGTGAAACTCACTCAGTTGCTACCTAACTAACTTAAGGGATAGCTGTCAGCTATAATAAGCGGGTTTTCTGATACAGATGAGTAGAATCGTCCAATTATTGGGAAAACTAAAACCTCACTACCTATTAGTAATCACCCTTAAATAGTTGCAGCATCTTTTACACTCCGTATAATTTTTTAATGAACTGAACTTCGGCACGATACATTTTTATGACACCTTAAAAGAAATAATACTTTGTAGTTTTCACAGCAAATATTTCTTACTAGTTTCGTCAAGGGGTAAATATTCTCACCTGAAGGTGTCAACTCGTTGAAGATGGCAACTTGTCAACCTCTTCAGGTGAAAATGTCAACCCGTTGGCGGAAAAACTCAATAAAAATCTGCTATGGAAATTACAAAATAGTCTTTCTCTTAAGATGTGCGTTGAGATCCAGGAAGTCTCACTTGGACATATTAATTTTACTTTATATCTGCCAATTCTTTTAGCCATTGCAGCTAACATAATACTACTAGAAAATGCTGGAAATCAGAAAGTTTGAGGCTTCTAGTACTTTAAAATTCTTCCCAAAAATTCCTGCCGTGTAATTTCAAGATTCCACTCCATGTTAGATCGGCTGAAAGGGCTTCATTAAATCCATCTCTGCTAACTAACGGAGCAAATCCTGCCTTAATAACTTCCTCACTTCTCATTTTGCTAAAAATCTACCCCTCTCCCCCCATCGCTCTTACTTTTTCTCTGGAACACATAAGGTCTCGAAACGTGTCAAATCCTTATCCATTGCAAATCCCTCCCACTCTTCCACCCAACTGAACACCTTACGTCCTTCCCATTTCACCTTGATTTATACCCATCTTCCTACCCCAACTCCATCTAATCTCCTTTACTCTTCCTTTGTATCCTCTTCCCATTTCGGCTCTGTCTGCGTAATGCTTCCAGCCTCCTGTTTTTGCTCTTGATGATGGCCGAATCGTGTTTAACCTTGAGCTTCCCCGGAATTGAAAATTGGTAAGTTTCCCCTAATAAATCCATTGTGCAACTGTCGTGTGGTAAATAATTCTAATAGAAAATTTCGGCGTCTTTAGAAGCAAAAACGACCTGTTTACTAAGTTAGGTTAACCGTTGAGGTGATAAAAAGGCTTACGCAAGACCATCAAATGGCGTAGGGATTGCGCTTGGTTCTTGAGCCACTGTTCTTGTGGTCAAATCTTCAAGAGTTTAAGGGGATTTATATCGTAGAGGGAGACGATTGCGGGCGATTCTGAGATATAAAATCATATATATCAAAGTCTCCTTATTTTACTTAGACTAAGGCGTTACTAAAGAACGAGATCAAATTATCGAAGAATACATTTAGAGTTGCGATCGAGTAACACACGAATATCCCCTGAGTTTGGAATGTTTTATAAATATATATTTAATAAAATTACTTAATAGATTAAAGGCGATAACCTAGATAATTCTTATCTCATTTCCGTGGGTTTATACTTTTAAACTCCAAAACATTTATTTTCGAGCTCTTGGTTACTTAAGTTTATTTTTCAACTAGTCTACCGCGGATAAGGTGCAGGAGATAATTGAAAATACTATTGAAGATGTGGAGGCTAATGGTTTAACACCTTTTTAAAATATGAATAATGGCAAAGTAAAAGTTTTTGCGACAAAAATCCTTGAAGGGATGTTTAAAATCGGAATAGATAAAGTTTTTTGATAGAGCAATGAGTATAATGATTTTAGCATCATTAACACAATCTCTATGAGCATTCAATTAAGGAATCAACTCGAAGATAGTTGGATCCTCAATGTATACCTCAATAATTAGCTACGAAAATGTACATTGAAGAAAGGGATCATACTGGGCAAGATGATGGATGAGGTAGTTTGGCATGGCCTTTCTCTCTGAGTCCTGCGAAATAACTCAATGTAAAGAATCATTATGACCCTGTGAATTACATTTTCATAGCATTCAATAAGGAAATTCCAAATGTAATACATTATTTAGCGTCGATCATATTTGAGTAGCTTTTGCATCACCACGGCTATGAATTGAGACATACCGATAAAGGTACATTTTCCTTCTTTTGAACCAAAAGGCGATTAAAAAAATTAATTTATCAATATATACTGCGCTAAAGTTAAGATGGCACCCGTTTCAACAAATAGGACAATCAGTGCAGGGACATATATATAGTAGAAATAAACGTTTAGGGGATTTACGGAGTTATTTTGGCAAGAAGTAGTTGAGCAAAGAAAATTTCGTCGTTTGTTTGACTCTGTGGTTACCGTTTGAATTTATATCTATATTCTTTACGAAGGACTTCGTGTGGTCACGAAACTTCGTGTGTTTAAGTTCTTGTTTTCTACTCTCAGTTAAAATCCTTTTATTGCATATTATATACAGTTGAAATAGCGCGAGCATCCGGTGTTAACACCCCCTGCCACACGCCGAAAGGCGGCTTGTAGGGTATTGATGTAGATGTAGATGTAGATGTTAGAAGTGAACCTTTTTCCATCAGCGTGATCTCACAAATGATGAACCGACAAGCGCGTAAGTTCTTCTCATTAACTACATGAACTGTATAGTGTTTTCTTAAAGGTCCATTAAGTCATAATTAATATAGTATTTCTTAATTTTTATATCCCTGTTGAGAATCATCGCGAAGTTCGGCTAGTTAAATTTAGAATACGCTACTCACAGTATTTGCAAAACATAAAGTGAAAGGGAGAGAAAAACCACTGGATCCGGTCGGTGGAAATCTCAAAATAACTATCAAAAGCAAGCAGTCTTCCGGTGAATTCGGAGTGTAGCCACGACCGTACCCGGCCGGAATATCGGTTTTTAGCCTCACAGTATCTCCTGGATTGGATGAGGTTTGCGCAGGATTGTATTGTGTAGATATCCCCAGATACTTTAAAGCACTTCTACTTGAGTGTGTATTTACTCACGTTTAGTTAATTAACTCAGCTTTAAACAATTTATGAATACTAATAATATAAGCGTTAAACTCGTTAAACTAATTACACCAGTTTATAAATACTTCAACCCAATATTACCGGTCGCGGTGGCGACGTGGTTAGCTTGCTAGCCTACCAACCCCAAGGTTCGGGATTTTAGTCCCGAAAAATCGGATTTTTCTAGTTAGGTATTTGTTGTTTGTTCGGCCGTTGTTATTGTTTATGTCTACAACTGTAATTGTCCAATAAATGGATATTTGTGGAGACTTTAGGAAACAAATGAAAATAAATAACAACAAGTATATACATATCCTTGCGTACTATGTACTGATCACCCGATTCTTCACCATTGCCACATATATGTCATAAAACGCTATTGGATATAGATAAGAAGGTAACATGTTAATCTGCTTTTAATGTTTTTATTCACTTTATTTAAAATCACCAGTGCTAATTTTCAGTGGTATTAAGCAATGAAACTATATTTAATTCTTAAGGGATATCTATTCAATTTTTTAAGAAATACTCGATGCTCGATGGATCTCAGTTGAGAAAAAACATTCAATTATTGAGCCAAGCGGGGGTATCCAAAAGTACGTATGATGCAAGTGAAAGGTTTCGTGGAGACCCAACCTTAAATTCGTTACTGATCGGTCCAGAATGGCCCTGGACCAGAAATATCGTCCTCGGCAAAATCATCCGAAGAATCATAACGAAGTTTGAATGTATCAAAAATAGGAGACAGCGAAACATTATGAAACGACTTTTTCAAAATTTTCATGTTACGGCCATGATAATGATGAGTTTATTTCATGGACATAAATTCTTTATATTCTAGCGCATATAGTGTTTTCCTTTTCGAATAAAGATATACCTCTTTATAGCAAGCAATATTGTGGTAGTTATCCCTTGGAATATAGTTTATTTTATCTTCTATCCCTCTTATTTGTTAATACGACGTTATTTCTATATTAAATGTCATTAAATTATTCATTTTAATGACTTAAAGATGGTATAGTGTTTTAGTATAGTAAAAGAATGATAGGTAGAATGATGTGTAGATCCTTATCTTTAGCTTAAATATATATATAGATTTGAACTTTATTAATTATATGATATTAATTTGATTAAGAACACTTGAATCCTTTGGAAGAAGTTATTACTGAGATGTCTCTAAGAAATAATGTAACGGATGAATCTTAACCCTGTACAATTCAATATGTTTACCATTACGGAGTTTTTCCAAGTAGCTCTAGAACAACAAATCCGAATACGCTGCTCTGTATCTTCATATATCTCGAAGTTGCTTCCAGTTTTCCAATTAAACAACCCTCATTCTGAAGTTTTTTTTATGTTTTTAATATTTTTTTTGGAAATAAACTTGAAATCGCAAAACAGAAACTTTTGACCAAGGTTCTTTTTCGAGGGAGAATTTAGTTTTTAATCCCTCTTCTTTCCCTGTGTTTTCTTTCCTTTTTCATCTTCCCTTAAGTGATGTATTGGTACTTGAACTTCTACCCCAACATTAAGTGGCAGTATTTCTTATTTTGTTCACTTGCCATATTTGCCTATTGTGTACATTTTTATTGAGTTAGTCTGATTACACGAAATTTTTTTTAAACTAAATTTTTTTTTCTTATCTTCTTATTTACTTTTGACATTCATTTTCCCATGAGTTTTACGAGCATTAAATGAATTTTAGGTTTATTTGGGTCACATACCGATAGGCGACATGTAGGGCATTATTGTAATTATAGATGTATTTGGATGGTAATGATACTACCATTAATGAAACACCATGACGAGGAATGGACATGCGATTGTGAAAGGAGTTAGTAGTTTTTAAGTTTACAGTATTTTACACCCTGAGAAGGGTAATGTAAGATACTGAGAGGGTTAGGGTAACGTGAGGATCTCTAGGATAGACTGGGGTATCTTAAGTTACGCGGGACATTTTAATTTATTGCTACTTCCTAAAACCGAAAGAATGGAGTCATGACTGAAACAAACAGAAAATAAGGAAGGGAGTGAACATTTTAATATTTAAGCGATCGTTCCCCGTGGAATTCTATACCTTCGATAAAATAAGTCCAGTGAAACAAAACCTCTCCTTGGCGCTTTAATATCCTCGGTGTACTTAAGCGCTGATGAGACGTGGAGAAGAGTGCAAAAATAATTCGAGCTTTTAGCCCGAGACGACGATTCCTTGTATCAGTCCCTTTCCTGATCCGCGTTATGTCGAGCGTGAATTCCATCCCGGATGAAAAATCGCACTGTCGCTCACATTGAATTAGGCAAATGCAAGACAGTGGATTTCCTTGGGAGTCCCATCGTTAAGACACTCGCAGCGAGAGCAAAGGAAGAAACTCGATTTGATAAGCCAGAACCTCTCTTCTCTTCCCGGAGAACCCAAATTGTGAGCAATTCTTTTGGAGGTAAGCGCGGAAGTAATTTAGGCGGAAGGGGAGAGACGCACGAGGAGTTGTCGGAATCGAGTTGTTTATTTCCCTCACTCCGCTGCTGCTATCATCTTCCCTCAAGCCCCACTCCTCTTCGCTCCTTTCTCTTCGTTCATTTCTTCCTCTTCCTCATCTCCCTCGACGCCGGAGCCGTTCATCCATTCCCTCTTTCCGTCCCTCAAATTCTTCCTTTCTTTCGAGTCATTTCCTCCCTTTTTCTCCTTTACATAAGTCCTCCTGGATACAATCCAGGGAAGCGGTCATATCCACATCTCACACTTGTTCTTTAAAGCGGACCAAGAAAGAGATGTGATATCTGAAGACTTTTCCGCGCCTTAGTAAACACAAAGAAATGCGCGCCATTCTTTTCTCTCAGATTTGGCGGATCTAAGATTTTCAAATGGCGAGTCTACGGTGCGGTTGGAATTGAATTTGGAGCTAGTTCAGTTTCTAGAAAACTTTTTATTCTTATTCTTTTTATTTCTTAAGTCATTTCTTGGCGTTAGTTAATATCAAGTTTAATCGAGGGATTTTCGGTTCTATATGGTAATCCGTCTAAAATTTAACGAATATTAAGTAATATAATCTACTAATTCGGCCTCGACTTTGTGGTAGATCTCCATTATAAATAATAAATATTTTAATAAACAATAATAATTTTTGGTGGTAACGGTAGAAGTGTTCTATCCTTATTATTTAGATTATTAAGTGCTTTATCCAGATAGAATTTAAATTTTAACACAGTTTTTTATTAATTTATTTTGAGCCAACTATAAATAAATGTACTTCTTATCTTTTTACAGGTGAATAAAGTTAGACGGGAAATTTTTAGCCCCGAACTTGAACTAACAG
>KZ308368.1:731622-867037 GCA_000376725.2 Ladona fulva | reverse complement strand
TTCCTCTTTCCTTTCTTTCTTCTTCTGTTCTTTCTTTCCCAACACTGACTTTTCCTCGATCTCCTATAACTGCACTCCAGTCACCTATAACCGAGTCACCCTCTGACTTAGGGCAAATGCGGGGTAGAAAAACTAAATGTTCACTCCCCTCAGCATTATAAAGAGGATAAATTGCAAACAGAAGTAAATTAGTAAAAAATATATTTTAGATTTTATGAGAAATGCATTAGTTGTAAAGAGGTATCTGTGTATATAACTGTATTGTTTTAGCTAAGGGATATTTGTAATGTAAAAGTGTAATATTTTGGCAAGATGATATATATTCTTTGATATCAATAACATTGTAATAGCGTTTCAGTCTGTGATATCCAATCAATAACATTATAATAATCATATTAATAACATTGTAATAATTCAACATTGTTTTCAATTAGTAACGTAACAATTTCAAGAAGTGTTGCATATAGTGTAGGTTGGTTACATATAGTGAATTGTATCGTATTTTAATGTATTAATATATAAAATATTGCTATGATGATGTTACCATCTTACTAGTAGTCCATATGTAACGTATGTACTAATAATAATAATAATAAGCGGTGAAGTTATAAGAGACATTACGACGGACTTTGCAGGGTTGTGTGCATATTGTGTTATATGGTGTTATATTGTGTTATTTTGGGTCATTTTGTGTGGCTGACAAGGGTACTGGGTACTGTACTGATAGTTTCAATGTTTTGTAGCAGTATATGTAAGCGGTAGTGTCTGTTGAATCCTTGCCACCGGAACATTGTTCTACTTGTAAGGATTTTGCATAATTATAATCATAATACATGCGTTTTTCATACAATTAAATCCATGAGAACCATTTCGATACAAAAATCATTTAAAACATCAAAAAAGTGAAATTGAGGAGTTGGAAGCATTGTTAAGCTTCCTCAAAAAATAAGTTTGATGATATCCTTTTAAATTTAAATCCTAATGGCCAGAATAGGCTGTTTGCTATTCAGTTAGCATTAAAACGGATAATAATATCAGATAATGGTTTGAAGTTTTCGGGTGAAATTCGAATGAAGAGTCGTGGAACTTTCCATGATTTCCTAATTAAATGATAGGACTCTAAGAATCGAAAGCAGTAAAATTTTGAAGTAAATTCTCAATTCTAATATTAATCCAGTTCAATTGAAAGAATATAAACTCAGTCATTGTTAAATGATCTTTCAGTGTTCGTTTAAAGATGCTTATTTTCTTCTGGAGGCTACACGTGGTAATTACTGGTATAAATGTAAATTTCTTTTTTAAAATGACGCTAGATTCACCCTGTATAGTAGCTAAAAAGTCGGTAAACACAGAAATGATTGCTAAAAGGTTTTAGAAAATAAAAAATCTGAAATTTTCTCCCATGAATGGAGTATCAGTTCAGAAATTACTCATTACAAACATATAGTATGAATATTACGTCTTTTATCAATTGAAATTTTAACATAAACAGGTCATGTTAAATATAGGTAGAGGAGTATCGACGCGATAGAACATACACTACAGAGAATGAAATGTCGAAATCGAAAAAAGGTCGCTCACGGAAGGACCAATTTGCAAGATTTAGTTACAAAATCGATACATTTTCAACTATGATCATCAGTGAAAATTCACATGAAGAATGTTAAGGTTAATAGGTATATTAGTCATTTTTCTTCTTCATTCTTACTTTATACCAACATCATTCTATCAATCAATGATTGATTTTAATTTAGACCTTTACATTTACAAAATTTTATTGAAGAGTTACATTTTGATGGATGTTGAGTAATTTAGTTCTATTATTTAAAAAAATTGCTTCATTAGGGAGAAAAGGGAGAATTGATATTTCAAGGCTCGTCGAATACTGTCGCACGTTTCATTGGCATGTATTTCGGGCCTATAAAAGTGATGTAATGGAAGTACATCCGGACGTTTCTCCTCACGATAATCAGATCAGTTCTCATCAAGAAAGGGTGGTATAATAGATTCATTTAGTTATCGAGTGTCAACTACCTCGTCCTTCGCACTAGAGCGATTTCCTCCTCTCTACTCCTTTTGTCAAATAAGCACGCTCCAATGCAGCTGGAAAGCTTCGATAAGATATTCAAATTGCCTAAAGGAAATTCTGTTTCATTTCAGTAGCTGCTTAATAAATATCCCTGCGTCAAAACGGAAGATTACATCTTTAGCCGAGGGAAAGCGGACTGCTTACCGGAATTCTTGTTTCCCGTCTCTCCGATCACCTTCACTTTTCTTTCACTCATCTCCGTCTGGACCGTTTCATTTTAAATCCCTAAAGCGGCACGCCTACAAGCTCCTCATCCCCGTCCATTCGCACAACACTTGGAAGATCCGCATTCTTCTTCGTCTCAATCCGCTCCTCGATGACAAACAATCTCGCTTCTTTCCATTTGCCATTCATCGCTCACAATTCTCGCTCTTTCATCCTTTTGTACTCTTTTTTTCTCCCTCGAAATTCCACCCACTGATTCACCACTCTCCTCTTTTCATCGCTCTACACCATTCAGCGCTCTCTTCATCAATCTCTTTCCTCTACTTTTCATCCGCCTTTATCTTTCTCCCGCATCAATCCTCCGCTTACGTTTCCACTTCCTCGCATCTACATCTTCTTGTCAACGAATTTCCCTCCTCCTTTACCTTGTTCCTCCTCTTCTTCTTCCGGGGGCCTCGGCAGAAGAGGTCCGCGGACCCCGAAAGTACCCTCGATATATTTTCTCTCGCCCACGTTTGGGTAAATTGTCGCTGGGATATTATCGCATAATTCTGACATTTCTTACGACTTAAGCGTTCTTTCCGTAGATCCATTACGATATATTTTGGTGCTTATCTCAGGTGTCGTCCGTAGCCGGGATAATTTAAAGATGCCTTACTTGCATTCCTTGTTTTAGAATAGGAATTCTTAAAAGAATCTCAATCATGATTCTGAGATTTTTATGGAAGCAAAAACGCTGGAGTAGATTTGCCGTGTATCGATCCACCCAACCGGAGAAGTGCTTGCAAAGGGTTCCTTTAAAATTGTACGAATCAAAGAAACTGCTCCCGTGATTCTAAGCTTAACGTGATCGGATATTTAAAAAATGGGTGGGATTAACATGGAAAATAATATGTTTGAATACTAATTACGTTATGTTACCTAGCTACGTAGTATTTCTTAAAAATGGTGCCTGAATTCTTGTTAGAAATAAGGGAAGGGGAAGGTGAGGCTATCTGATGATTACCACTTGATCAACTATCAAGCCTAATTAATCGGCAACAAAAGTTTTAAATCGTATATGGTATCTGAAGAGAAAAAATTTCTACCTTTGGACTTATCAACTCTAGGACCGCTTAAAGGTAAATTTTTGAATACCTCCAAACAAAGTCACTCAACGAGATTTTGAGTTCATGAATAGGCTATTTATTAATGGAATATATATTCCGATCTGTTTTTCTCAATAATAATTTTGCGCGGAAAATTACGTTGATATGGGCGTTAACTGTAGCGGGAATTGTTTTGGGAGAAAAACTGTAGAATCTGAAGAAATGGAAGCACTCATGATGATGCATAGAAATAATGGTCTGTTTCCTCAGTTTTACATTAATAAAACGATTGCTGCTGAAAAGTCACCTAAAATTCTGTTCATATGTATGTTAATGGTCCTAACTTATGAATATGTAACAACTTCTCTTTCTTTCACTTTTTTATTCAGGCTCAAATTTTAATGGTCGCTAGGCATCTATAGTTCAATAGTAGTGTCAAATTTTTCTTTTTTTGACAAATCGCACTTTTTATACTTAAAGTTTTCTCTATTCCGAATGAGCCTATAATTAGTCTTGAATCATTTTCGCGAACCGTTTTCGAATAATAGGTCATTATCATTATTTTTCTATCATACATTCTATTCTGTTGTACATTCTATATGATCGTTTTCATCGCTGAATGTGAACGATCTTAAAATTAATGTAGCCAAACTCATCTTTGGTGAGGAATACTTTCACGAAGAAAAATTTTATCTTCCAGGATGGTCAACTTAAAGCTGCTCATAATGGCTTCCAGTACGTGTATACCGATGTTCCTTGAGAATATATAATCTTTTCTGCAGCTACACAGCTGAATAATCTCTAAAAGGATTTCCAAGATTAATTATTATCCTTTTTGTACTAAATTGTAATAAATCTTCCTTTTAGGAAGAGACATCTTCTTTTGTTTTTGTTTTGTTTTTTGTGTAGAAAACAAATTATTTTGAAGTTAAACTATGATTTGTACATGAGATAATGCGAATAATAGTTTTCTCTAACATCAACATAGTGCTATTACTTGAATCAAAGTAGTTGAACTTGCTATTTCAGAAAGAAAGTTGTTAATTCTTTATCTAAGAAAACGATTCTATTGTATTAGGATTAACAGAACAAAAGTTCTATTATATCCCTAAGATTCTGTTTTTTCCCTTTCTCGATTCCCTCCCCTAACAACTCTTTCTCCATTTCCTCTTCTTTTCTACTCCTTTTTCATAACCGTTTTCATTGTTCTTGATAAAATCTTTCGAGCGAGCCACAGCCTTCTTTTATTTCCTTACCTCTTCTACTCGCGTTTGCTTTTCCAACCATTTTTTCTTTTGCTCAAATTACCTTTCCTCTTACTCTACCTTTTTCTCTCAATCCCAGTCATTTTCTTTCTTTCGCCATATTTTTCATTTTCTAGATTCTCCTTTTTCAACCTCTGATCCAAATTAATTGCCCTCTGACCACGAAGTCAAATATTCTTTGTTGGAAAACAATTCGCGAAATCGTAAACCTTTGAGAAAACTCGACTTCGTAGCCACGAATTCCACTTAAATGCCAATCGCGCTATAAGCAAGCATCAGTCCTTGAAAATTGAGTTGCAGAGAAGTTTACCTTCTGATATTTACTGAAATCTCTCCTCAATATTGAGTTCTCTTAAGAGGAAACTCAACCTTTAGTACATAGAATCGATACACGCGAGACTTTCATTCCATAAAGCCTCACGAAAAGTCGTGGACTCCACTATTATAACACGAGTGATCTTGAACATAGCTTTCTACATCGAATAACCTTATTCATTCATATTTCTAAATGTTACTTAATTCATAATTTGAACTTTAGATTAAGGTAAACTTTTCCACAGAAAGGATTTCTTCGTTTTTAATTTTGAATGAAGCTGGTTCCTCTGCAATCTCTCAACCGAAGTTGCGAAGTGAATTTATTTTTTACAATTTCTGGGTTAATAAATTAGAAGCAACACCGAAATAAATTTGAGTCTTGATCACAGGACTGGGCTTCTACATACACAAAACTTTTTAAAATTGGTTATTATACCTCTATAACTTAAAACATAATTGCTTCTTAACGTTGAATATGAGTAGTAACACAATTTTCGTCTTTTCTTGAAACATATTCAAGCATTTAAATACTTATTCTCCAAATCTTAAAAGTCAGGATGAAAATATTTTGGAAAATCTATCGCCAATAATTGTTAAGTGGTTAATTTTGATTTCCTATGTTCAGTTTCGTTGTTAAGCCGTTGGAACGTATGCCATATGTCGATGTGGTGGATTGATGTGCGGTGTAATGGTTTCTAATGCGGACTTTCTGAAGAAAATACGAGTGAAGGTAACCCACCCCAGCAAAAATAACTATAAATAACTTCCATGAAAATATTTAGACGCAAGTAAAGATTATCATAATACTTCAGTATCATGAATATCACCAGAGCGTGCTTCCTTAAATTCCCATATCGATTGAAAAATAATTTAGTTAAACGAAGTTAACATTCATAATTCAAATATCAAGTATTTGTTCCTCGAGAATCCAAAGAAATCCCTGTATAGTAGCGGTTAGTAATTCTCAACAAGTCTTCTCATTAGCTAGTAAGAATCAAAATCAATACTCTTATATTAAACACGTTAACACTGATCTAAAAGTAATGTTTCTAATTCTTTCTTAAGGATTTTAATCGTATTCCTGCAAGAATATGCGAATTTATAAGAAAAGTTGATTAAATCGAACGAATGAATTTTTATGCAAAATGTTATTTTAAAGTTCAGGTAAGTCGGTAACTAAAAAAGGACTAGCGGTAATATCTGGTAAGATTTCATTTCTTAGCGATATTTTTACTACTATTGAAGTATGTGATTTTATCTTTACTTCTAGGAATAAGGAAGTGGTATAAGTTACCCCTATTCTTTCCGTGCGCATGTACTTCTTTAATAAATCCATTTTTTGGAGTGCCTTTGGTTCACCGAGGACACTTTTCTTGTTTGTTTAGTTTTACATTGATGGAAACACAAAGCGAAGAGGGCCATAAAAGCTTTGAATTGAATTTAAGTACTAAGAAAAGAAGAAATCGTTCACCTTCGAACCACAATACTTCCATTTAAGTCTAAAAAAGATTCATCTTTGCATCAAATACACTTTTCCTATTTAAAAAATTTTATATGACAATTTAATTAAAAAATTACGTCTATATTCTCGCGTAATTTATAGAAAGGATTTCTTCTTCAAAACAAAATCTTTTACTGAAATTTGACGTTAGAGATAATCCTCTCAGAAATGCATCACTCATAAGTGTTTTATAGTTATCATAATAACAGCCTAAGGGTGATAAAGATGCGCACCTTATTATGAAAGTAAAATGTCGGTTTTTGTCGATTAATATGTTGAATATATGAAGTAAGCGTGTTTATGAATAATCTTTTATTATTTATGCCTTATGTCTCTTATTTATCTTATTATCTTTATGATTATTTCCAATTTATAAGCCTAATGTAAAAGGATGTGAGAATTGCATGGAAATGGAAGAATAAAACGAAATAGGAAGGTGAGAAATAAAATTCAAAACTAAGATAAATAAGGACATTATTACGCAATGAAAACGTGTTACATGAGGTTGCTAAATTTCACCTCCGAATAACCAGGAATATTTGGAGTATTTTATATTCCTTTAAGTTCCGGAATTCGCCAAATTATTTAAAATTAGACCATATATTAATTTCACGTGCCGATAGAAATATCCATCAAGAAGTGTATCATTTCATGAGTTATTTCCGAGACAACATCTTTTAAATCTAATACTTATGGGAAAAATATAAAACAGAAACGGGATATTTATTTGAAACATTTCTTTTGCATTATTTTGTTTAATCAGAGAAAGCATGGTTTGAGGAGGGATGAAAAAGAGGCTTATGTATTTGCAGTCAAAAGCTTCTTATACAATTCCAGGACTGCTAAAGTTTTTCATTGAGTTTATATAGAGTGAAAATGGTGAAGTAGTGATTCATAAGTGGTCAAAGGAATAAATGGATACGAGTGAGCAATTTCTGACAAACTGCGATACGAGTAAAATTTTATTCGCCGATGCATATGTTTGTGTAGGGAATTTTTCGAACATTCTACAATTGTGTTATCGTACATAAATTTGGCGTGGAAGCGGCATTCGTTCCGGCGAAATAATTTTCGCGCAATGCTGAAACGTTTCGGTGTTTGCAGTATGATTTGAAATATGTTTCTATTCCGATATTTGATTCCCCAGGTTTTTTCCATTCATTCTGGCCAGCGATGAAAAATTGAACTGGCGCATGTCACTGGCGGAGAAGCTGAAAAAGCGCGGGTTTCCTTCGTTGCTAACACATTACAGAGGACGCGAAGAAGCGCGAGCTTGTTAGCCGTATCTGTTTAAAGTGACCTTAGACCTCATGCTGCATAATGGAAGGAGGGAATCTAATTAATTCCGAGTCATCGTTAATTTCCTCTCTTGCATTGGAGCTATGCGGAATGCTTCTCGGCTGCTGTTTGTTCCATTCGCACCTCGGAGCGCTACAACGCTCATTCCTCTCCAAATATATCTTCGCTCACACATACATTCCCACCCGTTCCATTTGTTCCGTGCGATCCTTCATCTTTTTGCGTCCCACCACGACTATTTTATGCCCGCGCGTTTTCGGGAATTCTTTTTTCGCCGACTTTCACCGCATGGCATCATAAACAAACCGCCGTTTTAATCTTATTAGAGGCAAATGAAAACAGAGAATCGACTCTGCGAGAGTAGGGAAATTGAAAAAAAAGGAATTAATCCATTTAGTGGTCATTCCCAGTTTGACTTTTAATTCCATCGTTTCGACGGAGGCATTTAACAAAAAACGTTTCCATACCTGTATTGATGCGTTTGGTTTGGGGTTATTAGATTGCGTCCTGCTTTGAATTTATAAACAGTGTCCGTTTTAATCAATAAGGTACTGAAAATTTCATAGGAAACAAAGAATTAAAATTACGTTATTGCGGCAGTCGTCAATTTAGATGAGGTATGAAGGATATTAGTTTACTTTGCCGAATATTTCGGAAATAAAATTTATACGGTGACGGGAATGTCATTTTATCGAATAATATTTTTATTAGCTGTTACTGTCCGTATTGATTGTGAAAGATATCAATCAAGTTTGCTTGAAATATCTATGTATGTGATACAAAACTATCTCGGAATCGACATCATCAGGAGGATGATGATTAAAGGGTCCTTGATCTTTTTCCTTATTCTTTATATAGACCTGGGGACCTACTACTAAGTCGAGGCTGAATTTTTAGGTTCTACATATTTCTTCATTTATCAGAATGTCGTGCATATAGAACTCTACTTCATTAAATGTAAATTTAAATAAAATATTTTTAGCTAACTTTATCTCGTTATTTTTAAAGATCCACGAGTACTCCGAATTAATCTATTCTTCCCATTACATATGTAAAACCTTAGGTAATTACTTTGCGTTTCCCCTTTGACGCTTTTTCGATACAGTTTCCGATTGGTATTTAGGTAGGTATTTACAAAGCCAAATGTGCATCAACGTCACTTAGAAACAGAACATTATGTATGTATTTATCTGTTAATTCATAGATTGCACGCGCTTAATTATGCTGGATTGAAAAACATGAAAGGGATATTTTGATTTCATATTTGCGTTAGGTTTTGATGCCAGCCGACAACGGAGTCCTAGTTTTGAGAGCGAAAAGATATAACAGTCGTTGCATTTCCGATTAAATTCTCTTCGATATGCGAACATACTCAAATGATTCTTTTTTATGTGTAATCTTTCGTTGGTCGGTTGATGAACATCAGCGATTTTTCATTGAATAGAGAGGGAAATGCTGTAGTTTTACGTGAAAACTTGATTCCTGTATTAGATTGGACAAATCCTCCATTTGGGGTAATATTTGGTTAGCATTACAAACAGTTCTTACCATTTCCTTGTTTTTGCATCGTTATTTTTCTTCTATAAGGGCATCCGGATAGCCATGTTGGTAATGCGTTCGACTTCGGTGAAAGTAGTTCCCGGTTCGATTCCCGGTGGAGGCTTACATGAGAAATGACCTTAGCTGTCGAAGCACTTTCAAAATCACTACTACTACCCTTCTTCTAAAAATTTGCAATTTAGAGTAGTATTAAAATATTATAGTGTTAGGGGGGATGCAAACAGCCTTTCATCATGCCTATGACATATTCATGAATATCTGAAGTTATTCCCAAATTCGACTCACTCTATTTAGAAATGGATGCAGGGTTATAATGATATCATAGCATATAGATTTCAATCATTGTCAATTTGACCATCTCTTTATACATCCTCGAATTCGATTAATTAGTAATTATACTATTTCCAATTCGTAGGGTTATGATTGAAATACTCCGAAACTCATATAAACTAATTGAGATAACTTCGTATTTAATTAAGTGTGGCGTTCGGAAATAGAGGTAGGTATCAAGAATTCAAATCTAAGAGAGTATTCTAATAGTCAGCATCAACATGCTTCTCATCTTTCCGTCAAATTACTGTCAGTAAAGATACATCAGAGGACTATAAATCTCATTTAAATACTAAAAAAAGACAAGATTCGTTATCGATGTACCCAAGTTGCACCTTTCCAATAAATAGCCATTAACATAAAGGGAAATATCGTCACAATTAGCAAAGCGGTGATGATATTACCAACTTTCACAATAATACGCAACTTTTCCAGGAATTTATCGGCTATGATCATTATAATCATTCAAATATGCATATTATATGTATAAAGAAGAGAAATCATAATTTCCCTTTGTGTAAAGGAATTTCTTCGCAAGAATTAGCTTGGAAGAGTTTTCCGTGTTACTCCATGGTACATCCGACGAGGAACGTCTGTGCCAATATACCATCACGGGTGAGGATGAAAATGTGTTGAATATCATCTGCATCCCCCACTAGTTATAGTATATTTATTACCTTTGAGGTTTCGCTGTTCTTTCGCCTATTTCGCGGGTTTCCTCCGTAAACCTTCATTTGAGGAGTTTTCCTCAAATCTTTGTGTTTTTGCATGTATCTACTCATATCTATATCTAGTTGTGCCTATGTGTTTTTATTTATAAACTTGAATGCCGATTATTTTTGTATCTGTTTGCCCGATAGTCTGGATGTATTGATTTACTTTCTTTAGATTTAAGATAACTCTTGTCAATTGTTTTTCATTATTAGAACAATATTATTATCATGTAATATATCTGCGTGTCTGCATTAAATCACCCTTTTCTTTTTCGATGTAAAGTATTCTGTTTTTTTATAAAAATTATATGACCTGTATATTAAATTATATTTTACTATGTAATTATTTTAATTCTTATTATTGAAAACGATATTATTATATTTGTATTCGAAACAACTGTTAAGTGTTGGGTGTCCCAGCACCTCTTGATGAGCCAGCGTTGGTTCAGGTGGACCTTAATTATGTATTGCCTTTATATTTCACTATCTTTCTTTAATAAATCATTGCCAAGTAAAAAAACAATTCTTAACGTGAATCCAGAGGTAAGGTGGAAGATAGGCCATTTTGGCCTAACTTCATCGTGGGACTAAAATAAAATAAATAAATAGAAAAGAAGATTGTCTTTATGATAAGACTTTTAATAAAATCAGATTCTAAGAAAAAAATTTTAAGATTAAAAATCAATTTCGAATCCTGCGATACCGCTCGTGAGGAAACTGAGGAAACCTCTCCTTTAATATAAAAGCAATTCCAATAAATTCTATAAATTAAATATCTACGTAACAGTACCGTTCTCCTATCCGTTCTGGATTAGCTCTTTCTTTTACTTACTCCTAACAATCAAACGCCATCATATCTCTCATGCCGTTCGGCTGAGGAGCGGCTTTTTTGCCACCGTCTTTCTAGCCCTCTCCTTGTCGACAACACCGCTCGCGGAAAAACCCTATCTCGGAATGCACGGCGTTTTTTCGGATATCTCTCAGCCTCTTGGGCAGAGCATCTCTTGACCCATCTGCAAGCCTCCCTTCGCCGACCTCATCGGAACTCCCATTCGCACCCAAGTGTCCTCCCGAATCCGAACCACTCCGCATCCAACTCTCAAACACGGGAGAAGACCCCATGAAGAATTCACGCAAATGTGCGTTGCGTGCTCCGAGGCCAGCCATCCGGTGGCAATAAGACATGAAGGGGCGAGAGCTGCGACTGTGGCGACGCAGACGGAGGGAATGAGAAAGGAGAGGCTAGTGACACGATCGGAAGTGTCTTGGTATGTCTCAAAGTGAGGACGTTCTCAGTTTTATGCTTTTTACTCCGTGGAGTACGGAGATAGAGGAGCAGGAAATTGCTTGGAGCTCAAAGAAATTTGAGAGGTTTGCACGTGAATAGTAGTTTCTGCTCGTCTAGGGTATATCGCGAACAATAAAGGCAGGAAGAGCCATCACAGAAGCGCATGCCGTAATGGATTGCGGGCGAAGACAGGAAAGGGGCGGAATGAAATGACCCATGAAATATTTTTGCGCGGATTCAATTTCTCCCTTCCTTTTCCCTTTCATGGTAAACACGTTAATTTTTTCGGATATTCACCAAACTCCACCTCCCGCTGCTCGCCGAAAGACGGCTTGCAAGGTATTGATGTAGAAGTAGATACGTTCTAACGCTAGCCAAGGCTTTCTGCTGAAGACGCTTCCGTGCAACTTTTCAAACATTTAATTTTATTTATAAACTTAGTTCGTCTCTTCCACATCCATCTCCTTCGTTCAATCAACGTTTTCTCGACCTTTCTTCTCACTCTCTATTGCAGCTCATATTCTTCTCATACTGCCTTATAGTCACAATTTCCATTTATTTTTATTCGTCAATTTCTACCTTTCGTATCTATTACTAACGTTTTTGTCTCTTCCGATTTTGGCACAAAACCATCAAACAATCTGTTACATACGGATTTAGCTGACACACTTGCAACAAAACCTGCTTTCGCTATGTTCAACAAGAAGGATGTTCCTTTATGCAGAAATTTTCGTTGTTTCGGGGATCGAACGCAGACCGCTTTCTTCATCAAAACGCGCTACCCACTTGGCTACCTTGGAGCCAGTTCGTTACGTTTCCCGGACGCGTTCTAAACTAGGAAAACATTCCTCATTTTATCTGTTATAAGCGGACATGGAAAAATTAATCAATTAAACTAGAATAATGTCCCTAAAATTTAATATTTATATTCGTTCAGGATGATACACTCACAATAAAGTTGGGAAGTTCCTTTGAGTAAGTGATATTCGTGAAAAATCCCAAGGAAGAATGAACTTGAAACAAGTCTGACGGGACCGGGAATCGAACCCGGGTCTCCCAATTGCCGGTCTGCTGCTCTGTCCGTTGAGCTATCCCGGTAGAACATTTTTCCAAGTCATAGAGAACCCGACCGGCAATTGGGAGACCCGGTTTCGATTCCTGGTCCCATCAGACTTTTTTTCAATTCCATTCTTCCTTGGGATTTTTCCTGGGTGTGCACGATTTTGCGCTATACCACCCTTACCCGTCTTCCTTGTGATATTCGTGAGCTACAAATAATTTGCTTAATTTTAACCAAATTGTTCAACAAGTAAAGTTATACATTATTATTTGCATTAATGCTCCATCTTATTAATAACTGTATTATAATACATGTATAAACGTTGTCATTGTCTTTTTACGTAAACATAAGATTGCTTAATTCATCATCATTGGTTCTTCATGATGAATTAAGCAATTTTGCAGATAATTTTGCAAGATAATATGTGATGAAAAATATCGTCTCCACTTGTTCCAATGATAATGTGACCTACATTTATTATTAGAATTCGATGTTTAAAATGCGTAAAAGATAGAAAAGTAGAACGTTATTCCATTACCTTCCAAAATTGGAAATCTGAGGTTTAAGTGAATAATTTTATTTGATACAAACTCTAGAGGCAATTAAAATATCTCTTCGTCCGTCCGAACTCGCAGCGTTCCATGCTACCGATAGCGCGTTAGCAAAGCGTTTGAAACTACGTTGAATCTCCTCTGTAACTATCACAGCAAAGCTCTAATTAAATTTTATTCCACTTAATCGCTGAAAAAAGATACTTTCCCTCAGCAAAGAAAAGGCCGCAAAGCTTTGTGGTACCGCATTTCTTCAGTAACTGAAGTTAATTAACCTCAATGAGCGCAGTCAATAAATTTTCTGCATTCGGAAATCGTTTTCTGTAAAAGTGCATAGCTACTACTGCGGACAGGAATGGGAAAAGGTTTTGCCGCAACTGAACCTTTGGTGGTACATATTGGAAATAATTATTCAAATATATTATCACACCAATAAACAATCATTTTGCGTAGATGGGAAGATACGTATGAAAATACATCATTTTCATGATACGAATTACCATTAACTCTCTAGAAATAGAATTTTTCTTTGCTGATAGACGTTTTTGGTGAGCAAAATGAACGAAGGTATTAGGGCTATATAATAGGGCCATAGAGAAAGGACGCGACGTGGTATTTCAGTGGTTAGAATACCTACCATGAAAGTGGATGACCTTGGTTCGAGTCCCTCTCATGTCGCTATTCTTCAAATGTTTATCCTTGGGAAGGTATTGAGCTTGGATTATTTCCACTATTAGTGTAGATTAGTTAATCAGTGCTTCTTCTGTGATTGATATGAGGACGAGATCTGTTCAAGAGACTTGGCTCACAATCATACGTAAATAGTATAGTACTCTCAAAATTACATAGGTTTTTCAAGAGTGTCGCGGGAGTAGGGAAGTAATCCGTTTCTATCTTAAATAAATGAAGTTTTCCCTGACAATTTAAAATATTTTATAATACATCCTTAATGCAAGCTTTGATACCTCAATAGGTACCTCTAAATATGAATAGAGCACTAAATTATCAAGTTATTTTATGTTATCCCCATGAACCAAATCATTACATTTTCAGATCAAATACTCTTTTCAGTCAGCTTCAGAAAAGCCGCTTATTATTTTTATTGAAAAAATATAGTTAATCTCCTTGAAAATTCAGCGTAACGAGCATTTCAAATATCGCAGTTTTCGCTAGATGATAACAGTGCCTCTCGAGTTAGATTCTCAAATGTTATCCAGCCTGTATGTGCAGAGGGTCGTAGCTTGCAATTCCTTGGCTTATTCACTTTTTTGAGCCTTTCGCCAAATAATTTGCACAGTGTACCACTATCGCATACCACACTTTCTTATCTACGTGGAGACCACGATATGAAACCTCTCCCGCTTTAAGCCCCCGCCTAAATATGCGGAATGGTTTAACGAGGCCACTGTTTAATGCGGCTGCCGCGCTCTTGGGGAAATCCGCAATAAGTCTTCCCATATTTGTACGTGTGTGAGCGCGCGAGTGATTGGCACAGCACTTCAAATACGCGGGCATCGGAATGCACATCTGGGATTATTGGCCGCGCACCGGCTCTCCTGCATTTCCAAGATGTCGGTCAACAAAGGTGGAATCCCGACCCCCGTGGACTATCGCTTCCTCCATCTATTCCCTGATAGCACTCCCGCCCTACTCCACCCCTCCTTACCTTACCTTTCCGCCTCACTCGCATGGGATTCGATTGCGGTCTCTCCCATCGACTGTTGCGTACGTCATCGTGTATCCGCACTAGCTTTGAGGGCTACATGCATTCAATACACATGCTGTATTCGCGTGCTATGAAATTGCATACGTTTTCCGCACGTCGTGGATTTTTATTTCCGTACCAATCTCGCGGTGGGGAAAAAACAAACTCGCGATCGGATGCAGAAGTTTCTGAATGGGCTCCTTAGAACCATGTTCCCTTCCCGAAGAGATCTCATCTCGAGTGGAAAAGATAATGTGGGCTTACTCAGTTATCCGCATTCCGTTTTCCGATGAAGTTTTGTTATTCACCCGCTCCTCGATTCGAATGGGCCTCGCGCGTTAAATGCTCCGAGAGGAAATGGGGACGTTCGAATGGGTATTGAAACTTTCCTGCGACGTGGGCGTTCGGCTCCGCCGAAGAAGAATCGTTCAGAGTTGGAGCGTGACCTGAGATAGGGTCATCTCTCGAATAAAAGGAGACCGGTGGTCATTCGTTTATCGCTGGACTCCCCGGACAAGTATCCTAAGCCGGGGAACTGCAAAGTTTCAAATATTCGCAACTTGCGCTGAATAGCGTCCCGCGCTGTAGTTTCTTACTCTATCATCCATCAAGAGAATGAGGTGACGGGAATTCGATGGCGATTCGATGGCTTACCGAGAGGAAGTGTATGAAGTTATACCTTCTTTACCAAACTTGGTCTACCGTTGTACTAATAGTAAACTAATTTAATTTTTTTGAGTGCTGGAGTACATGAGAACTTATATCGCGGATTAAATCTGTTATTGCTGACCTTGGTGGCGGAATCTCACGGGGGCGGTGGCAATATCACTAGCTTTCTAACGCTGAGATCCTGGGTTCAAGACCCGGATAACCGGGTTTTTCCGTGCTAGGGCATGGGCATCCGCACTTTGTGCCTGTGATAGTTCAAATTATAAAAACGGATGTAGATAAGCAACTAAAAAAGGCATGGTTCATACGCTTGATTTTATACCCAGAAATGAAAAAGTCTGCCATGAAAGGCCAAGAAATCGAAGGAGAGAACGTTCTGTCTCGGTAGCTTAGAGGTCAGAGCATCCACCCGGAAAGTGGAAGACCTGGGATCGACTCACGGCTACGATAGACTTTTTCTCTGTCATTTCTGCGTCTAAAATCAAGCATGTGAACCATGCGTTTTTCGTTGATTATCTACTTCGCCATTCCGGCCTACAGGAAGTCCGCTATGACGGTAAGATGTCATCTTCGATGTCCCGCGCGTGCGAAGAGGTGGTTTCATCTTATATGTATTCTCCGTAGCGCACTGTGTCCCATCATAGCCCAAGAAATCGAAGGAGATATCGTTCTGTCGTAATAGCTTAGAGGTCAGAGCATCCACTCGGAAAGTGGAAGACCCAGGCTCAATTCCCGGCTACGGCAGACTTTTTCTCTTTCATTTCTGCGTCTAAAACGGATGTAATTGGGGGCCCCTGTTTCCGTTTAAGAAATAATTATAATACGATTCTGAAAGCGACCTTTGAGCTTCATTTTACGCGTAGTTCTAATTCGATTATGAGTTGTGAAATCCAAAAAATATCCATCCGGACTGGCTACAAATAACCATTGCATCCGAAAATAAAATGTTAGGATTGAAACTAACTCAGCTCAAATTCAGCAGAACTCGTTTATCAGGATTTTACCCCGAGTTTTTCAAGTTGAAGAGGAATGAGGTCACGGAATTACAAGAAACTCGAAGAGGAATTTGAATTGTTACCATCTTTCCTACTCCGAGCCATCGAATTCTATCGAGTTAGAGCCGAGTAGGAATATATTATATCGACAAAATCCTTACCCAATACTCCGGCTGTAACTCAAGGATTGGGAGATACGGATGGTACACATTCAAGCGAGAAAAAATAGCTGTTGTAGGGGGCGAAAGATGAAAGTTTAGATTGGTCGACTTAAGTTTCGATTTTTTTGTCATCTAGTTCTCCTTTTTTCAACTTAATGGCTGAAAACTGTAGTTTTAAGTGAAGTATTTCACAAAGGCAGCGTGAAACTACGCTTTTATCAACAAATGCATTTCAGCTATGTCTTTCTGGTGCAAGATATTTTTCAATTCTATATTCTTCCTTTTTCAAAACTGTCATCTAAGGATTTGAATGCATTGCATTTGAATAGATCCTTCGAACGCAGCAAATAAACATTACATGATAGATGACTGGTATGTGACTGTTTCCCAATACGCCACTGCCTTTGTTAATTATAGAACTTCAACTAACTAACCAATAGAACTTTAAAGTTGGTTCCGTAGAAACATAAAGATGAGATTAACTTTTGTTTCCGAGACAAAGGCTTACAAACACGTTGGTATGCGATAAAAATTCAGATTCCTTTTATATGACATGGGAATCTTTCGCAAGGTACTCCAATCTTTTGCGAGCAGTTTTTGGAAGAGATATCTTTATTGAGCTTGTAAACTTAAGAGCTCCTCATGAGCTTACATGAGAATTCACTACCTTAGAAAAGAATCCTTGCATTCGCATCCGGAGGGACCTTTTCCTCTACTTAAGCCCTCCCGAGTTTAAGAACTCTCTCACAACTCCCCCTTTTACATATCGAGTATATATTAGTTTCGGTTCATATAATCCCTTTTCCCCGAAATTATTCTTGCATTGCATGCGCAGCATCCTTTAGAGTAAGAATGCTGAATATCTTCCCTTAGAAATATCAATCCTTCTTCTCTACTCTGCATCCGCTCTTACCCACATCCTCTTTCTTTTTTTCCTCCAAGACTCAAATCCTCTTTCCCTCTCTCATGAAAGAAACTTCCGCCGCGCGCCTATTCTCCCCTTTTGTTCCATTTTCCTCGAGTTGCCTCCCTTTTTCCCCGTTTCTTCTTTCCGGCGTTAACTTTCCTTCATTTTCCACGGACGCCATCGCATTGCATCCGCCTTAACTCGTTCGATGCGGATGCAGTGAATCGGCCTCGTTGACTGGGCCACGCGTCTTTGCGGAGACGGCCTCTCCGGATTCTTTCTTAAGTTGCTTGCTCAGCTCGTTGAGGAGAAAAGTTGCGTTTGTTCCTCAACGGATTTATGTGCTTTCTCGGTATAACTCCGGCGACCGTCCTGAGAGGTCCGCTCGGGAAAAATCCTCCTTGTTCTACACTTGTGCTGACTTTCTCTACGTCTTTAAAAAAGTATTATTTCCGACTTTTCAGCAGTATTTTGGTATTTTACTCTACTATACGTCCATTGCGTCCAAACAATTGAGATTCCTATGATATTTGAGCTTATATACCGAAAAGTGAACTGTAAGGTTTGTAAATGTGTCACGTGAAGTTGAAATCATATCGCTAATTTCTATGGTACGTTTTTCTCGATCACGTTCAATCTCAAAGTAGGTATCGAGTAAGTGTGAATATTTCTTACTCTTCATATTTTCGCATAAGTTAGTTGGCTAAGCTTCTTTTCGATTAGGAAAGGGGTGGGATCAGTCAATTAGTCAGCTATAAGTATCTCGTAAGTATGCCTTGCATAATGAATAATTGATAGTGAAGATATTTTTGCCGATTTTAAGATTCTTCTAATGAATGTTATGAGATGTCCACGATTTTACGCGTGTATGGAAATGTCATGGGTTACCAAATAAATGACCCATGTTTCCCTATATATAAAGCTTAGGCAGTTAACATTTTTTTCAAGATCCAAAAAACTAAAATCTAAGAGTTTTACGGAAAACTTCATTTCCGCTAACGATAGCGAACATGTAATGAATTATCTTTATTAGCCGGGTTGCCTTTGTATCTTCAAACTTATCGATGTCATTACATATTCAATTTCAACAATAATTTACACATCTAAGTACAGCAGTGCCCCTGTCTAGTACAGTACATCACAATGATACAGTAATAATACTATTGAGATGTAAGGATTTTATCAAATTTCCCAACCATTACTGATGCTTGTCACAAAACACACATTTTGACTTTAGCTTATTCACCTATATATTATTACATAAATTCACATGCCTCTGAATACATGAATCCACAACAGATTACCTACAAAACACCATATTTTTATAGGAATCAGTTGTAAGCCAATACATTACCATCTCTTTAGGTTTCCCATCAAGTAACGCTAGTCCGAATATAAACGGAGTTTATGGCGAATAGAATTATTTATTTTACTTTTATACCAAAATTTTATATCGAATTCTAAATTAATGTACTGTGTTCGTAAAGGACTCAAGTACTTCTCCTGGCAGCGAATTCCATATGAGAGTTAATTTGTCATTACCTTTTTCGATATCTGTTGAAATGGACATCCTCAAATATCATGCCCTCTCTCATAACCTACGGTCACATTTGCTGGAAGCCTTTTATATGCTGTGGATTGTTAGTTTCAATCTATTTATCACAATATAACCTAGTTTTATTTTTGCGTTTAAAAGAGTTTGGATGCTTACATACCTTCCTGAGACCTTCTTAAATATGAATATTAATAATTATTTTCTCTTCCTCTGAGAGCTGTGAGCGTGCTACAGCGAAGGTATCTGATGACAAAGCAATAAAAAATTCACTGCAATTTTTGTTGGAGGAAATTGTTCTGATCCAAGTCAATACGACTGATATTTTGCTAGCAATAATAACCCGAAGTAAATTGATGTTCAGTTATCATGTTCATTTGCATGAGACTTGACAACACATGACATAAGTTTCTCACTGACTTCCTACCTTCGATTTCTAGAATAAAAGTTTGCTTGTTTGACTTGCAAGAAGGAACATTTTTTACAAGCTTTTCCTACAGATTTAAAGGCATGTTTTTGTTTCTTTTGTCGTAAAAATGACAGCGAAGAGGAAAAATTGGTCTTTTCCAAGAAACGAAAATATGAAAGCAGAGATTAGGTAAAGTCATGCTGTCACTCCTATTATTATTGAATGGCAGAGAGAGAAATATGAGATTGGAAAGTGCTGTTTACAAGTATTTCAGCGAGAACGGAGGACAGCCTTTGAATGATTATTTGATGTCATACATTTTTACAGCCGGAAAGGGAAATGAGACAAGGATAAAAATTGACTTAATAAGAATGAATTGGGTTTTGATTATAAACAATGGTTTGTAACGCTCTTTATTATCCATTATTTGAGGGTCGACCGAATAAATATAAATTAAAATAGAAGAGGAAATAGAGAAATATAAAATAGAAGAAAAATAGAGAGAAATACTAATATGTTATTACGTGTTTTTTCCCTCTGAATGTTGTTCTACCTCAATGCTTGCAATACAACCATTCTTTGTAGATGGAAGATGGCGTGAGCTAATTGTCCGTATGTAGTGTTATATAATCATTGTTCTAACTATTTCAGACTTTATTACACTTACTGTAAAAGGGCACATTTGTTGGTAGATAGAGCAAGAAAATCACGATTCTTACCCGTAACGACAGTTGGCGACCGCATACTTATTTTTATGAGGTTAACTCGAGAATATTTTTTTTAATGGCAGTTTATTTCTTGAAAAACTAATTAATGATGGCATCATTAATTTCGTCTTTTTCGTTCTTAATGGATTGCGGTGACAATCACAGCTTTTAATTAAAACGAATGAAAATTAGCCACTGAAGTGTAGGTGATGACGTTGATGGATTTCAATTTCGGAGCAGATCATAAATGCCTGGAAATTTATGAATTTAATTTTAGTTCTCGAAACAACCCTAAATTTGAAAGCCCTCATTCAGTGTCGATTGCATATTTTGCTTCCATTTTCTCAAATTGTTTAATATATTGTACTAAACGTAACATACACGTGAGTGTATCCTTTACTCTTCGTATCACGGTGGAATGGTAATGGTGGATGGAATTCATCAAATCGAATGGCACCGTTAATTCAATAACTCACGTAACAGTGAGAAAATAGTTTTAATTTTGTCTTTCGTTCGCTAATTGTTTAATTTCTGTGTTGCATGTCAGTATTTTAAAAATTTATTCCGCTTTCTCATTCATCTTAAAATTAATTTTAGACGGTTCTTGTAACTGATGAAACCCGAAGTATTTTACGGTAACCGAAACACTCAATTCAAATACTTTAGTTACCGAAAGAAAAAATACGATTCGTTATTTTATTCGTTTTGAAAAAATTAATTTCAACCTTTTCACGTTTGTGTTACGATAAATAATTAAAATTAATGCTAAATTTTGTTTTTAATTGTCTTTAACGCAAAGAAAACCAATACTTGGGTTGTTTATAGTATAGTACCTGCAGTTAATAACGTGTTATGTACTTATGCTTAAGATAGCACCATTTAGCTTGTTATATTTCTCTTCAACTATTACCTTAAAATTTATAACTGTGTCAAATATAAAGATGGATTTGATCGAAGAGAAAACTTTTAACCTCAATATAGTTTTATTATTATCATCATCTAAAATTTTCTAATTACTCGAAACAAAACTAGTTTTTATTAAGTTCGTGCGTAAAAATCAGTTAGTATCCAAATTAATTATAGAAGTAACAAGGTTATTTCATTTTTCCTGTATAAAATAAAATATGGTTTATTAAGGATAATTGAATGATGCGATACGTTTATCGTAGATTTTTTGTCTTAAAGTTGCTGATTAAACCAAATGTAAGCTTATCCTTGATAATGAAGACAATAATCGATGTTTACATGTTTCTTAAACGCATATCCAGTTTTTGAAGCTGCAGCAAACCATTGCCTAGTAAACAAAATAACAATTTGGCTCTTCGTCTCTTTTTTCGTTCTTGGCTCATTAAATTTTTTCGGTTGTATTTTCCGTTGCTTTATATAAATCGTTCTACGTTATTTCTTTCTGTCTTATAATTTTTTCCAGCAAACCTTTTATAAAATTTTCGAGTTTCATTTAGAAATGAGTGAGTCACATGATAAAAACAATGCTTATCTGCTAATATATAGTCTCATGAAAATTAATTCCTTTACTTCCTCCGAGAAGAGCTGAAATTAAATACATGCGCCATATTTTTCCTTGAAATAGCGAAATATTTTCCTGGAAAATACGTAACCTTTCTTGAAAACATTTTATGAAATTTCGTTTCATTTGGGATGCTCAGAAAATTTTTTCTTCGAGATAATTGGAAGTGCTTATTGAATTAATGTTCCGACTCACCTGTTTGCCGTTCACCGACCACGTGAGGTTGGCCGGAGGGTGCGACCGCTGTGCCGTGCAGTTGGCGCGCACCATTTCCCCCACTGCGTACGAAGACCGCTCCGCCGTAATTATGGGTTCTCCGTCCGGGAAATCTTTAAAAAAGAGAGAGAGAGTGGGATTTAGAGGGTGAAATAGAGCGGTTTTATATTGGGATGTGGTTTCGGAAGAGAGCCTTGGATAGCGTATTTCCGTTTATAGCTAACGTTAATATGAGCTCACTTACTCCTCTGATGTGCTTCGAAACGATGATCTTGCTTAGTATTTAATTTAATTTTAAGATTCAGCCGCTGAAATGTAGCCAGTCCACAGTGATATCGTCTTAAATTGCTTCAAATTGTAAGCGAAAGTATCGAAAAATTAGGATATTTATCTCTGGTACATAATTATTAATTAAATTTGCCGGTTTGTCAATCAAAAGTTCGGAATTTACAACTGATTGTATCTTAGTATAATGTTGATGTATGTCTAACAAAATTCAGAGGGGTACATTTAAAATCAAAGGATAATTATTAAATAATGAAAGGACATCATGCATAATTATTCGGCTATTTCAGATTATCATAATTGTCGATAAGTCTTCAGAGCTTCTCATTTCCTAGTATTATTAGTATTCCCTAGCATTATAGTACTATTCCTTGTATTTCACTCAAATGAAACGGAAACCGGCCGCGGTGGCGGTGTGGTCAGCGTAGAAGGGTGCTATCCCAAGGCCACGGGTTCTAATCTCGGATAATCGGACATTTCTGGTTAAGGAATGGTTGTATCTTCGGATCATGTTATAGTTCACGACTCTCCAGTGATTGTCCAATAAATGGGTGTTTGTGAGTGCACAGGAAAATAAATAAAATAAAATAGAACAAATAAATAAAATANAGGATGTTTATATGTTACTGGAGAAATCGTTAGGTTTAAGGAAAACTTTCCAGGAATAAATTTAATCACCTGTCTTTGACTATGTAAATGTTTTCCTGATTGAAAAAGCGATGATTAATCGCATGATTTACTGTTCTATTTACTGTTTTAGGTAATTTTTTCTGCATTTTTTTCATAAGAAACCCATAAGAAACTGTAATGTGTGGAGCATATTGTTGATATAATTATATTCAGAGTTTACTTGTTTCTTTTTGTCTTGCTTAATGGGAACTTCCCTGAGCATAAAAAATTTCACATAAATAAAATAAATAAATAAAATAAAATGAATAAATTAAAATGAATAAACGAAATAAAAGAAATAGTAACATATTCAAGGACAAAAAGTAACATATTCAAGGAAAATTCATTATAATAATGAAATGGATCAGGTTATATCATAATAATGTACAGAAATAATATGTATTAAAAAAAAAACTTTCATCTTCCAGGGAAGTGGAAGATCATGGTTCGAGTCCTAGTCACGTATGACTTTTGCATTCTTTTTATTTAAACAAATTTATTTAAATAAACGGTATTGAAAAATAAATTAGCATCTGCCATGGAAGCGGAAGGTCATGGTTCGATTATTTCTAGATACGCGTCGCATCTGTCAAACCTTATCCTGAATCCCTTACCTTTTAGGATATCATCAAACTTGAACTATCCGCTACTGAACTTTGTTATGTTTGTTAGCGGGCATTATATGGGTTTTCTTGTCTGTTAAATTGCTTGAAAAGTCAATCGAAGAAGAAAAAATCTTTCCGTCGTGCTTTATAGACGAATATCGTCTGAAGCACGCTTTCAATTCCAAGTATAATTTAAGTGAATTGAAAATGCTTGCGCGATATCTTTTACGCGGTAATCATAACCGGTTAGAAGTAGTTCTCCTTCGGTGGGCATTCCATCTCATACCTTCATTACTTCCTTTGTTCCTTTCTTTCCTTCTTTTATGTATCCTTTCTCCCCTTTACTGCTTTCCTCCCATCCGCTTCTTCCTGCCATAATTCCGACCAACACCCTCAGCTCTCCACGTACGAAATTATTCCATGAATTTTTCTCAGCTTATATTAACGGCTATCGCAAATGCCAGAATGGAAATTACGTCATCCGTAAATCTATCAGGTTTTCTCGGCATAACCGTGGTATTTGTCTATTTTACTGCCTTAATCTGAGAGGGTTTTTGGATACAAAGCGCTGAATTAGTTCATTTCGGGGATAATGATTGGCTTTTGCTAGTGATGAAGTGCCCTTTTGAATCCGTTGTGCTAACCATTATGAGAATCAGGGCGATAACGCTTTATTAATTGCTCAATGTAGACGGCCCTGATAAAATCATTAGTAATTCCTCTTCTCTCATTAAATCTTCCGGATTATTTATGAAAATTTGCTCAGGGATGAAAATAATGCATCAATTAAACGAGTGAATGGAAATGGGTTGGGTTTAGATCTGTAGTTAGTGTGCAAAGTGAAGAAAAGTGGAACGAGAAACGCAGTTAAAATTCGAATGTTTAATTATTACCGCGGAAATGGGATTCTATCGAGAAATTATAGAAAAAGAACTATCAGAAAATGTAGAGGGAAGTCTGAGCGGTGAACACTAAAATTTGAAGTCCTATGCAAATAAAAAGCATTACCTAGTTAGTGAAAAATACTTTTTCTCTCCATTGAAGCCTTGAAAGTTGGCATTAATCTTTACTCAATGTCATGTAATTCTATTTTGCTGGAACCGTGATTTAAATTCATTGGCTGCGGTGGCGGAGAGTTTTAGCGTACTAGAGTTTCATTTCTAAGGTCTCGGGTTTGAGTTCCGGCTAATCGGAATTTGCTGGTTAGGCACTAGTTATGTGTTCGTCATTTATATTAATTATTAAAGTGGGTATTATCATTATTGTATACATTACAAATAGACTAAAATCTGGTAGTATCTTATTACTATTTTAAAATTGTGCCAATATTATACAATACATTCATACAGTAAAATATACGATACTAATTAAAATAATACGTTTCTGCTTACCACCGGACATCTTTCATCTAGCTTCGCAATACACTGTTACAATGCATACATTTTCAAGTAAAAATAATACATAGTCACTATAAAAATATCTCCTAGATATAACAATACAATATTGCAATACAGCTGTTTCCTCTCTTAAAAATATTCTAATTCATTCTGAACATTTCCCCTAAAATTAGCACATTTTCACTTAAAACGTCAATAAATAATAATATAATTGTGCTCTTCCTAATTCTCATTAAGTAAGTTGTTATTGTCATTAATAAAGCAACTTTTTAAATCTTGTTTTAGTTAAAACGAGTGATAAATTTCCTGCTCTGAATAAATCTCTTCAAATGAGACATTCTCTATTTTCGTGGTGGGAATTCATTCAGATTTTCCAGATTTCCGAGGATTTCCTTAGCTTTTGCATTCCTGATAGAAACTAATATTTTTCTATTTGTTCCTGATGATGCACCAATTATCCTTCAATCTATACAAGCTTATAGTAAAATATATTCCGCTTTCCCGGAACTCGTGCAAATTTCATCTTGACGATCTTCTTGAATAACAATGCCCTTAAACGTGGATTATGAAAAAATTTCGGTTGTGAAGCTATTTTCAATTCCGTTGTGGCCGAAAGATTTTTCACATGAAATATGGACCTCATACATAAGTGATAGATCTTTCCAGAAACTCTTAGCTGTGGGACACCGCCGGTGGCTTCCAGTTTTATTGGGTGGCGAACGACCGAGAATCAGAAAAAATATCACCAACGGCCGGCGCGCTAATCTTCCCGTAAAATATTCACGTGGAAATGAAATAGGCGATGATGGACGGTTGCAAGGGCTCCGTCGTATCAGAAGAGGTGCAGCGCTGTTTGGGAGTCTTCGTAAGAAATTTCAAATTTTTAGCTCCCGACTCCCGGAGTACGTTTTCTCTCTATTATCGTATCATAAAATTACATTTTTGAAGATATATTTTACATTTTATATGTTTATTTTACAGTTCCATCGAAATGAGACGCTATCTTAGGTTGCGATGATAACACAACATTTAATCAACTCAATTTTATTAATCATTGCAAAAGTATGAAGATAAATATGCACCAGCAAATTAGAATATTTATATAAAGTATCGATAAATAAATACTACTGATAATTATTTATGGTTTATGCTGAATTTGCAATCTTCTTCAAATAGCATTACTTTTAACCATTTAACATTTAATTAAACCTAATTTCTCAAAAATAATTTGAGAAATATTTCAAGGTTTCTATCTTCCTCACTCGTCTAAGTTATTTATTTTACTCTAAACCTTAATAAAAACACTAAATATTTTGCGATAGGCTCGAAAAATTCTTCAGGACTATTTAAATTAGCAATTTCTCTACTTCGAAACGAGTATTACTTATCTACATTGCATGCTTCTCAAAACGAATAACTGAGGTAGTTTACTTTTCAACCCTTTTTCAATGAAATCCGATATATTTAACAATGCTATGGGAGGTAATAATTTACTCTCGCCCTTATGCCATCGCAAACACCCAGTATCACCAGTTTTTTCGTATCAACAAGGATAAGCGTCTAGAACATAGAGTAAAAATCGAGACCTCTTGCTCTGTAATAATAATTAAAATTTTTAGTGTTGGTATTTTCCCCAGTTAGGATGATCAAAATGTCAGAGCATGAAAGCTGCGTCCACAAAACTTTAACAGGTATTGATCGTCACCAAAGGTGTAGCTGATAATATTACTTTTTCAAATAAAAATAAATTATGGACTCAATGTGAACTCCTATACGATGAAATCGCATGATTTATAGTAACTGAGGATAACTTTAGATGAAACTTCAGTATCCGTCATCGACACGAGATTCATTCGATAACGGCTAACAGTTTTCAGTTGCGTGGGCTCCTAAAGTAGGCTTATAGTTAAGCCTATTGCCGCACCTCAGGTTTTGAATGAACGATATGAGATGAAGTGTAGGTTCGCATCCAGAATAAAACCGGATTAGCAGCGAAATAGGTTTAGTTTAGCAATGTGAACAAATGGGGGTAAACGTATTCATAAGTTTAATCAATTGTTCATGCGCAATTGGAAAGTAAATGGCAGGTTATTGTTGCTGTATTTAAAATTAAAAACCGTAGTTGATTAGGATATTAATTATGCAGCCGACTATTAAGGTTTAACGGGTTATCAAAGAATTTCAGAGTATTATTTGCATTATTTGATGATAAACAATGAGGCAATTTCATGGCAGAAAGACATGAAGCCAATTACGCGTTTGAATAAATTTATATGCATAATTTTCGGTTAGAGCGAACCGTTAATTGCATAACAGAAGTGATACTATTATGCTGGGATGCAGGCTCCAAAAATAATACTAATCAAGTTTTTTTTAGTATTGGATAGAAATTCGGCTGAACTTCAGATAATACCCTCTCAAGTTCGTGGGAATGTTGATAAAAGTGAAATCCACGAAAAAACACACTGCGGCATAATTAATGCGAAAAATTATGCGCCTAAAATTATTCTTCCGTTATATAACTTTCCGAGCCAATGGGGTTATTTCGGGGAAAGCGAGGTGGAATTTCCAGAGCGATATTTTGTATTTAAAGTTGTAATTTAAAATTAGGATGTTTGATGAAAATGAAATGAAATTCAAATATTGATTTTACGAGTTCCCCGATTTCCTACTGAATTTAAAGTCAGAAAGAAATTTCGAACATGAATATTTTAACCGCATTTAGTGAATGTTGCAGGTAATGCAACATATTTTTCCTTGTCAAATTCATGTTTCGGTTAACGCTCACAGATACGTATGTAGGGCATGTTGAGCGGAGTAAATTCCGTGGCGGAACATTTGCTTGAATTAGAGAGATTTTTCCTTTGACGAGAGAGTTATAATAAGGTTCTGTGTGTATCTGATGTTACAAGTAAATTATTTATTGTAATAAAAGGATTTATAATTAGAATAGGTACCAAATAATAGAAAGATATTGTAAAGAGTACAGCATAGTGTGTATTTTTTGGTTTGGTTTGGTCTTACTTGTGACATTGCATGTTCAGTTACTTGCATAATGAAGGATACAAATGAAACTATCTATATCGCTTTGAGATCCATGCACCCTATTTGCTCTCCATTTAAAAATTTTCTATCCATTCAGGGTCCGTCCGTCCTTTATGTTTAGACGAGCAACCGATTTCGATCAATAGTTCCATCTAAGACTGCCGCTTGGGCTGCGTGGTCATTTTCGGTATGGAAATTTACCCCTCGGATCCAGGAGTTAGTAGCGATTGAGCTGAAATGATCCAGAATTGCTTTCATAAGCTTTCCTCGCTAGATAAAGCTGTAACTGCAAATTTGAGCTTGATCGGTGACGAGGGTCAGATAGCTGTCATAGCAAGATTTCTTTTCGAACGTTTTTTTGTTATTTTCGAATTAATATGAAGAGGGAATGACGGATCTGGCTCGATTCAACCAAATCAGATTAGCGTTACCTTTATTTCTCCTGAAACTCCGCATTTTTTTTCGTAGATAATATATGCAATGCTGTTAAATATATTCCCTTACTTTTTCTGCAGCAATCGTTTATACTATCCTTTATTTCTACTGAAACGCATTTTTGTTTCGTTCATAATGTATGTAATTCTGCCAAATACATCTCCATAGCAGTAATCATTTATACGATACTATACTTTAATTTTTCCTTTATACCTAATTATATCTTATACTGACAATAATTAATTAATAGAATATAAATATAATAAAAAAAGTGTGCCATCCATTAAATTACAGTTCTTTTATAAGTATGATTTCCTTTATTTTCACTTCGTCCAATGAAAACGCCTTAAGTATTTCATATTTACTTTAAAACTCTTTGGAGGTTACAGGAAGTTCTCGGGTAAAAGGTGTAGCGAAAGTTAATTCTATCCGTTAAACTTCTACGTTTTTAAATACTTTCTCGAAAAGGACGATTTTCTAGGACATCAACAGATGTCGCCCGTGGTCCCCTCTCCTCTAGCCATAATCTTCCGGCCCTTCCTGGCGCCATATTGCTTTTTCTCGTTCTCTTTCGCCCTCCCGAAACCACTCTTCATATCTCCTTCCAACCCTATCCCACGCGACTTCCTACAACTCTTCCTCTTCTGGTCTCAACTTCCTTCAACACCATCAAAATCCATCCAACTCCTTTTAACTTCATTTAAATCCTCCTCTCCTTCGGTCGACCCTCAACCCACTCCCACCTTCCCAAACTCCGACGCCCCACTTTCTTTCCCTCCATCAATCAAAAGCACCACTTTCACTTCCTCTTCTCTCTCCACATCCTCACCCTTATCTTTCCCTCCTCCCCTTTGCACCCTTCAATATTTCACCCTCGCTTGCATCTCTACTTGCTTATCTCCTAAGCCAATCCGCGCAATCAATCTCGGTTGCTCTTTTGTTCGTTTAGACGGCGATACAGTGGAGCCATCTTCAGTCAATGCGACGCGACGATAAACATGTTCAATCTCGAGCGAAAGGTGCCATTTTCGGCGTGGGTTAGTCGGAGTGGAAATGGATGGAGTTTAAGAAGGAGGGAGAGGAAGGAAGAGGTTGGAATGAGTTGGACGCTTGGGTTAATTGAAACTTTGTCGGTGTCTAAGAAGAAAGACTTGTCTCCTTGTAGGGGGAGGGAAAAAGGATACACCGCTTTCCTCTCATCCTCCATTATCCTTTGCCTTATTGCCGCTGCTCTAAGGCGTCCCTATACTTCCTCTGCATTGTCACCAACTTTACTTTTTCTTATCCCTTTCCTCCTTATTTTCCACCCCCTTTGCCTCCCCTTTCACTCTTCCTCGCTTCAATGGGAAGGCCGCCCTTTCAATCTCCCAGTATCTCCCTCATGATGTTACCAACTTTCCCGAATTTTTCTCAAGTGTCGCGTTGGAGACATCGATGGGCAGTGTTTTATATACGCCAAATTATAACCAGATAACCTTTCATCTTCTCGCAGTGACGAGACTTTCTCCTCAAGGTAAGGCATAGAAGAACTTGCGAACAAGAGCGTTACGTGTTGTAATCGACCTGTATGGAATGATGCAATAAATCAGAAAATATAGATTGTCAATATAATAAGGAATATCAACGGTTAAGGAGAAGATTCTGTCTTTCAACATTATTGGCTTTGAAACGGAACGATCTATAATCCTCCAAGGTTATTAAGAGCCATTCTGAGTCAGCTAAGTAATCTTGAATAGTTTAAGTGAAAATGTACTATTTTAGGGAAAATATCCGGAATGAATTAGTGTATTTTTAAACTTGAGGATAGCTGCGTAATATTGTGTCGTTTTGGCTATGAGATATTTTTATGGTAATAATGTATTTTTGTCATTTAAAAATGTATGTGTTATAGTTGTGTATTGTGTAGTTAGATGATAGAAATCCTGTAGTAAGCAAAAACGTTGATTAATGTAATTAGCATCGTATATTTTACTACATGCTTGTGTAGCTTAATATTGGAAAATACTAAGAAATACCACCGAACGTTTGGTTCATATGTAACGCATGTAATAATAATAATACAATGATGATGGTACTCAGCGGAAGAAAGAAACATGATAGATATTTTGCATATAATGTATGATTAAGAACTTAGCTTATTCCGATTTATTTCGGTTTATTTTATATCCACAGTTAACGTAAATAAGAAAAAATCGAATAAAAAATTTTCACCCACAATCGATATCTAATAATTCTTCCCGATAAAGTTACAAATGAAGCTTGCGACATATTTATCGGGCGTAAAGACTTCGCATTGGTTTTTATTTGATTAAATGAAATTGAGGTACCGATGTTATGATGAGTTTCTGGTAAATCATACTCATTCATATTTAACAGGCTGTGAATAATTTTAATTAATGGGTGAGATTTAAATTCGCGCCATCGCACTTGATAATTGAGGATCGGAGGGAGCATCGGCACGAGCGTTGGTTTCGATTCACATTGTACTAATTTAAAGATATAATTATTAGCCTTTCCCGCCATCGTAATCACGCGCTCCCAGATTTTAACTCTAATCAGCGTGGGATGAATTCATCATCTCCTCTTATAGACTATTCACCAGTTTTTAACCTTATTCCTCCCATCTCACTCCATTCGCCGCGATATTCCTGCCCCCTTCCGTGGAATGTTTTGTTGGGAGGGCCTGGGCGTTGATTAGAGACCGGCTTGAAAGGCGGAGAGTTGAGGATGAGGTTAAGATAAGGCCGCTCCATAAATAGTTGAAGGGAGTTCGAGCGAACTTTGAGTCGGAGCTGATCCTTTTTTTCCCTCACTCCGTCCCCGTGTTCTTCGTATATAAAAAAGAAGTTCGTACACCAAAGTCTACGATCACTTAATCAAAAGAGAAGTTATCACCTTATTTTTCACCAACAGCGCGAGAAGTTGGCGAAGACTTATTAATACCAGCCTGATCTATGGCTAGAAACTCCGCATATGTAAATGCTGTGCAACAAACACGTCTGCGAAATTTTTCAATCCCTCCCTTCGATTCTCTTTATAGCGATTAATCAGAAGAGGGAACGGTTGTAATAGGGCTTTATCTCCGTTTTCGTCGTTTGAGACGTATTCTGCTTTTGCATACGGAGATCCTTTAATGTCTTTTGATCTTTGATTCCATATCTGAGCCCTTTCTGTTTCGCCCTCTTGTAATTTTATTAATTTTTTATATTTGCTTCGAAATGTTCCTCTTTGTATTGTACGCCGGAAGGGGTGTGGCGCTTGCAGTACGTGACCCTCTCGGGAACGATATTATCGTCGAATAGGCTAAGGAAATACTTTGGAAACTACTTCGGTTGTAGATAAAAAAAAGCAGTGGCAAGGTTCAGAGGTAATCACTCAATTTCTTTAAGAAATTAACAAATGCATAATGCATCCTGATCTACAATCCTGGTGCCAAAAAACATTCACTGTGAAACATAAGGCAAGAAAATAGAAGGGGACCGTATTTAACATGTGATAAATGCAAAGAGAATTGTAGATGAAATTAATATTTTTCACGTTTCTCGAGAAAATATCTCACGATTTGCACATTAACCATCGCCTTTTATTGCTACAATCAAAACAAATTTTTGATGGGTATCAAAAATAAGGTTGAATTAAGGTTGATTGTTTTTAAATTGGGAAAATAGCTTTTCGATAATGGAATTTAGTTACAAACTCGAACCAAAATATGTAGTTGTGTGAATTTTCAAAATTTTGATTTCGAATATAATTTATTCATCAAAATCATGAATCAATCCTCGTCGTCAGGATATAAATAATGAGTTTATGCTGATGAGGGAAAGGGTTTGAGTTGACTTCGCACACAAAGGAGAGACCCTATGACAATCCAGTTAGGAGAGACTGGTTCGAGTTCCGGTCACGCACTTTTTCAAGCCCCTTTCTCTTTGAATTTTGTTGATGAGTTATGATCGATTAAGTTATGATTGATTTTGCTTGGGTGTTAATTAATGAGGATTATTTACTTCTTCTAAGAATGTAATTGAAGATTGAATAGAAGGGGATGAGCAGAGGAGAAGACAAAGACAACAGTTGTTACATAACATACATACGGTTTACTTAATGGTGGGGTAAGTTACCAAGAAACGAAAGAAATGATGTGAGGTAGGGAATTTTAAGGCACATGAACCTACCAAAAGGTAGATGTATAACCTCATCTATTTTTATCATGTTTGACGTTACTTAACGGTGAGATGCATTCAGTTTAGAGTTTTAGTTTAGGGGATTCTTTTGCTCTAAAAATCTCATAATTCTTTTATTGCGAGACTAACATAGTTGGTCTGTTTTCGTCCTACCCGATAAATAACGAATCACTTCGGAATATTGTTAATTCTCGGTTGCTCTCTTTTTACCCCATGAAGATCCAACAAAAATTCAGAAATTTACAAAAATATGGTTTTGGTAGATTTTGCTTATTATTAACATATTTTTTATGGCGTGTGTATTTTAGGTTGTGGCGACTTTTAGGATTTTAAATTTTGACCGATGAAAATTTCGGCAGCCGCATATGATTACCGAATGAATTAACTTTGTTATGAAGAATCACCATGTTTTAATCTCTGCGTCTTGGAAACTGGATGGCGTTATGTTATAGATAACGCTATAATAAACTATTCATCCAAACATTCCAATCAAAACTATTTGACTCAGAAAATAGAATTTCCAAATAAATAACGCTAGAAGAACGTTGAAGCTTTTTATTCACTTAAAGTATGTATTTTGGGATGAATAAAAAATATTTGAAAGATATAAGGCTATAGTTTTGCTCATAATACTTGGTTGTAATTCATGGTTTCTAAAGATAATAAAAAGGGAATCTGTTGACTTACTGAGGTGAAACGGGAAGCCGCGGAAAAAATTTATGTTAAATTATAAAGAACGCCTCCGGCATTGAATGGGCTGTATGGTTAGTGTTACAAGTAATTAAACATCTAGGTTTTTGATAAAAGAGACGCAAATGTATATTTGTAGTGTAATTAGTTATGAAATATCATAATAGTGATGAAGGATTAACTATAGACGACGGAATTAGATTATAAGCTAGAAATTATAGAACTTTGGAGGGTAAAATTAATTAATTTTATCTGAAAATAAATATGTATATATGTAAATTCTCTGTTTTTGTGATTATTGGCTATTGTGGTGAGCTTTCTTTTAGATTCATTCATCTAAATTAAATTTAACACGTAATCGTGTTGGTAATACTAATGGCAGCAGCGGTGATTACAGTGAGTATAACCGAGCCAGCAATATTACATCAAAACCAATGACTAAACATATAATTTGAATTGTGAACCTGAGTACTAATTAAGTATTTTTATCAACACTAAAAACGTAATAAAACTTTCCAGGGCTTAATTACAAGCAAATGGAAATTAATTTAGCAGCCTTTACGGTGAAAAGTAGGCCAGAAAACGAGGTCAGTGATGTAAAATTTTGTTAGCATAATCATAATACCAATGGAGGTGAAAAGACGTAATTTCTTTTTTGTGCAAACCTCATTCATTTAATTCAAAATAAACGAGTGTAACTTCACGATTTTATCCGAAATTCGATTTAAAAGTTTCATTGAGCGCTTGCTGTTTTACTCTCCGTGAAAATACCTTCTGGAAATGTGAACTCATTAAAAATAGGAATAGGAAAATTCTTCACGAGTTGCTCATTGACCCAGAATAAAAATAGGGCGTGAGGCCTCCCGTCAAGACATTCAACCTAATTATTGTTTCCTTTAAACCGTAAATCGCGCACTAGAGTTTCAGCTTTGTATGCGATCTAGCATATGCTTGGACATAGGCTGCGGCTAATGAAAACATACGTAGTTATGAAACATAGGTATATTTTTTATTATAATTCAGATAGGAGACGTTAACTGGAAATTATAAAACGAAATATCTAATAAATACGAACTAAGCTATACTTGAGAAGTATGTATATATATATATATATATTTATATATATATATATCATCATCAACAATTTTCAGTCCGACGTCGGATGTAGGGTTCTACAAGCGCTTTCCAATTCTCTCTATTCTGAGCCTCTCGTTGCCATGTTACCCCTAAATACTGAATGATGTCTCTGTTCCATCGGTCCCTTGGTCTTTTCACATCTCTTGGTATCCAGTTCAGAACTGCTGAAGTCCTTGCGGTTGTCCCTTCTTCTCGCAACATGGCCTGCCCACATCCATTTCAGTGGTCATCTTATCTATGATGTCTGTCACTCATGTCATCTTCCTAACCCAGGTATTGCGTTTCCTGTCTCTTCTTGTGATTCCAAGCATACATCGTTCCATACTTCTTTGTGTAGTCTGAATTCACTGGGTTATTGATGCATTTAACATCCAAGTCTCACTTCCATATGTTAGAACTGGTATAATGCGTTGGTTGAAGACCTTTCTATTCGAGACCATTGGAATTTTCTAGTTCAGAATATTAATTTTTATCTGTCTGCACTTTTTTATTGGTATTTTAACCATCAATACCTTTCCGTACTTATGACTTGAGGCTTTCTTGATAAATATCATGGGCAATATTGGTATTATCTTATATACGTTCGATTTAAGTTAACTTTCATTTGAACGATTTGGATATTATCATACACCTAGTGGGATGCACTTCTCATCGTTTCTGTATTTAGTAATACTAAATATTCTAATATTTGGAATAGCTAATCCGATAGCGATCTCCTAGTAATAGTGTCGTTACATATATTTAGGTCAGCTGAGGTCATTACGCAAGTTGGCCTCCACCGGGAATCGAACCCGGGACCGCTTTCACCGCCGTCGAACGCTCTGCCCTCTTGGATATCCGGAGCTCGATAGCGATATCATGTGGCAATATTTCGCCCTCGAATTTTTCATACTTTTGTGTGTCCTCAGATTATTTTCAGCTCCTATGATTTTTTGGAAAGGCTTTCCTGAATTATCACGTATGATACGAAGCATGTATGGAAACTATAACTGTCCAAATAACAATCTGGGAGAGCGGTTCACAGCTATTCTGAGCCTCAGAGATTGTTATTCCGGAGAATAATTTTTCCCTTATGGTTAAATATTTTCTTTCATATAAATCAGATTTTTTTATTGGTCACAGAGTCGAGCCCCGTTCCACCGAAACGGCGTTTGAAGGTGGGTGGAGACCCATCAGAAGAACTTTCATTGCGAGTGACAAGTTCTCACCACAGAGCCAATTCATTTAATCTTCGCATTAGCCCAGAAAACGTGATAATTTATCTCCGTTCCGCAAAAATGAGGAAAAAAGGACATTAGAATTTAACGGTTTTTGCCATTCAATCATCCGTTCGGGGCAATTTAAATAATTTCCTAAGGCCCCAATTGTTTTAATGGAACGTTAACCGGGAACAAAAAAGTTATTCCAAAATGGTCCGCGGCGGGGAAAAAAACGGAAGTAAATAATTTAAAATATTAATCTATTCAAAATGGGCAATTTTCGAAACGAGAAATCATCGAAATTCTCTTTGGGGAGTAAAAAAAAAGCTCTCCTGCGGTCATCAATGGAATGCCCCGTTATGCTGTGGGGGGATTTGGCTGTGCTGCGGCATAATCGGATAGCGGTAGTTTTGGAACGGCGCTGCGAAACAATTGAGGGTAGGGCTGCGGCGGTGGCGGATCCAGAGGGAAAGAGGGCGATGTTGAGGTATCATCGGTCAAAGAGAGGGAGTGATTCGTTATTTTTAGCGGGATCACTGTCGATGGCCAATAAAACAAGAGAGAGGCGACGCGAGAGGAGGGGAATGAGTGGAATATATAGGGGGGGAAGGAGGATGCGATGGATGTACGGATCCTGAAAGAGGGATCAGCGCTGAAAGGGATTTCGGAAATGGAGGGAGGGCTCCATGGAGCGCAAGAGGAAAAAGAGAATTAGGGGAAGAGGGGAGAAAAATTCGTCGATTGGAAGCAGAGGAACAACTGGTGTGACGTAAAGGTTTGTCGAAGTCGGAAATGTGAACGCGTGTATATGTCGTGTGTGTATTCAAGTAATGTGGTTATTCATGTAATATCGTAAATATTTTAAAATTGAGGGGAAATTTATCGGTTTATTAGCAGCCAGTTTAGAGTCCAAAAAGACTATTAGTAGTATTGTTAAAGGTGCTTCGACAGCTGTCACTCCTCACGAAGGCTCCTACCTGGAATCGAACCCGGTATCGATTTCGCGGAAGACGAACGCGTTGCCCACTTAGCTATCCGGGAGTCTATGGAAAAACTATTACAAGTTAAAATGTTTTAAAATATTTTAACTGTGTCATTCCATACTAAATAAGACAAAAACACTTATACTAACCTACGCAGATATATTTTGTCAATTGCTACATCGTCGATGTATCGATAAAACTTCGGAAGTCGCAATTGAAAAAATATATCTGTGGAAATTACTAAGTGTTTTTGTCTTATTTAGTATGGCTCCCTTCCATAAGGTTGAGCTTTATCACATCAGATTTATGTCATTCCACCGAGTATCGCGGGGTACCATTAACAACTATAAGGTTGTACAAGAAGAGGTTTGGTTAGTAAAATTAGTAACTGCGAGAGAGTTCAGAAATATAAGATTTCAAGCGTAATTAGTACGAATCTCAGATTCTCTCTTTGCAAATATTTTAGCCAAGAGCATTTTGTATCTTTCTTGAAAGCACTCGATTTATTTTTTTTTTGAACCTCTGGCGATGATAATTAACGAAATAGAAGTTTATTACAAGTTCATCGCGTCTTACGTACACCAGGGACGATTTAATACGGTAGACAATAGAGGCAACCGCCCCAGGGCGCGGTAATCAATGGAGTGTACTTGGCAATCGAAATTTGATATAAACGCCTCAAGCAAAAATTTTTTTTAATGTAGAACTATTATTGTATGTAAAAATTATGAGATGCCGAAAGTTTTTTAAAAATTAAAGTATTTCATATGTCTTTCAATTAGGTCACACTTGAGGGAAAGAAAATAATGAGTAACAAATTATTGCTGCAGCTAATATAAATGTTCTTATCATTAAACCGACGAAAAAAAGCGAATTTGTGACCAGTGTCACGAAATAATCTTCATTGCCGTAATTTTTGCAAGATGATTTGATGAAGGGAACATCAACATGTCAGGGAGCCACAGTTATTTCAAAGGAGGTTAACTATCCAAAGTTTGCAATAGCATCCTGTGCCACACAGAGACGGGTGACTCAAATGTAATATAGATGTGAATGTAGAGATAGACGTATTGTAGATATAAGTGTAAGCAGGCTTGTAGACGTAATAGCAGATATATATCTAATGTAAATACAGAGGTTTGGGTACTTGATGATAATATATAAATGTGAGAATAAATAGATTCATCATGTAAGAGAGAATGTTGGTTCAATAAAACATGCGTAAAGAAGAAGGGGAGAATGGATGATTATTTCGAAAAAATGCAAAATTTCAATAATAGATAGAGTATTGCGGAAATTGTACATTATCTCGGGTAATAGTTCGTAAAAAATACTATAAATATTAGAGTAGGTATCGTAAAATTTCATGAAAATCCAATGATTCGAGGAAAGTTCGCGGCGGTTGGTGACGTGAGCTGAAGAAAAGAAAGGAAGAGAAGGAAACTTAATGGGAAAGTGGGAAAGAGAAGAAGCGAGATGGAGATACACGATAGGAGAGTTGAAAGGCTTGCGAGATAAAGGAGTAGATGAAATTGTGGGCGAGGAGAGAGAAAGAGACAAAGAAATGGTACGAATGAAAGGGTTGGAGGGAAAGGGTAGTTGTGTGCGTCGATGGAAGGGGATGGCCCTTCGGGGGTCGTTTCTCGTGGATGAGGAAGGGAACTTTAAATTCGTTCGACCGGAAATCAATTTTGCAACAATCGAAGTTTATGGGTCGTACTTCGGCGGTTGTAGTTTTTCGTATCGGCTCTCGTTCTTTGGCGAGGCGCGGAACGGGCCAATGTGCGGAGGGAGCGGGAGATGAATGGGGTGAGGGAGAATTGGGAAAAATGGCGGCGGTGGTGAAGAACGCAGGGGCGCGCCGTGATGGGAAGATGAGATTTAGGATTTTTGAAGATGCTGTGGAATGAAATGAGAGGATGATCATCGTAGTCCGTGGACGACGAATTAAATCCAGAGGCGAAGTTATGGAGATATGGAGGAGGAAAATCGGCAGGGACGCTGGCGTAGGAGAGAGATGTTTGGAGATAAAATGAAAGAGAGAGCGAGAGAAATTAATTTTGGGTATGAGATGTGAAACAATTGAAAAGGGCAGTTTTTTTTTCTTGAAGGAGCCGCGCCCTTTTCCTGAGAAGTCTCATTTACCTTTAACACGCTCAGTTACAATAATCATTGCATTCTAAACAAATTCGCCATAAGGTTAACTTTTCCTTACGGGTTAACTTAATTATTTGTTCAAGAATGTTAAGTTCAATAAATGTGTAAGGGTTAAAGTAAGGTTAAGGCACATTAAGAATGTCATTAAAATAACGTCACTTGAACTGCACTTACAACACTATTTTGACCTTTGAGTAAGTATTACGTGTGATACTCAATTTTGCAGCCTGATTTGACCTGTAGCCTCTAATTCTTGTAGAAAGCAAGCACACGGAGTGCATTGACTGGGCAATGATTACCAGCCGCCTAAAAGGGATCCTAGCAACATTGCAGAGCGGTACGCCGGCAACACTTCCATTGTGTAACAAGGGCCGGTTTTATAATAGGCCAGACCAGCCTAATATTTTTGTGGTTTGATTAAGGCATCTCTTTCTAACTAGCATAAAACTCTCAGCAATATTAGCCAGCTTCAGGGATGTATTTGAAATAATCATTAACTCCAGATGGTACAAGAAAGATATAGATTCTCCTCCAATAGCGGAGCCTTATCCCTCCGAAGGAAGAGAGGAGGTGTTTCCAAGAAATCTGAAGTGTGATTTTCTAATCTTTCCACCGTTTCTATCCCACAACATAGAATATTTTCGTTGCCAAAAGCTCATGTTAACTCTAAATCAGTAATTAAACGAGGTAAAAATGATTGTTTAACAAGTCAAAATCAATATCAAAATTAAATTTTATGACATTTTTACAGTTAATGGTCCATAAAATGCGATTCTCTGACCGTTACAGATGGTTATAGTGTTAGGGAACGACCTGGCTTCTCCCACTTCAGGACGGTTGACAGTTTGAAGCCGGTCCTTAATGTTATTCCACTAAATTTAAATTAATCTGGGCTTTTACCCATATTCCTTTTTTATGAACAGTTCAAGAATGAAACCTGACATCCTTGTTTCGAGGCAATGCAACGGTTATCGGAGAATACGCCGAGTCAAACAGTCATCAGCGACTCCCCACATTTCATCGTGTCTCGGTTGGGGTTGGCTCTTCGGCTTAGGGTTAGTCGGGTAAAATTTGAAAAGTGAATAATGAGTCAGAGAGGGCAGGGTGTAAAACCAAGGAGTTTGATACGGAGCAATGAATCCAACAACTGCATGGCATTAAGGGAGAAGTTCAGTTTATCACAGAGATTGATGGATTGACAGTCTACGACACCACAGTTTGACAGGTTATCAGATACATTGATAATGAAGCAAAAAGCGAGAAGTTTTTTGGAGGTTCTTCCGAACCAGACATTAGCTGCGAAAAAAGGAAAGTTGCGGGAACGCACAAAAAATGGATGGAAAAAATTTTCGAATTCATCATCATAGTGCCTCTGCCAGTTCTCCATTTCCTTCTGCCATTTTCTCCTTTCTTTAACAATTTGTTTGTACGAATAAAGTCGCAGAAATTCCGTGAAACCTCATTATAGTAATAGTAACTGTGAAACTTAATATAATAGCAATTCCTGTGAAACCTAAACATAGTAATTTTAACCGTTATTATTTGTTTGTACTTAAATATTTGTTCGTATACTCAGATACTCACTAATAGTTACTGTGTTCATCCGCGTATACATTTTCGCATAAATATTTGTGATCAAAATTGTAGTCATTTACTTCCACACTAACTAGAGTGATCCTTTTAGAATTTATGCGGAAAAAATAGATTTATGATTCCACGGAGCCTAATACAAAACGTTTGAGTGTCTTGGAAGTAGGAATAGTAAAACATCGGAGATACTAATTAGTAAATGATAGGAGGTACTGTTCCACAAAGTGAATTACTTATATACTACGAATGCCTCTCGTATAATCCTCTCAGCCTACTTACGATACCTAAATTTTAAAAAATACTGTACTTCGAATGAGATCGTTAACTTTCCAGATAGGGAGGGAAGGGGGGAACTTTCCAATGGGAGGAGTCTTATCCTTATGAACTCATTTCCAAATAACTTTTAAAATGCTACTTATTCGTGTTAAATGCAGCATTTTTATTGTTATCATAGTGCAGCAATATTTCATAATCATATTTTAATTCAAACTCCTTATACGATCCTAATTACTAGTACTATAAAGTCATTAATGAGGAGATGATTGCCTCTTCCCCATTGAATTCGCTGATGTTTCCAACTCATACATGTACCGACATTTTTGTAGTTTATTTTCCCTTCCGATGATTAAATTTCGACTTTTTATTTATTTATTTCACTCTTGCGACGAGTTTTGGCCTCTCTCCCACTTACTGCTACATTAATAACCAAAAAAAGTTGACGATAGTTAACTTAAACCTAGGTGAATAAATCAATAAATCCAAACAGACCGGCAAACATAACTACAAGAGATGTTGACAAATAAATAAAATTAATACACTCAAACTTTTTTTTTGGCTGTGGGTAAAAACTCCTGAGGGTTAATGGAGAAAAACCCACGATGCGGGAAAAAAACCCACACAGGAAGGTGGCTAATAAACATTTTCCTCATGCAAATATACAATTGTGTCCGAAAATCATTCTTTTAAAATATTTAAGCAAACAATCCATTTTTCTCTCTTCCAAACCTCTTATATTAAAAAAGTAAGCTTCGTTAGAAAATGAACTTTAACGAATTCTCTCTTATACCCATATAGNTAGAAATAGAAAATGATTTCAAGATAAAGTATTAGTTCATAAGATATTATGTATAATTAGGTATTAATTAAGATCCATGAGGACTCATTTAGATGCATAATACTTTAGAAAAATAACCATTTATGCCTTCGGAAAATTACGAGAAAGGCCAGGTAAGGAATTCAGGGCAGATACATAAAGTGAGATTTTCTACGAGTACATAGGACGGAAATCTCTGGCAAACCCGTTGGGTGCACCCGCAGTTGCTCCAAATCTCCCCTTAATGAATTGCACCGTCTTTGAATTATTCCCGACCAGCTTTTTTAACACTCGCGACGACTTACGACCGTCGGAGCTAGTTATGAAATATATATTTGTTGCGCCACACTTTGAAGTTCTTCACGAGCGCGTGTCGATCGCTCAAGGCCTTTCATAAAATATTATGGAAGTCATTTCGAAATCGATCACTATATGGAGATGACTGCAATGCGACAAAGGCGACGATGCGATACAACTCATTTTTATGTGGAGCCCCGCTCGAAAAACCTCGGCGATTACTTCCGAATCGTTTCTTTTCCTCAGGTTAGTTATCGCTTTAATACCCAGAAGAAAGCGGGAGCGGAAAATATGAATGGAAGGGAAAAGGCTGATGGAGGTAAGGGGAAGAAAGGGATAAGTTAGGGTAAGAAGAGGTATAGGGAAAGTGAAGGGGATTTTGCCAGCGACCCTGTTGAGCGGCGTCCCTCGGAGAGGAGGATTGTTGTCAGTGAGTGGTAGATAAGTGAGGTTTTATGATAGGGGACGTACGGTAGGGAGAAGGATGCCCATTTTCCATAAGGGTGTCAAACACGTGATCCGGAGGACGCGCAGGCGAAAGGAAGGTGCGGAGTGGAGAGGTAGGGAATGGCAAAGGGATTTTGAGGATCGAGAGGAGGATGAGAAGTGGAGCCATTGAGGAGATCTTGGAGGAGAATATTGTGAGGGTTGGGAGGTATAATACGCGAGGAGGAAAGAATAGTGTTTTAGAATAGGGAAGCGCGGGGTGCTCTCGAAATAACCGACGTGTATGGAAAGGACCCTTTGGCCGGGTAAGAGGATGCTGGGCTAATCCATTGACGCAGGATAATAGCACACGGAGGCGGAAGTTCATTCGTAGGAGCGCGTTAATAGATTCATAAATGATTTCGCTCTGAGCCATTATTGACATTCCACTCGATATCATTATTAAATCAATGTTATTTATGGGTGTTAATTAATTGAATATTTTTAACGACTCAGATAACCTGAGGTTTTAAAGCTCCCGGGTAGCCAAGTGGGCAACGCGTTCGACTTCGGTGAAAGCGGTTCCAGGTTTGACTCCCGTGATTCCCGGTGGGGACCTACGTGTCCTCAGCTGTCAAGGCACATTAGACAATACTACTACTACAAGTTCCTCGTTTAATTAATGGACGCGGCGTAATGGTTAGAGTGCTAACGCTCCAACCCGAAGGTCCCTGGTTCGGATCACGGCTGGTCGCACATTTTTAGTTGGAGAATGGTTGTGTGTTTTCGTACGAAGTTATTGTTTAAGCCCACCTCTGTAATTAATCAGCAAATGGATGTTTGTGGGGCATTTGGAAATAAATAAAATCTCTTTTTATATTAAAATATAATATGAATTATAACAACCATTTTCCAAATTAGTGGGCTAAAAATACATTCCTAAGACTTCACTTATTCCTTCACTCGTGGCATCTCTAGTTATTTCTGAATATTCAAACTTCATCAGAGAATATGTAACTTATTTCGAACTGAGGAAATGTTGGTGATTACTTAATAGGATATGGCAAGTAGGCTATGTATTATCGGAGGAAACCGAAGACATCCGACGTGGTTGTAACACGAGCCCTGATCTACATACTTTACGGACCGTCCCATTCTACAATTTAGCTACCACGCAGGCGCGATAATAGCCAATAATGATGATGGTAGTTCCATTCGTTAGAAACCTCAATATCTATCTATGTATTTGTATATAAATTCGATAAGGTGACTGACTGAAACGGGCGAAGAATATTTTATGAATGGAAATAGAGGCGGTGGGATGGACATCTCGTTACCTTTACTTTAAGGAGGCTGGTAGGGAGACATAGCGGTTATAGAACATTGCTAGTGTTGATGGGATTAGCCGACGGCAGCCTTTTTGCAGACCATGATGTGCTTTCGTTTTTATCGGAAGGAAAAAAACTGCCGGATTCTGGGAATAACCAAAAAGTGAATCGCTGCTGCGATGGTGGACGCCATTGGCTTATTTGACGAATGTTTTCGTTCCTCGAATTCGCTTCCGACATTCGCTGCCAGAGGGTGAGTGATGCCCTTGGTTGACGCCGAGTCGTGTTTCGAAAAAAAGAGCGATTAATGATTACCTTGACGACTGGAATAATCAATACGGAAGAGCATCCATTTCCGCTTTACTTTTATTTAACGATGGGTATCACGTCGCCAGCAATTGATCAAGCCACTCATCCGCGATGGAATGTATCTCTTGCTCTCTTGATTATTTTTCACGGTGACGCAAGCACATGAATTATGAAAGAAAAGAAGCGATCCGTTGATGCCTAATTAAGGGTGAATTCAGATTTCCGTTGTTATTGTCAATAAAAGGCGCCTAATTGATTACATTTCCACCAATAACCATTTATGAAATCATGTCATATCCCTGTGTGATTTCAATTTGTGGCACTACTCCACTTGATTCTAATTAAAGTAGACGCGGTCAAGCATGATAGATACTGAAATATAGCCAGAAATATTACCAGCAGCTACGAGTATGTATTCTTTTGTCCCCAAGTTTATTTTAGGTAATTTTCGTGAATAAATGAAGATTTTCGTATTTTTTTACCATGCATAAGGTTCAGTATTCCTTAATCTTTCGACATCTATATGCTAAAGCTTTAATTCAGATATGAAGAATATTTTACAATTTTGCATTGCTGCAAATCCAGCTTGAGTTCATCACGGAATTCATTTCTGGTCAGTCTCATCTGCGGAATATTTGAATTGTCGTTGGGAAACCGGTCTGTTTTGCAGCAAGAAATAATTGACAATTAATATGATAAATTTGAGTAGCATAATTTCATACTGATTGAACATCATCAAACATCGAATGATACTTTTAGTTTAATTTCTTATTTCCGGGAACAGGGTGACAAGAAAATGTATGCCATTAATGATTAGGAGAATTTGTGAGTTGAGTTAATGCGTTGATGTTAAATTTTTCTTTAATGAGAAGTTCAATGTCATCGATCGTTGCTGAGTTTTAAAGCTATTTATGTGAAAAAGTTTCACTGAAAGTTTTCTATAGAAATAGAAAATGATTTCAAGATAAAGTATTAGTTCATAGGGAACAAAAATTGAAATGAGAACTTTCCGATAGATATAAAATGAATCAATCAGAAAATCGTTAGCTGGTTCAATTTGCATCAGCAATCAAATCTACCTAACTCTAAAATTACGCTAAAGTGTCCATTCGAGCTGGGGTATATTTAAGTGATTTAATTCTTAAGGGTTAAAACAGGATAATCAGGAAATAAAAAACTGTATTTAGTTTGACCTAAATGGGATATTTAACTGACTAAAAGCTACGTCCTCATAGGTGAAAAATATTCTCACATCTTTGGGTGTCTTCTCGTTAAAATTCATTAATTTTAATCCCTTTCCGTAAATCTAACGCAATAAACTACGAATGGAGGCTTTAACCTGGCCAACGTCAGCATTCATTCACTTGGCAATACATTAACTAAAGGTTGCCCTGTGGGATGCACTAAGTCATTTAACCTCAGTGACCTACGTCAGAAATGCATGCAAATCATGCAACTCAAGTTTAACGCGAAAGTCGATGCATTTATCATTCCGCAAATAGAGACATTTCGAGTGAAAAAATTCATTTCGAGTTATTATGCGCTCTTACATCTAAAGCATATGATGTGCTTAACCCATCATCAAACTTGAAACTCGCTTTTAAGGTCAATAAGAGAATTTTATGCTCACCATCTCTCGTAATCACATTTCAACCTTTACCTCCGGAAAACGCTTGTTAGTTATTCTTTTCAAAAGAGGTTTAAATTATCCCAGAAGATTTACCCTATTGAACGTTCCCTCTACTGGTTAACAAAGAAGAATTCCTGCATACCATAGCTTGCATAGTATAGCTCGTCGTGCGCATTTATTACTCGTAGTTCATTCTAATTAACGTTCCACAAAAGGAAAATTCGTGCGTATACATGGTCTAATGTATTATGAAGATGAGTTTTTGGCGAAGCCTAAATATCCTCAACCGGATTAACAATACTACCGTTGTGATAAATGAAATTCTCGCAGCTGAAACACATTGGAATCCTCCCCTTTTGCAGTTTGGACGAGCGAATTTTTAAACCTTGGGGTTATTTGGTGGAGCTCCTCCTTTATTTCAGTCTGTGGCAAACAACGGAAACATTTTCCCAATCTTCCCAAGTTATTTACTATGTGGAAATGAACGTAAACTGTATAAGTTCGATGTTTCTAAACTGTAAATAATAAAGATGAAATGAATAAATGATTCTCGTATCTCTGATAACTCATTGCTGGTGGAAATCATCCTGGAATACTCTTGAAAATGAAACAAAATGCTGCGTGAACTCTTTAATCATTACTTGATAGACTATTCTGGAATATTGAGAAGAGAAAAATACAAAGAGGTTGTACTGTTACATTTAAATATAACTTTCTCTCAAACTTAGTAATATTTTGTAGTTTTACATAAAATTGTAAATGCTAGTATTGAAACAGTTAAACCTTACAGAATTGTGGAGTTAAAATGATTTGGATGTTGTAAAATATGTAAATATGCGTCATTTAATTTAGCCACGAAACGAAATAATTGTCATTCTAAAATATGCCATCATCCATATATTAGTTAAAGGTAACTTTTGAGAGGATTTATTCCATTAAATCCTTTTTATTTACGTATGATTGTTCATATTGATGGCTCGTTTTGGTTTTCGCATACGGAACAGTAAGCGTGCAATCAGAATACATAATGAATGAACTAGAATTTATTTCGCAAAATCCCTCCAATTTCTTGCTCAAAATAAGCTGGATAGGGAAATCACTTTAATTTTACCATACATTACGAAGAAAAAGGTTCAATAATTTCAGTTAAGAGCTCTTCAACGAGGACCTAATACATATATATACGAAACTCATTGTCTGTTGATTTTGATGCTCTCTCTTGACAAAACGGTTAAAGCTGGATAGATGACCAAATTTTCCTGACTGAAAACGAGAGATTTTTGACCATTTCCCTTCCTGAGCGGTCAAGTTAGTAATTACGTTAAAACACCGAGTTTCTTTACACGTTCTCTCCTCCGATCGATAGAGTTTCTAAAGTAATTCTTGCCTGGTAATGATTCCCATTTCAGTTCCCATTCTATCGTAATAGAAGATTTATTCTCTCTCCAATTCTCTAACTCTTTGTTCTCGCTCTAACCCCTTGATTTTATCAAGAGAGCCTCTAAAAGGTCATGAACAGAGTTCGGTAATTAAAGGTTGTTAGGTCAGAGCTAAATGATTTGGGGAAGGACAGGGAGGAGTGACAGTGGATGTTTCACTTCCAAGGCTTCTTCGCCCCATTTTCTTCTTTCTCTCTTCGATCTTTCCAATCGAAGATTTCTTCCTCCATTCTAAGCCAATGGAAAATGTCTCTGGTTAATGTGAATCTATCTATAGAAGAGGTGGTCATGATTGTGATGAAAATTTGAATGACAAAACTAATTTAAACTTCTGAGGCATGACAGGTTACCGTAGAAAGATAATTTTAGTGTTTTACTTTGTTTGACACACTGGAATGAAGGTCTTATCTTTTGGGAATATAGATGTCAAGGTGTGCATTGATGGTAGGGAATGCGATTTTATAAGATCAGTTTTTAATTCACATCAATCGGCATCGTTAGTGTAGGGGTTTAGTTTGCTAGCATGGCAACGACGGGGTTCCGGGTTCGATTCCTGGTTAGTGCATGTTTGTATTCGTGATTTGAAAACTATGAATATCAAGAGTGGTGTTTTAAGACCAAAATTCGCTTGATAATGTTTTCGTTATTATTATTGCCAGCCGCACTTGTTATATTACTAAATTACCAATTTTTCCCAATTTTTCCTAATTTACGAGAAGATTACACGAAATTGAAATTGAATTGATCCTTTGCTATTAACAACTATTGAGATTGGGACTGATTAATATAAGACTTCTTCAATGTCGTAAATTGTAAGTGTAAAGCATAATAATGTTAACTTTAATCGGGATATGTACTTAAGTATATTATGTGACCTGTGTTGGATTGTATCCTGTTCTTCACTTGATTTGTTAATAGAATTTCCTATATATTCATGCCAATATTAAATTATGTTATTTAACTTTTCTTGCTACAAGACAGTTTATTGATTCTCGTTTGTACTATTGAAAACCTTCATGATATATATGACACTACATATTGGGAATAACCAAATAATGAATCAAGTAAATCCATTTATCGCCATAAATTGTCTTATACTCTTCATATGTCATTATTAATTCGACATTAAAGCTCTTTCCTACTTAGTAATATCCCTTCTATAACATCCATAACCTAGGACCATTATTCCGATAAAGGATGAATATGCTCTCCTTTAATTCAACCCAGTTTCTCCGCTATCTGTTCTCCTCTATGACTACGACTAATATCCCTCCTACTCCGTATGTTGTTCCGCAGAGTTTACTCCCATCTCTTTTCTATCCCTTCTTATTTCTTTAAATAGCTTTCACTCGCCCTCCCTGCATAGCCCTTCCTTTACTTATTACTAGACCATTACTAGCAATGCCTCCATCTTACATACTTTGTCTATTTATGCCCTCCGTAGTCAAAGACCAAATTTAATTATCGAACGAGAGCTCTCTTCGCGTGTAGGTTTTCACCGACCTAATATCTTAGTGAAATGGTGCCGAAATTAATTTCCTTTATAAGAGATTCTTTCCTCTTTGCCGTCCTTGTAATAATATCTTCGGCGCTCAATGCAATTCAGAATAAACTGTATTTATTCACGTCAATAGTTCTACTAAGCTTTTTCCTCTATTCCGGTAAATTTTTCTTTCGACAATATTAATGTTTAAATCGAACTTTAATCTAGAGAATGAGACGCACCGTACTCAAAGAAAAGAATTGCGATCCAAAACTGGGTCCCGGAATGATTTAGTTAATCAGTTAATTTTGAAAGAAGGAAAATATTGTTTACATCTAAAAACAAGAGGGGAAAATTTTCTAAGTTATTACGTAATGTTAACCAAGGAAGTTATTCTGAAGTCGTAAATTGCGAAAATAAATTGGTTGTGACCATTTGAATTGACAGCAAACAGACCAGAAATTAAGGAAACATAAAACTGTAATGATGGAGTTAATAATAATAAAGTCTTTAAACTATTATATGTAACTAGTGCAAGCTTTCTTCCAAATCGCCCTTATTTTACCTCCCCGCCAGTCTCACAAAATTTCAAATTTTTAAAAGTAGATTCTAGTTTAGTAGTCTTTGCGGACCAATGATATAAGACATCCAAGCGTCTAATTGCCTTTATGCATATTCGATTAAGTGAGCCTCGGAGTGCATAAATGTAGGATGATTAACACGTAACGACGAAAATATTGAATTATCCAGCAAAATTCTGGCAATTTTCGCGCAATCAAGCGTGGCGCGTGACGCGTACCGACATGAAACGAAAATAAGAGTGGACAAAAACATAAAGGCATGTAGGGCCGTCAGTGACAAATGCAGTTTAGTCACACCATCCATCAAGGATACGTTAATGACCGGAGAAATATATTTCCGCCGCATCCGCAATTGATACCGAATGACCGTTTTGTCGCTCTTGATATGTTATCCGTTTACACCGAAACTAAATGACCATTCCCTTCAATCTCCCGAACTCTTTCTCTCCCTCTCTCTTCTTCTACTACGCCGACAACCTTTTTCCCCGCTCCATCTGAACCGCTGTCTGTATATCAGCTCTCTCGCTGTACCACAATCTTTCCTCTCCGTCTCCCACAGCCCCTGAATTCACACGCACATCTTCCTTCAATTCCCCCTCACGAATTCCCTTATCCGATCCCTTTACTCCATGCCATTCAACCTCTCTCTCTGCGATCCTATCTCTCCTCCCACGGCGCCACCTCTCTCTTCGCTATAAACCAATTTCCTCTTTTACGCCAGTGGAGGGTGTCGGGAGAGGGACTGACTAATTGTGCGTAATTGACACGCGGACAAGAGCACAAAGAAGGTGGCTGCGGGAATGGAACGGGTGGGTGGGCGAGGTATAACCAGGCCGACGAGGGTTGAGGCAGCGGCTGCAGAGGGGGAAGATGGAGGGCGAAAGCCGGGAGTTTTCTTCACCAGAGCGTATAACCTCGTTGCTCGCAATAGGGAAATTAAAACTTGTTGACCTCTTCTCCCCTCTTTATCCCTCTGCCAAAGATCGCTCGCTTCTTTGCCCATTTACTCCCTTCTACGCGACCCCTCATTTCATCTCCATTCTTCTCCCGTCCTTGTCTCTCTCCGTTCGTCCTCGGGAGCTGAGATAAGCAGAGAATTATCTCTCCCTTTTTAATTTTTGGATCTTCGCTCTTTTCACCGCGGATATTTTTATTAAGTCGTTAATAATTTTATAACGGGGATGCTCAACTAATTGGGTGGCATTAGCGCAAAGGCAATCCTCGGAGAATTTGATAAATTTTTATCTCGGTGTGTAGCGCTCCTCGAACTAGGGGCCGCAAGGGGGGGATTTCTTTACGCGCATTTTCTCGAGTGTTAAATGGGTAGGAATAATTATCTTTCTTCTTCGGGAGATGAGAAATTTCCCCCGAATTAAATTTCCAGCGAGGAGGAAAAATGTGTAATAACGAATATTACGGAATGGGGAAAATAATTGATCAAAGTGTCGGGAAAGGAGCTCGAAGGCGGCTGAATGAAATAAATGCTGTGCTGTCACCGCCGTCGCCTTTGATGGCTTTTCTTTTGCTTTTTGACCTGCTTTAAAGCTCTGAGGCCTTTGTGATGCTCGTGAGAAGTTCTTTAGCATTGTTAACGTATTAATTATTCAGCTTCAACGAGACTAGGATCGAATAGACAAACACATTGTTAGCATAATAATTATTTCATCTTCAGTGAGGATATGCTCGAATCTACAAACGCATGTTTTCATTAATAATTGCCCTCCACTATGCATTAAATTACGTTGACGGCCCACTTCCGTGCTTATGTAAAAGGGTATTAAAATGCAATTGCAATTCTTGAATGATTGAAGTGCTGTTTTTATTAGTTGACAACCAGGAATAAACTTTTTGAATTAAGCTATATACAATAAAAAAACGAGGTGCATCGATATAAGAAGTATAAGTTTTTGCCGCTGCTTTCGGAACGCAGAACGATGGTTCAATCGGTACACTTAGTTGAGAGACTAAGAGTTTCCAAGAATCGTTCGACGGAGATTAGTTGAAGCATTTACCGTGCAAAATAATAAATTATGAACTTATAACAAATTGGATTAGTATATTGTAAAATTCAATACTGGTCGGCGATTGGCTGGGAATCTTATGTATTAATCTGCTAAAGAATGATATACTCAATCGTTTTCTCCACTGAAAACTTTCTTAAAATCATGTAACAGGGGTCCATTGATTAGATTCTCTATAATATAGATGCCCGAAATTTATCTTCGTCGGACTTTAATCACCGTATATGTATTGATTGAATTAATTAATTGATTAATCATTTATTAATAAACTTCCTTTAAATTAGTACATATATTTAAAGAAAAAAAATTAATTTTAAGAATATAGTTTCTCGAATGTACTTCACAAGTGGTGGATACGCATAGATAAAGTGTATTAATTTGGGTAATAAATATAATATATCTCGTGAATGGAATTTCCTACGCAGTGTAAAGCGTGCATTTCTAATTAACTCGTGAACTTCCATATTTAACTGTCAACTATTAACATGGGTAATGAGATAAGGTTTGTAAGGTCAAATTCGAATAGGACGACTAAGATTAATTTTAGCTTATCTTCGACAGCTGGTTTAATTAAGCATTTGCAAGACTTAAAAGAGAAGTGAAGCTTTGTTATTCATCACGATATTTGGCAAAATGTATGATGCGCTAGCGTGCATAACTTATTTGCATATCTGTGGCTATGAAAATCATCAGAATTGCTGTATGAAAAGCACTGTGTATCCGCAGCAGTATATCTCAGTTACTACTTCCATTACTACACAAGAGACGCAGGTGTCCAGTGTGAAATTTCGCATAGAATAGATGTCTCTAGTGTAGCGTTGAATGTGCCTCTTGTGTACTGGGCACTAAATGGGATCAGTCTCTACTATTCCAGTGGTCGAAGATGAATGACTTTGCTTTATGTCCTCAGCTTTATACGAATCCTAAGGTTTGGTTTATAATTCAAAGCTTAATTGCGTTAGCTACACGGAGGAATTATATGCGAGAGTTGCTTTTGCGAAATTTCAGCGCACGTTCCCAAGAGTAATGTGATTAAAATTATTGCTTTCACTATCAATTCATTGCGCTGATTGCTGTAAAAGTATTCGTGGAAATGTTTGTTACATGCCTTTAATTTAACTTTGAAGCTAACACATTTAATCTTTCAAGTTAGAGTTACAGAAGTCTGTATTATAGAATAGTGTGTGGCTGTGTATATGTATGTTCCCCAAAACTCGAGAACTAAAAGTTGTAAAATTTTCAAAATTTGCACGTAATTAAAAGCCTTCAATCCACGGATAATAAAACACACCTTTTTATTAACGTAACGGGCCCAGGATCCATCGCAAACGAGTCGAAGTTTCTCATAAGAAATACACGTTTTAAAACCTTATGAAATGTTAGCTTAGGAAACCTTACGAAAAAATCATTTCGTCCGTTGAAAGGTTTACGTCTTTTGCAGAACTAAATTAGAAAGAATAGTCGTACAAAGTCGAGATAACCTAAAGAAATATAATTGAACACACATTTTTACATTTTCGGTGGATTATTAAGTTCGTTTTCTGATTGCCAGAATGTAAAATGGAGAATTGAGGTTCATTTAAAAATTACGATAAGAATTGTTGATAGAATTCATAAAGAGGAGGCCATTTGTGAGATGTGTATGCATTTTTGAACAATTTACTGTGAAGAATTTCATGAACAATAAATATACGAGTAAATGAGTTTTTCTTAAAGCTCGATATTGCTAAAGGGAATTATAATAATGAAGCAAATAATGTGCTTTTCATTGAGTAAATCTTCAGCTTTATATGTATCCTGAGCGCCGCTCTTCGGTGTGTATAAAGTAGTGCATGTTATTCAGGTAAAATGCATGTAAAGCATCCATTTTCAAGTCTCTCTCAAAGGAAAAAATGTGAAAAATATTTTTTCTTTTGTGGAGCCCTTGAGAATGGAAACTTTATGTCCGAAATGCACAAAGGGTGATGCCCAGAAAACGATAATCCAGAACTTCCCGTTTGTCCACAAACGCTAGTTCTGCTGTCTGATTTACGGCTTACGTTTATAACCTCAACCCCTTTATACCTCAAACTTATGGGCATGATAAAAATATTTTAAATAATATTTTCATAAATCTAACTATGAAACACAGTTTAACTTATGTTTAATAAGTTACTGAGCCAATACTATAGTTACTCAATAATACTTCGTGTAAGTGGAGCTCTATGTATAAATATGCTTCTCAGTCGCCAGAGCTGCGGAGGTTAAGTTGCAGGCTTTCTATTGATGTCTTCGTCGAGTCAAATTCCATGACGGCTATATTTTTGCTAGCTAATTAAGAAAACTGGTGATCTTGCTAAATGGCTTTGTCGGCGCGAAGAGAGAGCTCCCAGAAAAAGTTCCTGGCTTAATTAAAGAGAGCGTGTCATCAGCTAAATGTATCTTAAAAGCTTTTATTTTGCTCGTCAACTGAACTATCGGATGAAAAGATTCTGGGAAAGGAGTGAAGTAAGAGAGTAGGTGGACTATAAATTACTTTTTAGTCATACAGTTTGTAATATATCTCCAGAGAATTTAACAAGAATACAAGTAATTAAATGTACTCAGTAAAAACCGAGTAAAAAGCTCAGAAAAAATATCCCATCATCCAAAAGTAATTCCAGTGCGTACAAAAGATCAAATTTAATATATGTATAAAGTCAGAATCTTATAACAGCCTGATTACCGTTTTAAGGCTATTGCGAATTTAGCCAAAAATTGCACATTAAAATGAAAGTCGTTAAAGGAAATTGAAGGAAAAGGATCGATTATTTTGAATGTTCGAATGATCTTTTGTACTTGAGTTGAGATTTTCTCACAGCTAAGGGGCACTTTGTTTTGTTTTCGTTATGAACGTTAATTATTCTCGAGGACAACTCTCATCACCGAGCGAAATTTATAATCAATCACCATCTTTCCCCATGTATTGAGACACACTTTGTTTCGAAAAATTTGGAATCTAAAAACACAGTTCGTCTTATACAATGGTGGCAGATTTCTCAAACAAGTGCTTCAATTGCTACTGATTGATGTTCACACATACCCGCACACTACTGGGGTCGTTGCTAGTAGTAATCGCGTTTGTTGATTTTCGCGCTTCCTTGTTTTAACCGTTCCTCACTTGTTACGATGGGATTTTATGGGTATTTATAGTTATCTTTTCCCGAAATTCGGGTACCAAAATCAAAGCACGTCTTATAAATGGAGAAATACGGAAATTAATCACTTCCCCATTTGCGTTGGCTCCTAAGGAATCACTGCCTTCCACAAATATAAGTGATAACTACAATTAAATATTAAGACCCGCAACAGATAACGGTCGACGCGAGGCAATCGATTTAAAGTGTCGATATCACGCGGCTTAATGGTTCAGAGAATGTATTATCAGCTATCAATGAAACTAATTTCGCAAACATGTAGAAAATTAGCATAAAGCCAATTTAGAACCCGATTTTGATCTTGGGTTCTCTTTCCTCCCACCTCGTGCCCATATTAGCCTTTCCGATAGTATTGTCTGACTACTCCAATTTCAGAATGGACGGCAATTTCTCCCTCTCTTCTCCCTACATTCTTCTTTCAAGGCATTTACGAATGTTTTGAAGGCCGAGAGAAAAATGGCGGCCATTGTGCCTGCGGGATTTGAAGGGAGAGAGAGAGACCCTCCGTAGTGAGCTGTCAGCAGCAGGAAGGGCCGGCGTCGCGATGCCTCCCTTCTCTTTTTCACCCGCGCAATCCTTGCCCCCCCTCCATCTTTCCATCACCCTCCACTCAACCGACCACCGTTCTGCTGGAACTTCTGGCAGATGTTGTCCCCTTAAATCAACCGCACTGAGAGAGACTCAATCTTCAAAAAAGAAGGCAATGGGCCACTGAACCGCGTCTTTTCCCTCTCAGCTTCTTGTACGGGTTACCTTTTCTTCGTCCGCGCTGCTCCCTCTCTTAGATCGGAAAACTGTAATAATGCAACGACTTTGGCGTCCTGAAACGGATTTATCGACTGATGGGATTGCGCGCCCTCTTTCGCTTGCCTGCTTCTCTCTTTCACGGGAGGCGCTTTACGGGGACTTTTTCCCTTCGACGTAGGAGCGGAAAAAGTGATTCGGAATGAAGTGATTCGAGGTTGTAATCTCTTTCATCTGGAATACTGGTGATGAAATTTGACGAGCTTTGTGCAGCTCTTCCTTCTTTTTAAATTTAATTATCCTCGTCTCTTTTGCGCCTCTAGAGGATACCTTCTACGCTTTTGTTATTTCACGCTACAAACGGGGAAATGTTCATATTTTTAATGTAGTCAGCTTTGAATGCGAGTTAATTAATTTCTCTAAGAGAATGACGAGGAAACCTGGAGATGTATTCATTTCCCTAGAAGAACCCAAAAACAATATGTGGCCTTTATAGTAGTTTTACGAGTAGTATTGTTTAAATTGCTTAGGCATCTGAGATCATTTTGCATGTAGGCTGTCACCGGGAATCGAACCCGGGACCAAGTCGAACGCGTTACCTACTAGGCTATCCGGGAACCCATGACCTTAATAACGGATTTTTTTTAGTAGCAGGAAGATAGGAGAAGATGTGAAAGATACAAATATATATGTGTGTATCAACGAGAGACATTTTTTGAAATATGTGAGTGTTCATTTATTCATATATTGAGTTAAATTAATTAAGAATTTTATTGTATTAGTATTAGAGTTGATTATTAAGATTTTATTTTGCTTTAGCTAAAAATATTACCACACGTTAATAAGGTTTGGTATTGTGTGTAAAGAATATACATTATTGAATGTTTAATTATGAATATCAAAGAAAAAGAAAACATCTAATTCACACTAAAACAATAATTATATATAGCAGATAAAAATATACTTTGCATAGTATATCCTTTAAATAACGTAGAAGAATCTGGAAAAGAATCCAAGACCTAATCGCATAGGGAGAGAAAATAATCCTCAGCCCATAAGTTACCCTTCACAATGTTTAGGAAATTAATAAGATCACAGGAAATAACTAAGAAATTAGGTTGATTAGGAGGTCAATCCTCGCAAAGAGCTATTATTCCATACTTAACGCCTAAGTTTTTCATTTTTAAGATACAGAGGGGAGAGTAACGAAGTATGAAGGGGTATCGCAGGACGACATCAAGTTCCTTTTGAGATTACATGTTCGAGACAGAAGCTGTAATTTCCTAATAGTAGTGCTTTTCGATTAAAAGAAAGTGCTGAATGTTGTTGGATTTATAAGAACCTTATAATTTATAAATCGATGAATCCAACAAATGCGCAACAATATTTTAGAAAGATAGTTTCTCAAATCTACTAATGTTAGCGTATTGCCATTTCCTACCGCATGAGGTTATTCAAAATCAGTATATTCTCCCTGAAAAATGTTTTATTCTGAAAAAATTAAAGATCCATCATGTATGCTTACTAAAACAGAATTCTCGGCCAGTCATTTATTTCAGCAAAGTCAGAAAATTTCATTTCATTTTGATATCTGTCAGGGATTTCCGGGAGTGTCTTCCTTAAACACTTTGCATTTACGAGACATTCTAATATTTAAAGGATGTTTCTGGGAAAAATAAAATGGAGATGTTTCCGTGAGAAATCATGCATTTCAAGTCCCATGACATTTCCTGGCTCTTAATCATTTATAATTTTCACTAATATCAGCTGGTGTTGATGTAATATTTCCGTATTCATATCGCACTAAAGCTGTGACCTACTGCAGACGCAATTTTCAGTTTATTTTATGGAATTCCTAGAAGACAAACGAAACATGGGTTATACAGAGGTATGTTATAGTAGAATCCAAACCAAATACAAATAAAGTACAATACATACAAATGTATTTGATTTAGAGTACTTCACTGTTTAACCCCCAGTTAAATGGTTATTTTTGTATAATTACTTCACCGGCTGCAATTTTAAGTATTCTTTTCGGAGTTTATAATAAAAAAATTAAAAAGGGAGGTGTATGGGATTAACCTCACATTCAAATCGTTGAATCTTCTTTAGCTAAAGTTGATGAAATCCAATTACTTATGAACTGAGTGCCGAGAGTGAAATTTCAACTTCTTTAACTCTCGATCGACAGAGTTGGTATGACGGACATTCTGCGAATGTACGTCATTCTTTGCCTCAGAAACCTTGTTCGGGTTTCTATACATTTTTATACCCACAAAGATCTCAGAACCCACGGATATACAGAAGTAAAAAATAGCGACATTACTGGGGCTCAAACCCAGATCTCCCACCTCCCACTGGTAGGTTATCTAACCTCTTAATTACCGTACCGCGTCTCAAACTCGCTGCGCAATTCAGGAACTATTTACTCCACAGAAAAATCTAACCAATATATTTATCATTTATTTAGTGATGGACCGAAAATACATATTGCTTGTAGAAAAAATCCGAAATTACATTCAAGGACCAAGGAAATTAGAATATATTCCAGGATGTCTCTATTCTCCTAGCATGTTTCCAGAAAAGTGGGAGCTAGGGTAGGTAGCAACTGCTACGTGGTTAAAGAAATTCCTCTGTCAAACTTTTGGCGAGGTAAAATTAACATGTCTTAGCGTGACTTTGTGGAACTTAAAACATATTGAAAGAAAGGATACTTAGTAATGTCCAGAGCTGGATTTTGTTCAACTAATTTCGTCAACGAGTTGACATCTTCAAATCAACTCGTTGACGAAATTAGTCGAACAAACACCTGCTGTGGATATTAATTAGTGTCCTTTCTTTCAGTATCTGTGCTTTTTTAAGGCCTTTTATAAATTATTTACTGCATTTTCGAGAGAAAATTACTCTTCAGAAAGAAATGGGATCTGGTTCTCAGAGGATCGAAGAAATAAAATTTTCGTATAAATGTTGATAGGCAAGCATGTGCACTGATTACATTTAATGCTTATTTCGGCAGTTTGCCACTGCTTTTACATCTTCTCTTACTTCTCTTTAGAACACAACAGAAGTTTTATTCGGATCCATTTTATCGCTGGAAGCATTCCAACTTGCTTTTCCTATCCATTAAGGATATGTTTTAGTAGTCTTCGGCCCGGTAATATTGCTCATACTTAAAACGAACTTTAACTAATGCTCCCTTTAGGGACCGGTATTATAGTTGTTTGTTAAAGTGAAGATAATAGATAACCTCGTGTATATATATGATGGATTAGCATGGAGATTATCTGTAGCCTTCGCTTTAACTCTGATAAACTTATATAATGCCGGGTCCTAAAGTGAACATTGGGTATAGTCCATTTAAATATATATTATAATACCCGGCCTTAATCATGAATGTTCCAATCCTCAACGTTGATAGTCTTGCTCTCTCAGTAAACGCCTTCGTTTTTACGGTAAAGAAGCTTAGTATAAGCACCGAATTTACTTTTCATTGAAATTGAGCACAATAATCTTCCCATATGAATTATTTTCATTCGAAATTTTTTCAGCGTAAAAATTGAGAGTATATTTTATATCTACGTATTACCTAAAGATAATCTAACTTTTTTGCAATTAAAATTCTCTGCTAAATTATTAGTGTAATATCAATCATATACTATAAACATGTATTTTGCTAATACTTAAACGAGCTACATGATTTAAGTATTTGATATTATAACAATTTGAAGAATATCAGAGTTAATAGTTGTATTAAGTTCTTAAAGAAGTCATGATGAAGGGTAATTTGAATAGTTATGTTTGCTTAGGTAGAATTTGCTGTAAATTACCAATGAAAGTTTTCCGTTTTGTTTTTTCTCATTGGAAAGACTTATTGTCTTCTGGCATAGGAGAGGATGAATTAACTGGAAAATCATTCTTAGATCTTTCCGTAAAGTAAATTTAACCAAAACACGTTAAGAACTTTTGAATTTCATATGCGTTGAAGTTTTAATCATATTATAATCATCTCTCCTGATATACATAAATGAGATATCCTATTGAGCAGATTATTTTATGGTAATCCAAATTTATCTCTTAGTTTTGTATGGATTGTTACATATCAGGAGTTTCTCAAGATTAAAAAAAAATCAACGTAATTGCCAATATTTTCTCGTGAATCTTTAGTCATATCTTATTCATATTCCTCAATAAAAAGTAGGCAGTCAACCTTTCAGAACCTATTCATATTGAATCAAATACGCTCAGTTTCTTCCTTACACCACAAATTTCCCAGCAATTCAATGTTTTTGTATGGTAGAAAGCTTCGTACACTGCAAGTGAAACGGGAATCCGTAGCAAGACCTCACTTCCCTTTTGAATTCCGCTTCCGTTTGCCACTATTAGGTATGTTATGTTGAAAAGATGTCTGGAACTCAAAATGGTCGAATTCATATAGCGGAGGAAACAGCGGAATCTATTCTCGGGGTCCTCAGGAGCGTTTTTTTGCGCTTATGGCAACTCATTTATTCGGGAGCATCCTGAACTTGCTAGCACGGAGGTCCATTATTCAACTGAGGTTTTTGCCTACAGCCCCCTCCTTGGCCGTAGAATCCCCTTTCAGTTTGGCAGAAGACGCTTCCATGACGTCATGTTCGAATCTTTCAACGACCGACGGCTTGAGACCAAGTCCGCTTCTCTTTGGAGCATCCGAGCGATAAGATTCTCCGACCAAGTCGCGGATTAAGCCAAAAAAGGCCCGAATTTCTTCCATCTCCTGGATCTTGCCCCGTCCGGAGACCCTTGTCTTGTCACCGCCCGTTCGGACATTTGGGATATTAATAGGACAATAATCCTACCGGATTGGTGCCAGTTGCAGTTCTGGTCCCCGCGTTAATTACTTGATAAATGCCCTTCTTGATGTCCTGTACACAACAATTAGTCTTCCCTGTCATGGCCAATACATCGTATCGTTAGTTTTCGTTATGATCGAATGAAACTGTCGTGGCCGCATCAGTAATAAACCGGTTTGTATAGTTAACAAGTATCCGCTTTTGGCGATTCATCTTTTTCCGAATGCAGCCTAATTTTAGACCTTAGGTTATAGTTTTAATCTGACGCACAGCGAAAGGATTGTATCTGAAACGGCTCAATACAACGTCAATCAATTCGAATCGCACCTTAAGAGATTACGTTTTTGCTGAATTACATTTATAATCATTGCCTTCTTCTGTGTTCTCGTATAGTGAAATAAAAATCAACTTCAATTTACCACTCCCATACAAAGTTAAAAAGCAAGGCTTTTTTAATCAAGGGACGACATTTTAAAGGGCGCAATACTAGAATACTATTCAGGGTAGCTCAAATTTTACGGATTTATTGAGTAACGCGTGATTCAAGGTCTACGGTAATGTTTTTAATTCCAACCATAGGGTATATGTATATCTTAATAATTTGTCAGGATATAAGTTCATAAAATTCTATGGTACCATCGAAGATTGATTAATTGTTTTTTTCCTGGTATCAGCCGATATTTCTGCCGGCATGACAAAAGTTAATTAAAATGAATATCCTAAAAGAAAATTTTCTTTAGATATTTCTATAGATGAAAACGCTTTCAAATAATATTGCGTGTGAAGATTGCTTTTGAATAATGTCTCTTGATGCATTGGAAAAGTACTTGAGTTTTGCTTAAGTAAAGCATTGGTATGAATTAGTAAATTTATTAATAAAATAAATAATTCTATTATTCACAATATTCATTCCGACGCAAGCACGTATTGGGATACTAAAAGAAATGAGATTATTTCACTCTTAAGATATTTAAATCCTAATTCATGTAGATACGACGCAATTAAGTGGAACCTTTCACTGACTTTAACAGTTCACTGTTCACTGAGTTCACTGACTGACTTTAACAAATTCATATTTAAGCTTTAGATATGGGTAGGGTTGCTAGATGTCCTAAAACATATGGGATTTTCCTAATTTCCTACTGTCTCGCTGTCCTTAAATATTCTATGCATCTTAGGAAGTGTCTTGCATTTACATAAGCATATCCGTTAAATGAAATTAATAGTGATGAACCCCTTAATTTAGTGCTTTATCGTCCTTGGTAATTTTCACAAGTTTAGATTAGGGACCGAATGTTACAGTGTAAGGATAAACCATCTTGTAACAATTTTCACATTTGATAGCAATTTAAAGTTTCTCGTTTTTAATCAAATATAAAATAACGATCTGAATGTTTTAATGGGAGACTATGACGGCTCAGAGAATAAAAGTCTTCTGTTTGACCGGTAATTTATTGAAAAAATTGTTTTTTTAACTACTAGAACTGAAGAACGGGAACCTCTCGTTATGAGTTATCTCGATTGAAAGCAAATGTAATTTACGTCTAGAAAAAAATGTGAAAAAAAAACAATTTCCTCGTTCACAAGCTCAAATTCATGCCTCCAATAGCGACTCGTGTACTTTCAAGTTCATGAATCTGTGTCTGATCGCACGTAACGGTGAAGGCATACACCGCTATAGGTGTGTATATGAATAAAAATACGTATTAATGCGTGGAGGCGCATAAAAGTGTCAGTCATTTTCAGAGGGCTTAATCAGGGTATTAGGCGGTGGTCGTGCGATGGACGTGGTGATGGATGGCGCAAGGGTTATCCGCGAGTCCCTCGCAAGAGATGAGCTTATTCGATCCCTCTTTCTCTGTACGCGCAAAATCTCGTTGACATATTGGCGAAACGTCGACAGTGAGTCATCCATCACGGCGGGGCGATGGATGGAAATAAGGGAGCTGATAAAAGAGCAAAAGTGGGAGGAAGGATACGATAACGGGCCGTAAGAGATCGGACAGGTAAGGGACGGGAAGTGATGGAGGCAGTGGCGCCGTCAATGGCGTAAGGGATACGCTCCTCAATTTGGTCTCCTAATTTATGCATGGGATCCGCGAGCGGGAGTTTTTTCCTCGGGTAAGCAGACAAGGTCTATTGGAAAGGAGGCGAGACCTACGTACGGAGGAGAGAAAATTAGACGGCAGAGGAGCGCGAAAGAAAGCCCCCGCCTGTGTTACGGCGGAATCAGATCGTTTTATTGTTTCTGTTCCGAGGCGAATGGACGGTGCATGATATTCGGTGGCAATTATTTTAGAATCATCCTATTCCAGCTTCATTGGCCGATGTTATTTGCTTAGACGAGCAGGAGAGAGAAATAATTGTCTTTTTCAAAAAATAAACAATGTTGTTAATTATAGCTGGGAATTAATTAAGTTTTCCTCTGAGAACATGTAGAATGTAGTGATTTCGATAAACTAGAATGAACATTTTTGGAAATGAAAAAGTTTTAATGAGAAATTATCTATTCAGTTATTAATTTAGATGTTTTTCTCAGCTTACATAATCTGATGGGCGAATATCGAGTTAAAATGATATATTATCACATATGGGAAAATTACCAATCAAGCGATTTCAGAGTGCGATATTCTTGCGAAGTATATACAAGTAATGGCATTAATTTCTAGAAAATTCGTATTTATATTATATGTGAAGTTTTTCTTAATTCTTATGGCATGTAAGATTTCCAAATCTCACTGAAGAGCTATATTAAATTAAGATCCATCTTCAAATTCAATTAATTCATAATAAAATTCGATTAAAATCCATCATCACCCGATGATGACCTAATGGGTCGAAACCATGGCCGTGGAATAAAATATTGTGGTAGAGGTATATGTGTTCTTATTCATTTTAGTGAAGACGTACCACAAAGTCAAAGCCAAATTGTTATATTCTAAAATGTACACCTGAGTACTATTACTTGAATATTTGATTTGTAAGAGCTGAGATTTTCTTGTTGTGCATTATATTATTGAAATGTATGACGTACATAAGATGAAGGAGAGGATACGCATTCTTTTTCCGCTGTTTCACCACCGTACGGCTGATATCAGTGAATATGTGCATTCATCAGACTACCTGAAGATTGAAATCACTTGTTGTCACCGATCAAGTGAGATTGAATTTATGGAAGTAAAGTCAATTCTGTTCTTGAATTTGAATTTGTAAATGACCACTACTTAAAGTAGCTTATATATGAAACGATTAAATATTTAGGAAGTAGATGTTGGATTATGTGCCTCCTTTCAATTACAGCCCCTTTGCAAACAATTAGTGATTGTATCGATACTTCGCAAATTTTTTCCATTGCATTACGATTGATATTTTTCTGAACGATGGGTATTCATTAATTTATACAGTTGTAAGATTAGAATGGATTGGAAACCAAGAGTCCTGCAAAGAGCTTCCTGTGTGTATGAGTTAATTAAAACGCCCAATACGGAATGAGTTTTCCGTACAATGTAAGCGAAGAATGTCGTACGCATTCTATCCCTGGTTGCGAATTGTATCGAACATCGAATACGCGTGTGCAGAAATTGTGTTTGTCGAAAATTGCCACGGCGTTACCTTGACATCCAAATGTCAAGGAACGATCAAAGCACGGAATGTTGAATTAAGCGTGATGCTTGGCCTGAAAACATTTGGGAAATTGATAAATTAGAGGTTTAAAACTCTCCAAGAGCCAAAATTCACTGTTTCGGCCTCAATTTAGTTGTGGCTCTCCATGACGAGAGAGGAATAAGAACAACTTTTACATAGGAGCAATTTTGCCAGCCGTTCGCGCGTACTCTCTGAGGACAAAATTGGAAACAAGGAAATATAAACGGATTAACCGACCATCTAGGAATCGACTGTGCATTTCAATAGCAATGCTATTCTATTCAGAGATAGAATAATACTAAAGGGGAATCTGTAGGGGGGTTGGGTTTTTTAAACTGTGTCGTTTGGGAGTGAGTATGGGTTTTCCATGTGATATTAGAGAAATTTTGGTTTTGACTTGCTTTTCGGAAGGGTGTATAGGAGAGAATGTAAACAGGAATTTTGAACCGGACATATGCCGGACTTTATGCCTGCTTTCAGGTCTCTCTTTGCTTGAATGCATGATATGCGTCGAATATGGAGTTTTTTCTGGACGGATTTCCTTAATTTCAGGTTATCCAAATTCATTCTGTTATGTGGTCCTGTGTATTGTGCAACTCTTGATTTGTCAATTTCGTTATATGTTCTTTAAATCTGTTTTCTAATTTCCACTTAGATTTTCCCGCGTCAATGTTTCCTTATTGACATGATATTTGATAGATTCTAGATTTGTGTATTGATTATGTGTTAAATCAAAAGGATTGTGGAGAAGGTTGGATAATTTGTTGTTGTTAACAAATACTAGAGTTTATGCAAATTTGGAGAAATTCGTTTTAAGCTGTTGCTTGTTTCTGATGCAGAAGGCGATTTTAAAAATTGTATTTTTGTTTTGAGTTAAAATTAAGGTTTTGAATCGTTTTACGTTGAATTGTTTGTGTTTCCTCGGTATGTTATTAACTATTGACTCATTATATCTATTTTCTTTTGCTGTTTCCTACAGGAAATTGATACTTATTAAAGGGATACTTCAAACGGAGAGAAAATACTATCTACAAGTAATGAAGGATGTCATTACAACATGTTTCTTTTTTATTAATAAGAAAAATCAAGGACTTCAGGTTCATAGCATCTCTTTTCCTCGTTTCGTTTTTCCGAGATATTTATTGCTTCGATTACTCGCAGCATCCTAAATTTTGATTAATTCACGTCGACACATAACCTCTATAATAAGAATCTTTATTGATACAATTTCCGTCGCTACTTTTAAAGCTTATTTCGCCTCAGAAAAAGGGCATAGCACAGTTATGTTTTCTTTGTGATCCATATTTCCATGTTTAGGTTAACTTTCGCGCAGCTCTATCCATCTGCAGGCAAAATACATAGAGGTGCCTCGTGCTCTCCTAAACGAAAATATTCTTGCTTATCATCTGGACTATGTTTGTTTAAACCTTGTGTTTATTTAGCATGAGATGCGAGTTGTAGTTTGTTTAGACTAAGACGTAGAAAATAAATGAAACTGTCAGGCTTGTATTTGTTTTCCCTGAAGGGAAATACCACGGCAATTTTCGATATTATTTGGGAGGAGGACATCAATTTTCATCGCAGAACCTCAATTTGTATCACAGTATTATAGTTGTTAATTGTGTGGATATCGCAATTTGTTTTGCTTAACACATGCATGGTTTTCTCTTTTATTCATGGCAACAACTCTATTATTTTCATCTACCCTAAAATAATCTAGATATATCGTTATGTAAACGATATATTGCGATAAGCTTTCACATACACGCATGTTTTAATATTATTTAGGTAACATACGGCTGTAAGTGTCTTTATTGAATTAAGAAAATCAATCTTAAAGCATAAAAATCATTTGAACAATACTTACATATTTATGGAATACGGTATTCCTGTTATCCAAATCGAAAGTATTGTCTTTCACTTTCGTTGGCTTCGCTAATTCGAACGAATTCCGAAAGATACGTCTCCATAATTTTAAGGAATATTTAACCATCAGCCTATCAATGAAAAACATTTAGGTAGGCCCCAATTTTCGACTCATTCTTCTGGAATATTTGGATTTTATGAGAAAGGTATGGTTTATTCTAATGAATAACTAAATTTCCATTGTTTATTTATTTTCTCGCCTTACTACGATTACAGCCGCAGTTTGTTATTTCCGGAAAGAGGTTACTCGTCGGAAACCTCCCGTTGGAAATTTTTACCTTAAACTTTTAATGAAATAAAGACCGTTTCGTACACTTCCACAGCAATTGCTATGAAAGTGTACGAAACGGTCTTTATTTCATTGTAATGGCCTTCCACGAGGTAACGCCTTCCCATATTGAGTTTAAACTTTTAACTTTTGACTCATTAGATTTTTGATTAAGCTACGATTTTTCTATCACGTGACTTCAAGTTTCAACTAAAATATATGTATATTTAGGATCAGTTCCGCATCAAGAGGGGTCCTTAGGACCCTCTACGGGCCTGATCAACAATATTGTTGTCGTATATCGTATTGTATTGTTATGGACTATNTAACATTCTATTTGTAGAAAAGAATTGGAGTTATTTTATTTTTAACTAGTTTTTAGCAACTTTTTAGCTATTTTTATGGCTATATCTTGCGACTTTTTAAAATTAATTAGCATCTCTGACTCCCGGGACTGCTTTTTGCTTTGTAGAGACGATGATGATTGGCATGTCAAACACTTAATCTTTGTAGTACATACTCCGGAATAACACACTTCGTTCTTATACTAGTTTTTTTATGAATTCCATCAGTTCCAAAACTGGATAGCGGATTTGAGACATCCAACAGAACTGATACTCTATATGTAGAAGAGAATTTAAATTATTTTATTTCTTAACTACTGTTCTCTTGAATCGAAATACAACCATTTAATCGGAAAACAAAATAAGTAGTCTTTAAATATCTGTGTTGATAGTATTCGAGAAATTGCCTTTATGCATTGGCAAAAAGAGAAAAAAAAAGTGCTAGTTATATGTAAATGTCAGAACAAAATAATCATCGATGCGTGAATTTTGTAATAAATACAAATCTAGCTTATTAAAAAGCGCAAAGTTATGTAAGTTACATACTTCGATAGAATAGGTTGAACATCGTGTATTTTTTAAAAGTCGCTTTATGCAGGGAAGTGCATGCAGTCTTTGTAACTTCCTGCAAGGAAAGGGGGCGTCTTCGGAAACTTTGCCACAGCACATGCACTGAGGGAAACATTTTTTTGCTTGGTGTAGTGCGTTTTCTCTACAGCGTTGTATTTCTCACTTAGGTTGCTGTGAATGGCCTCTAACATATCAATTAGCTTACTTCATATTTCAGGTTTAAAACATTTCAAGTGCTTGATTTGGTGTGAACCATGTATGATTTAATATTTGAAATTCAATTAATAACTTCTTCATTTTAAGATGGATATCTAAATAATTAACTGCTCTTTTCTCAGCAGATAACTAACGATTAATGCCCAGTAGAAATCACTTTAAAATTTCCTTAAAAATGATCTGTGGTGACATAACCTAAAGATTTTAGAACTCAAACTTGCACGGCAGTGATAAGCCTAAGAATTCACTTAAGGATGGGTAAAATGTAATAATCAGTTAATAATGAAATGATTCCAAAAAGAACTAATTTTCCAGCCATCACCTAAGAAAATAATAGCCTAGCGCCGCAATCATATGCAACCGGTTAAACAAAACGTACCGCGGGTTGCAACGCAACCAGGGGCACTGTTACTCACCGACGCGTCGCGACGCGTCGGTGGTTTTCAACCCTAACAAAGAATGAATTATTATTTTTTTAAGCCTGACGCGTTGTGACATAAAATTAAACCATTACAAAATTGGCTGCGATTTATTTGTTTTGTTTAGGTTTTTAGCCATTTCTAATATACATCTAAACAGTTTAATTTTGTGACTTGATGCTTTCCTGGTGAATAGCTTGTATGAACTGTTGTCGGGTTAACACCCAGGTAAGTTGAGGTGACTATGAAGTCGCCAACGTATCGATGGCTAACTCTGCCATCATATTCAGGGCTGACCTACCTCAGCAGCCCTGAGGAAGATGGCGGAGTTAGCCATCGAAACGTTGGCGACTGCATAGTCACCTCAACTTACCTGAGTGTTAACCAGAGAACAATTTATACAGTTTAATTTTGTTTTTTTTTGAATCTTAAAATTGGGAAAGATATTCGACATAGGTGTATTGAAGACTGCTTATGATTGGTTGGAAGTGCAAATCGTAGTCGATGATGTTAGGTCACATTTATGGAATAATGATTAATGGAGTATATTGAATAATATGAAACTAAATTTTCTAATGAAAACAATCATTGAAAATATATATATGTTAGCTTTATAATAAAATAACTGAGCTTGTTTCTAAGCTCAAATAAGGGGTGAAATCAATTTGTTCAAGTGTTACTTCAAGGAAAGGCATTTCACAGAAGAGAAAAACCTTGATTTTATTAGTTGTGACCAGTTTTGCTAACAGAGTAGCAATTTAATAAGTCAAGTTAATGCTAATCCGCTCGCATTAACTTGAACGTTAGAAGCTTGACCGCTAGAAGTTAGTGCAACTAACAAAACGTGTGGAAAAAGTATAAGGTTTTTTTTCTCTTCTGTGAAATAAGGAGTGTTATTCACATAAGGAGCATAATCTGCTACTCGCTTTTAAATTTGTTAAGATATATAAATATCTTTTAAATACATTTATCGGGTAAAAATGGAGAACTTCTAGTTATGAAAAAGATTACAAAAGACGATCCTATGATGGGATTATCATAGTTCGAAGTTTTGTTGAAGATGTCCAAGAGGTTACAAAGTTTCTAAGTGACACAAAAGTATGAGGATACGACGTGGAGCCGTATTTCCTGAAAGAAGCGACTTAAAAAAGAAAATTGAATTTCTGTTCCTCAAAGACGCTGAAACAAGGAACTTCCGAAGTGTTTCTTTTGTAACCTCGTTTTGAGGTCGATATAGTGTTTGCTTTCTAGGTCGATTGTCCATTTTTCCCTCCTTAAGTCCGAAGGGGCGATAACGAAGCAGGAAATTGTTTTAAATGTCGGTACGATGAAGTTTTCCATCCAGTAATTTGGCCCACGGACAGTTGAATTTGTCGATGGTATTCCAAAGATACACGACGCTAAAATGATCATGGATGCCAATTAAGCGATATTGTCGCTAGTTTTAGCAACTTTTTTCTTCTTGTTGTGATATTTTTAGTTTTAGTGGAATATCACGCTCTGTGAAGTGTATTGTATCACGTAGGCCCTCATATACTTACTCCTAAAATAGGATGCTATACTTATTTTAAAATCAAAATAGCGTCGTGTTTATTGGTCCATTTCACATGTAAATCCAGAACTAACATTCTATTTGTAGAAAAGAATTGGAGTTATTTTATTTTTAACTAGTTTTTAGCAACTTTTTAGCTATTTTTATGGCTATATCTTGCGACTTTTTAAAATTAATTAGCATCTCTGACTCCCGGGACTGCTTTTTGCTTTGTAGAGACAATGATGATTGGCATGTCAAACACTTAATCTTTGTAGTACATACTCCGGAATAACACACTTCGTTCTTATACTAGTTTTTTTATGAATTCCATCAGTTCCAAAACTGGATAGCGGATTTAAGACATCCAACAGAACTGATACTCTATATGTAGAAGAGAATTTAAATTATTTTATTTCTTAACTACTGCGGTCTTATAGCTATTTTTCTGAGTATATGCGGCGATATTTTCAAAAATAAATTGGCATCTCCGATTCTTATGCTAACTAAAGTATAGAAATAGACCGATGATGCTATTTTTCCAAGCCAATTAATTTTTAACGAAGAACATAGTTATTTATTTTGAATTTATAATATTACTAATCAATTCCGGCGATATTTTGTGAAACTCATCCATGATTAGTTCAAAGAAAACACAATATGAATTCGTCCACAGAAAATATGTTTGAAAAAGTTCTATTATATTTCTTATTATTATATTTCTTGCGTATTCATTCCTTATTTTTCTGAGATTTCCATTTTCTCTTTTGCAAGAGAAAGTGGAAAAGCTTACACGAAATATTTAAGAATAAATTCATATAATTTGATTAAATCACCTTATTTCTTGCAACAGTGCCGCCTTTAAGAGAAGAACTTGAGGTAATCATAAAGTCAGCACAATAGCCTGCTTTTTGCTGTATCTTCATTTTTCTAAAATAACTATGGAACAATACAGGAAAAATATCCATAGGGGGCACACATTAAATAAGAATCCTAACATCTATTTTGTACATCATTTAGAAACCACACCCTTTTTTCCTCTTGTGACGCAGTTTCTTACTGTTTCAAACGTTTCTACGTCAGTGGGTGATGAAGGAAATTGCGGACTCACTTTTAACTTCAGAGGGTGAATGTTTCATATGCTTCTCGGAAGCTAAAGAAGCTTAATGAATCCTTAGCAATCACAAGTTTTTACCACTTTCAGTTCTCATGATTGTAAAGAACGGATTTTAAATTTATGAGCGCGCATCATATGAGATTGGATCATTAATGAGAATTAAAGGCTATAAGAGCATGTGGAAAATAAAGGCGTTATTTTCGGACGTTGCGGAGAAAACGATGAAGAATAAATTAGGCAAAATCCAGCGCTAATCGAAGATTTTCTGGGAAATAAATAACGAGGGCGGAGAAAAAATAAAAAGGGGGACGAAAAAGGTGGACAAGAATAACGGAGCGGGAATTTTAGTAAAGCGCGAGACTAAGAAGCGGTCGTATTATATTCAGATGCGGCTTAAGTGGTAGCCTAATTCCCTTGGAGATAATCCGAGTAAGAGATGACGGAAGTGTACGGAGGGAAAAGGAAAATCAAATAAAAAGGAGGGAATAAATTGGAACTGGGGAGATAAGAGGAGAGGAGGACTTGTTAACGAACCTTCTTAAAGGAAGCACTTCTATTAGCGCGATAAGCTGCCCTTTTATAGATCCTTCGAACTTTGCCCCGCTTTATCTCAATTCTCTTCTCTCGTAATTAGTTTTATTTCTCACTTTCGCCCGTCTCCTCCTTTCCATTCTTCTCTCATTTCCTCTATTCATCTCCCAGTTGTCTCTACTAATTCACGCTTCCATTCTGTTAATTGGTGTTTTCCTCCTGGGGATACCAAAAAAATCGCAGCTTTTCAATTACCGCAAATATTAATTGTCCTTAATTATTCCGCTGTAAAAAAATGTGATCCAGGCAGGCGTTAATGAGCCTCCTCTCCTTTGAATGTAGTTTCAAAAATATCTTCCATGATTAGCGAAAAGATATTCCATGTGCTGCGGAAAAGAAGGGAAACATCAAAGTAATACGGTCAACGGGTGTGGAATAGACGCATTCAAAGGAACAAAATTTTCGCCAAGAAATTATAATTTTAAATACAAGGTCTTATGCTCACAATTCCAATTAGGAGCCAAAGTAAAGGAAGTCTGTTAAGACAATATTGGAATAAATGCTCTTGAGTTTTTGTAAAGATGAAGAACTCGAGCTTAACAGTTCGATTTCGGAGAAATGCGAAGAATCTTTCAGATTGAATGTGAAATTTTGTGGGGAAACTCGTGGAAAATTAATTTAGAATCGTATACATAACGATCTATTATGGACGAAAGGCCTGCCAATGAAATGTTTTAAATTATTTGAGGATTACCGTTGGCATGCAGCAGTTTCTTTTATTTTGGAAACGATTAAAAAGAAATTTAAACTGTCACTTTCATTCGCAATTTTTGTAACTGTCTCTCTTATTTGGTGTTTTTCGCTGACGAACTTCTCCTTCACTCCACAAAAAATAACACTTTGTGTTACTAAACTTTTATATTTTTCCGTGAAGGATTAATATTTACTTAAAGTCGCATGCTTTGTATCTTATCTGAACGCTTTAATTTGAAAACATTGTCGGTGTTTTTCTGCTATAGTATCTTTTATCTTAACTGCACTCTTAGGTAGAATTGAAACCTTCAAGTTAGTTTGGTTCGGAGCACTTTTTTTCAAGCTATCTACTTTTAATTTTATGTAATGAAGGGTTATATGTAAGAAAATTCCTTACAGTTTCTAATAAAGTCGTATTATAATTATAGTTGTTATATAATAGTTTGAGGATGGAAAAGCAAGTTGGGTCTATAGAAAAACAAACAAAGAGGTATTAGAGATGGTCGCGGGAGAGTGGGTTTTAATTGAAGCAATTGAACGACGATAGAGGAAATGGGTTGGCCAAATATAGAGAGGAGAGGGATTGCTGAAAATGTAGTCGAGCGTGTAATGCGAGGGAAAAGGCAGAAGGGAAGACAAAGGCGTAAGATGTTAGGATACAACGGGTGAGGCAAGTTACCAAGAAACGCAATAAATTTCATTGAATAGTGGATATTACACGAACCTACCGAAAAGTATAGAAGTTATGAATTAGTTTGAGATGGGTATTCCTGGAGTTAATTCCGCCTATGTAGATGCTGCTTTGGTTGTCTAGCTCTTTTCGCTGGAAATTCATCTCCTAAACTCATCAGATACTATATCCTATTACCACTTTCCTTTTTATTACTTTCTTCTTTTTCTTTTCTTCTTTCATTCTCTCTCTCCTTTATTCCTTGCCTTTTCCAAAGGACCATTTCGAATGAACGGGTGTTAGGCGGTTTACGCTTGTGAAAGCAGAAGAGACGATTACTGTCCGAAGTATTTAGGGACTTTTCTAAGAGATGTGAACATCGGTCGCCATCTGTCTTTTAATCCTCAAACTCGGGTGCTTTCCTCCCAAGAACCCCTTCAAACCCTGTAACTTCTCCACCGGATTCTGATCCCCTCCCCCAAAACCCGCTCCCTCTGGCAAAGGTGGTCTTCATCTGATTCAAGTCCGTCGGGCTGGTTGTGAGGGGACATCTATACGTCATTGATTTTCTTGCCAGCAAGTACCTGTACCACTCAAGCGCCCATTTACAACGTCAAATTTAACGTTGACGAGATATAAAGAACCTTTGGTGAATATCTCCGTAAAACGGGGCGAAGAAATGAGATGTTAAATGACCTGAACATTAATTTCGAGTAGCAATACGTTACGAGTCATTCCCATAATGTTGATAAAACTACCGAAATGTTGGGTTAATTAAAAAAATTATAAAATCATATAAAGCACTGTTTCTTTGACAATGCATTTGAATGTGAAGTTGCTTCGTTGAAAAATTTCACGGGTCGTCAGCCGGGTAGGTTCTCGAGACAAATACATTTCAGTCGCCGACCCGATGGGCGTTTTTAGTTTTGTGTCGAGAAACCATCTTAGTTTGCAAAAGTCAGTGATTTTGCGACACTGGAAATCGCAAAATTTGCGAGTTTTATAAAAAACGGTGCTTTTGTGTGAGGCATCCCTGAAGATGAATTGAATCGTCAGGTAAACATAGGTTACCCGAAAACTTGACCGGCTGACAACCCGAATGGAGTTTGTACATATTTTTTGCCTGCAGAGTAAATTCGTCAATGCAGTTCTTTTCTGCTCATGCGGCACTAAAAGAACACATTTTCTACGAGCAATATTTTATTCCGTCGTATGTTAACAAATTATTATGATACTATTATATCTAATAAATTAAATAATTCGAAGGATATTCATGCTGATTTATACTGAATGCACGACTTTATAATTGATTCTTAGTGTATATGAAATAATGAAAAAGGAACAACGATACATTTACCACAATATTATAGGAATAAGTGTTCTTTTTCATCATCCTTTTTATTGTAGACAAACCGCAAGGTCGAGGCCGAATTGTTAGATTCAAATTTTTCATGGGTTGCAAATTTTGAACCTATGGGAAAACGCCAGTTGAACCACGGCAAATAGCTTATTTTTTAGTTTAAAATTAAACTTCAAAGTTTATTAAATTTCAATTTATGAAGAGGAAAATACTTAGGCACCGCCACACTATAGAAAAATGTGGTCATTTAAATTATATAGTTCACTTCCTTACTCGCTCAAAATAGGCGCAAGGAAACGTTCAATGTAAAGCTCACCCAAATTATTTTTCATTGAAATAAAATATTAGGGAAGTTTATTTCACGGCCGTCTACTAGTTAGAATGTGAGTAGTGTAGATAATAAAACATTTAAGTTCCATCTCAATTGGGCCGATTCCAGGGGAAATTTGCGCTTTTTTCCGTCCTCATGCAGGGATGTAATTGAAATTTTTGGAATTGCTTCCTCGTAATATTTCAAGAAAATTTTCATCTTATATACCTCATTCGTAAATATGAATCTCTTAAATTTGTTGTTGCCTGTCATTTTTGAAAAGAAGAAATGAATATCCGATTTTTAACGACATTTAGCATAACCTCGCATGGAATTGAGATTACTCCAAAGTTAATTGTGTCACAATGCTGGAATTTTCTCATCTGTAGTATATATCCTTGGCAAATGCACGTTTCTCAAGTTATACATTATAAAAAATTTCTAAAATAATGCGAGCTCAGTCAAAAGCATGCCTCTCGTACGGAATAAGACATCAGTTTATGAGCGGATTTTTTAGGATAGTTCGCCTTTGAATTATCAGCCATCCCAAACTTTTTATCTCTTAAAGGGGATTTTACTAAACGCTTCTGGCTTCTCTAGGTCTTATCAGTTGCCGTTTCAGTCAAGTTTTGAAGAAACTCCGAGAGACATTTGGAGCTTACCGAGGAATTTTACGCTCGAAATTGAGTATTCCGCATGCACATCTATCGCTCGCTCCGTCATTTTCCATTACAAGTGCATGGAGGAAGATTGACTTTTACAGCAGGCTCTATCTATCTCCAGCCCTTTCTAACACCTTTTGCTCGAGCGATTTTAAGTGTTCAGCTGTCCCCCTTAGTTTGACCACTTGCTTGAGCGTCGAAAATTCCCAATTCCAGCACTTTCTTTCTCTTGTTGTAGCCCTACTTCTATAATTGACAATGTCTCGCATCCTTTTGAGAATATCTCTGATACATGACGCTAAATGCTGAGCTCATCATTCTTCCACCTCGTGTGGGATGCTGGATGATCAAATTGCGTTCGTGGATCGAAATCTGTCTCTGTAAAGAGGATCCTTTGCGAAATCCAATCAAATCTCCGTTCTCTCTGGAAGTATGTCTCGGATATGCATAGAGATAGGGTGTTTTTATCCGCTACTAACATGAAGATAGTCTATTTCCATCAATTCCAAAATAAATCATAAGTCACTTAAATGTAATAATTTCCTTCATTCATATGCAAGGACGTAAGCAGGATTTGTCCATGGTGGGGGGGCTTAGAGCCATTGTTGTATTATAGAGCCATTGTAGTAGTAAATAATTTCGTACTGAGTAATATTAGCATATACACACCTGAGTAGTATCAGTATCGTTTTTGTTTATCGAAAAACAAATCCCTCCGCAATAAAACTTGTGTAGTTTTTAGTAATTCCTTTATTGAGAAAGAATATACCTATATAAAGAATATACCTATATAAAGAATATAAAGAAATTACCATTAGTAAGAGGTTTGTAAAATTAAATATTATTTCCGCACTTGGGCAAGGATTGCCTTTTAGTTTAGTTCCAAGAATTATGAAATATTAGATATCTTTTTTCAATCTTGTAATCGCTTCAAATCAAACTGTTGGGGTAGAATATAATTATGAGAATCTTTGATTAGCCTTATTGCTTGAATTTCAGCAATGGCATGATTCAGCTCAATGCTATGTAAATAATGAGAATAACCAATTAAATTAAAGAATACTTGTAATTCGTCATAGAAGATATGCTCATTTCTAACCTGTTTCCGAAGGCAATTGATAGTTTCAATTTTCATTCGCTATTTTTAGATGAACATAATATATATTTATCTTCACAACACTATACTAACAGCACGATATTGTCTGATTATACATGAACAAGTTAACTTAATTTCTACTTAGCTCATTCATCGCTTTTAATTTGAAATATTTTCGTATTATTTAAGCTACAAGTTAAATTAATTTTATTAATCGTTCAAATAATCTTTATTGGAACACAATTCCTGGTTTAAGAATTGATATTATTATTCGACAGAAGAATTAATCTGATGATACTTTTCACTCATTCACAACTTCTATTGCGTGCTTCGTTATGAATTAATATTCTTAATGAAATGGAGGAAAAGACATCTGTTATCAAGTTATCAGTTGAGTAGCTGTCAAGGGCCGTTACGAAATCATGGCTAGAACAGCGGAATTATTGTTTTTTATCACGAAAGGGAATATCCCGGTAATTACAAAATCAATTACAGTGGTGTGAATAAATGACGGTTGGTTAAATTTTGTCCTGAAGTTTCATAAGTGGTTAGTCATTTTCTTCTCTTTAAAAAGTGTTTCGAAAGCAAATTAGTTACAGATTTGATTGAAGCCCAAATTTTGATTGTTTCTCTTCAAACATTTCCTGCAATTCTAATAATAAATGGAATAAAATGAAAACGTAAATTGAGAAATCATCACGTCATTAGTAAGGCGCGTGATGGTTATCCATCAAAAGTTCTTTAATTCCGTACAAAAGATTAAATGATAATTTTGACTGTTCACACCTCTGTCGACGAAGAACATGGTTATCGCATTTATGAGTCGGAATAATTAGATATTTACATCTCTACTTTTTTCAATAAAATGTAGCTTCTTCCTCCGTTTAGCTATCAATCAATTAATAGCTTACGTCTTATGTACGTTATTTAATCCTCATTTTCTGTTTTATCTCTCAGTATTACATTAACTTTACATCTGCGCCTGTAACTATCGATACCCTATATACCCTTCTGTTCTCACTTTCTTTATCAATCATTATATCTTTCCTTTAAATCATAACAGAAAGCACACAAAGCAAATTGCAGTTTGCAGGACTCACCAGTATGCAGATTTTGCTTATGCAACTCTATCATTATCCTTGTTTCATTATCATTAATTTTCTAGTTATAAACGTTACCTCTCGACTCGCTATATTATTGATGCTTCAAGGGCATCAATAATGAAACGAGGATGGGAACCTTTCGAAGATTGAATATTAAAAAAAGGCTTCATTTACTTCATAAGTTCAAAGAAAGTGCTTTCTAAAAGTGAACTAAGATTTAGTCGATATTACGCGTTCTCCTTGTTCAATAGGCCGTTTTAATACTGTGAGAATAATTAGAAAAATGGATGCTAGAACTAGTCGTTTCAAGAATTAATTTTCCAGCGAACTATACGCAAAAGTGATCGATTAAGGAAGTAGAATCATGGTGCATCCACCCCCTGCCACATGCCGAAAGAGGAATTACCGGGTACATATGTAGATTATTACCAGACCCATGTCAATCACTCTCGTTACCAATGCTGACGCCATTGTCGCGGTAACTAATTATATTTTCTGCGAGACCAAAAATCCAGAGAAGTGAAAGGGAGGAAGAGGGAGGAAAATGAGTAGTTAGAGGGAAAAGGCGTCGAATTTTGATGGAAGGGAAATGGAGTGGGTTGGAAAGAGGCCTTCGAGGATGGAGACATGGTGCTTGTTACGGAGGACTTTCGCACTAGTTCAGTAAACTCTCGCCCTTCATTAAAAGGGCCTATTGTTGCCACTCCTACAGACTCCGTCCACTCTCACCTCCTCGGTTTAATTCCAACATTGCTTCCTCTTTGCCCTCACAGGGACACCTTATTAGCTTCCGCGGTCTCGCATTTCCGATAATCCGATAAAAAACGAAAAGCGAACTGGTTCAAGTCGTAGACGTTGATGGATAAGGCGGGAGGGAATGAAGGATGCCGTCGGCGACCAAGGAGGAAGGAGATGCATTGCAAGAGTCTAATATAACGTCCATTTTCCTTGTCGAAAAAAGCTGCAATCGGCCGCCGGATATTCGTTGTGCTCGCATGTCTTTCCCACCGTCTTATCCCGATGTCTTCCTTCCATTTCCAAATTTTGCCATTTTTACCCCTTGAGGGATATCTCTTCCCCTTTTCATCAGTCACTCTCCCCCCTCTTTCCCTTTCCATGTTTTCCTTTCCGCAATCTTCCCATCCTCCATTCTTTTTCCTCATCTCATCCTCATCCCAGATTCCTCGTTTTTTTCACCTGCTCCGCGATTCTTTTCCATGTTCGGTAAACCAGCTTTTTTTGTCTTTTAAGGCTTCGTTGTTATGTTTAGCATGTTTTTTTTTCATATGCTGCCTTTGTGAACGTAGTTTTTGAGGCTTTTTTACCGCTAAATTGGTGGTTATGCTTACTCCTATAAATAATCGTTGTACATACAGAGAACCTTAATGATCGTTAACAGCACATGAGCGGCCTTCTTTAACCGAATTGCTTTTATCTCATTAGACGGTCTTCATCATTGATGATGTCTGATTTTGAAATCATTTGAAATTCAAAACATGATGTCACAACATCTAGACTGTTTAAGTCATTACATACTTTAAATATTTTGATGTTTATTTTTCTGAATTACTCTTTGGACGAGAGCGAACACCCTATAGGCATTTTATTATTCTAACTCCTTCATTAATGTGTGACCCAACACTGCGTGTCATGGTAATACTTTAATACAATACCTTAAAAAATGAATAATGTTCGGTTGAATAAGTGGATACAAGGATGTTTGGTTATGGTTACATGGATATTTTTCATAGCTACAATATAATTGAAATAATACTTAATAGCGTTGAGAGACCTTTCACCCAGAAGTAACCAGCCAATCACTTTAGCCTAATGTTTCCCTCAAGCATGCCGTAATTTCTCATAATTATTATCGTCTTTTATGCAGAAACAAAATATGCCAGAACCGATGAAGAAAGAAATCGATTCTCCATTACTGTTTAGTTACTAGCATAGCCTAAGGGCTAATGCAAAGACAGAAGTAATTTTACATAAAAGTGCTGCGTATAACCTGAAACCCTGAATAGATGTTATCTCGTGGAAGAGAACCCTATGTCCTTATGTCTTCTAAGACATAATATATTTTCCTGATTTAGTTTGATATGGCTCAATGGCGTTCTGGTAAGAAAATGCTATACTTTTGGGGCTTCGTAAGATCTTTTTCCAAACACTCGATTTAGTTCAATTCAAGGCAGTAAGGGGAGAGTTAATTATCTCTTGGTAGTTAATGTTTATTCTTAGGCCCCCATGCATTGTTACCACGAGATTATCGTCCACCCAATAACTTTTCCATTTCTAAGATACAAAAGCGTTGAAGACCTGCGAGACACATCTAATACAAAATGGCATCCCAATAGCTTCGCATGGGCATCACTCTAGCCAAGTATTCTTTTCTCAATAGCGGTATTGCTGAATGGAATAAGTTACCTGGGTCACTCTTAAAGCCCTTACCTAAAAATGTAAAAACTTTCAAGAATAAATGTTTCAATGTACTGTAGTATTAAGGACATTTTAGTGGTGCATCTATGTAGTACTTTAGGGACTTCTGGAGGAAGTAGAGAATTGCCTGGCAGGGCGATGTACGGCGGGGTTTTACCCTGGGACTGCTACGGTAGCCGAGAAGGCCTACCATGAACTCCGAAAAATCCAGTAATAGCATTTTACTTACTTACTGTCTATTGGGTGTTTATATTTCTATTGTGTAGTTATTGTATGCATGTATTGTATGTATGAATATATTTTAGGTATAAAACTGCCACTAGGCTTACAACCTAACCGCAGATATTGTGACGACGACGATTCTAGAAGACGTTTAAATTATTTTATTAGATACGCCATTACTTTATTTTCTCATTTTTCTGTATTTATCCCATTGTCGAAATGTATTTTAAAGGCAAATGTATTTTGAAGGAAAATATGTATTTTGAAGGCAAACATGTATTTTGAAAAATTAGGATGGAATGTAGCATAACTTTATGAAGTGGAATAGACAGCGTTGAAACAAGACTTCAGTATTTTTTTCTGTTGGAAATGTCAATTCATCCTGTAGTTGTCCACTCACTGGCAAATCCGGTAGCAGTGTTAAATAATATAAAATAATATAAATAGAACTCAGGAAAATCATAAAAGAATACTCTTTTAATAATCTATTCTCTCACTTATAAGCGATTACCTGCTGATTTTTCACTCTAAGACATTAGGATATAAATATGAAAATTTATGAGTCATATTGGATGCATGCGAATTGGACATAATACGATTTTCTGACGCTGGTTTATTTATTTAGGTGAAGAATTGCGAAAGCAAATTTTTAATGAATGAATTTCCTGTTACTTATAATTATAACGGAAAGGATTTTCTAATTATTCTGGAAAGTTAAACTTCTTATGAAAGAGTCCGTTTAAATACCTCGAATTTTTGTGCCTAAAATTTGAATTGTGAAACAAATAGCTAACTCAACTACATTAACCTTTAATGATCTTATTGCTTCTTCTCTTAATTACAATCCATATATGAGGACTCGGTTAGATCATTATTAAGAACGTATTTGCATGGATCGATCATATTTAAAATTTTGACGGAGGAAAAATGACTTAATAAGAATTGATACCCATGAATTTGCATTTCGTTTACGTATTTCCATGGCATCAATTATAAAATCGATAAAATCTTCAACATTTCGGTGGAAGGGCGAGAAGAATTAGTGTATCATGAATGTATAATACAGTAGAAAGGTAGCCTGATAATTTAGTCTCGGTCTCAGCAACAGCTGCTTAAAATAGTTTGCTGCAACGGAGTAAGTTGGGGTTTCCCTTTGTGAAGGAAGCGCGTTCCACGTTATGCTGCCAGTGACAGTGAATGACTCGTGGATTATGTTAAGGAAAGAAAAGTTCCCTGCTAGCGCACGTGTCAGAATCACGTACGGTGTCTTTGGGAATATATTTCATAAAGAAATATGTTGAAGTTTTCGTATACTAAAGTCGTCAGGAGAATTTTGTGGTCTACTTCCCGAGCTCTGAATTAAATCAGAACTTTTGGCACGATTATTTTAATTTTAGGTACTATTTCGTATCTTAAATATATTATTATGGATACCCGTTACTTGTTACTGTATTATGTATATTCATCGCTCTTGAAGTTAAGATTTATCTTAGAAACTGGTTGGATGGTATTTATGTTATGTTGATTGCTTTTACTGTTTCATTGAGATTTGCCAATTCTTCATTGAGAACGCAGTTACCCAATCCTATTCGCACTTCTTGGAAAAGCAAAGATAGCACGTTTCTCTCGCCAAGGATGAAGGATCCCAAAAATATGTTAATTTGTTTTTAAGGGAAAAATATTTTTCCATACGAGCTTGTATCTATTTCTGCTGGAGCAAATGGCAATTTAGCACTCAGCCAGTCAACCAGGTCAAGTATTCTTCACTTCCATCGCGCCCACGACAAAATGGGAAATGCTGTTACGCTTACGTTTCCCAAACTCCGTTGCATCATTTCTCCCTGTCTTTCTTTCTCTCTATTGTTTTCCATATTTACCGATTCTTTTTAAAGGGATGTATAGTAGAAGTTTCACCAAAATATTATTATTTTCAATATTTCACTAAAATAGAATCTATACTTTAAGTAATCAAGACGGAAGTACGAGAGTAGGCAAATCTTTATTTCAATAGTTGTTGTTAGTTCAAACATTGTGTTAAATCACACGAATTCTGCTTTGACACTATTTCAAATTTATTAAACGTTTCTCATATACAGTAAAACATTTCTTAATAACAGTCCATAACCTTATTTTCATAGATTATGTAAATGTTTTGCTGTAAAAGTTAAATAATAGAATGCAGTTTCTCCTTATTAAGGAGATTTAACCGCATGCAATTCGGAGTACCTTGAGATACTCATGTAATGTTTTGATAGACGCACCATTGAAATAAGATCAAAATTTTATCATGGAGCATAAGGTAAGAATATCTTATGTTTAGGGAGAGGCTTAAAATGAACGGGAGAAAATAGTAACACTATTAAGCTGTTGTTCATCTGACAAGAGACGTATGTGCTCAACACCATCAATATGACGATACAAATATATTGAATTTCATCTGCATCACCCACTGCTAATCATGTATGTGTTACCTCTGTATTTTCGCGGTTTTTTCGCTCCTCTTCTCTTGTGGACGTTTTCCCGTATCCTGGGTTTTTCTCCATATGCCTTCAGTAGAGGATAATAAGTTGAGAGACTTAGTAATTTTTCTCCATATGCCTTCAGTAGAGGATAATAAGTCGAGAGACAGTAATTTTCCACTAATTTATTAATCAGTGGAAAATTACTAAGTCTCTCAACTTATTATTATGGCTTTCCACAAAGTTACGCCTGATCATATTGATTTTATTCAGTAGAGGAGTTTTCCCCACAATCCAAATCTTTGTGTTTTTATATGTATCTGTACCTAGTTTTTTCTCTGCCTATTATTTTGTATCTACTGTTTGTAACAATTTTCTTGTCCTTGTTTTTCCCGGATTCTCTGGATGTATTGAATTATTTTTCTACATTTAAGTAAATATTGGGCTTTAATTTTGGTTATTAGTGTAATATCATTATCATGTAGTATCTCCAGAGGCTAGGTGGAAGAGGGTCATTTTGGCTCAACCTCGCCAAAGAAGCAAAATAATAATGATAATATTAAGACTGAACGAAGTCCGGCCAAATACCATTGAATTTATTCTGAATTTGGATGTTGCTCTCTGTTGCTTTACACAACTAATATGATCATGGAATTTCTCTGTTCCTTTTGGCTTTTAGGTACATTTATAAATGAAGTTTTTTCACTCGCGGGTATCTCAGTTGTAGAAAAAGTCTTTAAAATAATGACTAAAGCTTCTTACAATCTAAACCTGAAGCTATCATTGATTCAGAGGGAAGGTAGAGAGAGGACCCTTCCTTCTTCGGTTTGTAAACGGTGTCCCAGCTGTTTCCTTCTCATTATGTCCCATGATACTCTTTTTATGCCTTTTCCCCGCTCTTATCATATCCTTTTCTGCCCTTTCTCCTCCGTTTTCTACTTCATTTTTCCCCGAAAAGAATAATAGCTTCGCTCCATCTTCTTTCCACCATCATAATTAACTCGTATCTGGTACCTTTTCCTTTATAAGATACTCTCAAGCATTTCTTATCGGCGCATAAAATTTCCATCTTACATTCTCTTACTCGAGACCCTAGCGTCGTTTAATATTCATCTCCTCTCCAACCTCCATTTTTTTCCAATTACGATGCTCAGCTGATATCTTCCTCCTACTTCTTAGAGAAAGTTCAATCGCCTATCTTTCCCGCCGATGACGGGGAATTTACGACTCAAGGCATGCTTCTTGTTTACCTACTTTATAATAGCTAAAAAATCTTTCGGGAAAAATATTACGGGATGCGTGCGTTTTTAATTTCTATTCATAAATAAGGGAAATTAAAATAGTTCACTACTATTATTTAGTATGTGGTGATTTTCTGCTTGGATTTCTTACATATTTTTTTCACCGACGATAACCATCGTTTGTTAATAAAATAATTTAAGTGTCTGTAGAGCAATTGCCTACATTAAAAGCATCCACATGAACCAGGACGTGATAACTACCCAAGAGCAATTAACAACATCGATCTTAAACGTTAATTGGCCCTAATCCCTACTAAAAAACATCAAAAATAATTTGCACCTTCAAATTCCATCAATTTTCTAAAAATGTTTCTTTTCATCATCGTCTCTTCACAGTCTTTATCTCCCTAGACATTATTCTTTCCGGTCGGAAAAGAAAAAAACCTCGACGGGAAATTTCCCTCAGAAATCTTCCGAGATAACCCGCTCAAATATTAATGGTCAATCTCGAGCTATCTTGCGAGCGTGACTCTCTTGCGGTAATTTTTTCCTTCCCGGAGTTTGAAAATCTTAGGTATCATCTTACTCTAGCATCTGAAGCCGTATATTTAAAAATGATGGCCATTTTTCCATCCCGACCGTAATGGATGGCCCGTGTTTGAAAGACAGCCTCCAAAAGTTCTTTGTTCATGAGATGGGACGCGAAATTTATCTCCCCGCCAACGGCGGCGCCACCCGCTTCATCACGTGATTCAGCTTCTTCCGAATCACGATATTGCACTTAGATAAGATTTTTAATGCATCCTCGGAGCAACAGCAGAAATTACTCTTCTGTTGCTAATATCGAAGAGTGCAATATTCTTTCGCGATGAAGTATGGCAAGGCTCCATTCTATGGAGTCACAAAAGCTCTCCAGTTAATCACTTATATTGTTTTCCTGATGTATTGGTAATACACCATTATCGGTGAGCCTGGGATCGAAAAGTAGAAGAACAAAGGAGATTCGACCCGACCCTCCATCACACACAAATACACGTCCTTCGGGCATCTCCTTTTCTGGGAGAGGGCGTCGGGAAGGGGATTTATGCGAGCTGGGACAGGAGGTAGAAGCGCAGGATGTGGAAGAGAAAGGGCAGATTTGGAAGATATAAATAGAGGAAATGAATGGAACGCGGATTCTGGGGTCATTCGTGATCTCAGGTGAATCTTTCCGATTTGTTTAAAATCAGAGTACTTGGAAATAAAGGGATGATACATCGTGAACTGATGGTGTCTGTTGTGATTTATTTTGAATTTACTGTTTTCAACCTTTAAATATGGTCGAAACGGAAGTTAATGGTAAGCTTAGACTTCTATAGAAAAATTCATTTGCAAGACGTTAGAAAACTATCCTTCATTCCGCACCGTAAGAAGATGCTCTTTATAAATTCATGTAGGAAATACCCAGTGTGTTTCGTGATATTTTCTGAAGTCATAAACTCACCATAAAATACACGAAGTAAGGAGAGGGAAAAGGAGGGACTTGGAATGTTGTGGCTTAAGGAAATTTATGGCAAAAATCTATCCTTGCAAGATCACAAATTTAACTTCATTAACTTTAAATGAAATATATTGAACTAAATTTAAAAAGTGAACAAAAATCAGCTCCTTACAAACCATTATAATTCAATAAAATGGGATTGAGTAGGGTCTTAGCCACGATTTATCTATGGGGGATTTTCAGGTCCATGGAGTAAATACTGCATTGCCCGCAGAAAACCTTTTGCTCTAACTGTATTAAAGATGTAATCAGATTTATATTTACATATATTTCCTGCGAATCTCCAGCGGCATTTGTATCGCATACACGCGAAAGGCAAACCTCTCGCATGCTTTCGTTTATCGTTGGCTCTGTTGTCATGGAGTGGGGGGTTGAACCCCTAAAACCACCCCATTGGCTACGCCTCTGGGTAAAAGATTTCAAACGGGAAAGGAGGAATCAACAATTTTCACTAGAGAAAAAATAGAGGCTTGGTAAATTTTTCACTGTCAGAACAATTTGCAGTCAATAGTAAGCAGCCAAGAAAGTAGTGATTCGGAAATACGAAATGCTTTTATAAAAGAGTGATTGTTTGATATAAATGTTACGCTTCTCTCTGGTTGTGGCATTAGGTTAACTATACCTCTCTTAACCTTTTTGCCCCATGGGCCATAAAGTTTTGACGACAATGGATCATTATTTGTAACAAGCCTTTCTACTTTAAAATACGTAACAGCTTACAGTTGGAAGTTTTAATGATAATGTAGTTACGGTAATAAGGATTGGTATATCAAACTATCAAGGAGTTTTCCGGCATCTTATCTTTAAGCATGGCAATGCCGAAAATTTTGAAAATCTTCCTTTCCAAATAAACTGGCAATCAACATCAAAACGTGTTCTCCTCGAAAGCCCGCTCCCATCCCTAATATAGCAGCGTTAGAGTGAAATCAGAAAATTAACGACATAAGTACGTCATCCTTGATTAAAGTTTTTAAGGAGGGACTCTAACGGATACGAAACTAAAGCTATGGCCAACAACTTCGTATAAAGGAACTCTTGAAATAACTTGTAGGAAAGGAGGACGTGGACTAAATTGCATAGAAAGTGTTGTTAAAGCCGCGCAACGTCTTCCAAGAATGCGGAACAGAGGTGGGGAGAGAAAGGAGCAAGTTGGGAATGTGAGCAAGAGAAAGGAAAGTCGGAAGAGGATGGCAGTTTCTTGGACATCTTCTTAAGAGAGCCACCCTCTTGTCGAGTCGACCTCCCGGTCACACTCTTTAACACTTAGGAGGCCCTCGGAGGGCATTCTCTTCGGGCGGCGACGTCTCTCTCATCTAATAATTAGAAAAAGGGCGAACTTTGACATTCTCTCTCACATAATGATTTCCCTCTCTTGACCATCGTAGCAAGTGCAGAATTCATCTTGGCACGCGACGTTAAAATTAGCTGATGTAACCCTACCCGGTGCATTAATGAATTGCACGTGACGTTTGCTCATTAGCTTATCTGCATTAGCACTTACCGCATTAGTTACGATTTCGCGTCATCTGTAATTTTTCCGCCTTGAGATACGGAATTTAAGATGAGAAACGAAAAGCTAACTTCAGAGAATAACATTACAGATCCATTTTCAGTTTGTGTAATTCCACGTTAGAGCCTGAACGATGAAAGTGCTCTTACTTCTCTCTACTAAAGGATATGCGTTTAATTTATCGTCTATGCTTATGTTAGGTTATTTTTATCATTTGTTTGAAATCCAATTTCTTCGATTGAAAATTTCCGAATTCTTGACTTGATATCTTGAATTTCACAGAAAATGAGTCGTAAGAATTCGTATTTCGGTGGAAATATTTAAAAATAATTAAGACATTTAATTGATTAAAAATGGTTTATACTGAATTACTTGTTTTATTTTTATGGAACAATTGTGGAGTTTTATTAAGATATAAGAGGAAAAATCTCCAAGAGCAGACATGTTTAGGATCCCTGTCATTTGTTCAGCGGCACATTGGCTTTTACAATTGAGGAATTGAAGAGATTATTGATGGTTAAGTTAGTATTCAGCTGTTTTGGTCGAGCAGCATGATAATCAATTATAATAATTCATGATAATCAATATCATAGAAATAAATGAAGCCCAACAACCTTTTTAAGTTTTACATTGCAGCATTAACGAAAAATATGAATTTCTTTTAAACTAAGTATGATTATTATTTTCTATTTTTCGTGATTTTTAGCAAACATTTATGTTAAAGATGATAAAATTTCGAGAATAACTCGTTAATGCAGCAGTTGGTTAAATAATCAACCTTAAATTTATGTTATCCTCAAAATTGAATTTATTCACAGGTAATATTCGGTAGAAAATATTTTCTTCTGTTATTTGCCCCTTCAATTTATTTTTCACTTTTCAATTGATTTTTCCGGAAAGACATTCCTCTAATTTATATATTTTTGAATGCGAAATTGTAGCGGAAGCAAATCCTTCATTAGAGACCATATTGTAAAAAAAATGAATCACGCGATTACACACCGCGCAATGAAGAGCGATTCTCTTCATTTTCCCCATACTATTGATGCGTTTTAGTTTTCCCAAAGACGATTTCTTTGTGGGCCCTTCATTATTTTCCCCGCTTCGATTATAATGAGCAGAATATAGCCTTATTGTTTACTTTTCCCTTTGAATGGAGGGACATCCGGGGCCGTATCGAGGTTAATTCCCCATGGTTATTCAACTCTTTTAAATTCAGACGCGGTCGACCTCTGAGAGAGTTCCGCAACCAGCCTCTTTTGTGATTCACCGCGGAATACCGAAATTCTACATTCCGCGAGAAGCCATGAAAATATGAAAGAAAAAGAACGTCACAAAAAAACGGAGCGCGACTCCTTTCCTTTGAAACCATAGCATTTTGACCTCCTCCCTCGCCAATCCGTCTGCTTCATCACTTCAACCACTCACGCTCTCATCCGCGCGCCACTTTCTTAGGCGAATGGCCTCCTGGAAAAAATTCCCTCCGCCGCCTCCATTCCTCGAATCAACCTTCCCAAATACTCACTCCATCTCCTTCTCCAGCATGTTAACCTCCTTTCCCTCTCTCTTATTCTGGTCCCCGACAGGATTCTTTTCATTCCGGTCGCCTCCTTGAAAACTCTTCCATCACTTCCTGCTGCTGGGTTCCCTAATTTTCAGTCATGTTTATTCTATAATGCGAAGGAGATCTGCATTAAAAAAATGGAGCGTTTTAATCTGTACCTCGCTCAGAATAAATGCCTTTGTGCTCATAATTAAGCCCACATTCAGTTTCCATTCAGGAATACTCTTTTAATTTGCATTGCACTTCTTTCGGAACGAACTCCCTTCTTCAACATCCAGTATTCCGATAATTCTTACTTCCTGAACCATTTCATTTTCGTCCGATGTATGAATATTTTGTCTGAAAAAGTTTCTTAGCTATGGGCTTTTCTACTACATCAAAATATTTCACGAAATATTTTTTTTCAAATTTAGCTCGCATCTTACAATACTCAAATTTTCTTCCTTAATCTTCTGTTTCTCTCTTTCTTATGCTTTATTGCTTTCTCCAGCGCCTTCTACACATAAGCTAACCTCTAATTGTATACCCTAACAGACTCCAGTTGGATTGTTGCAGATGGTTACTTCCAAAGGTTATTCTTGACTTTGTGCCGTTGTCTTTTCTCTCCTAGTTTAACAATCTCTCTGTTATTATTACTTCCTCAATTTAAATCCCTTCATTCAGGTTTACTCTCTGTATCAATACTCTAGTTGTTTATTTCTCTAATTTTTTCATCCCATCAATCTCGAGCATTTATTTTCCTAGTGGGTAGTCACTGTATGTAGGTCTTACGTGATTCATTTGCTTGCCGTTCTACTCCACAAATTTATAAATTTCAATGTAATTATAGTGGATCATTGTAATAAATTAAATTATTAGAATTAGCAATTAATATATTATTATTAGAAATAGGACTTCCACAACTTAGGTCATTACGCATATATGGGTCCCCTCCAAGAATCAAACCCGCTTTCACCAAAGATGTCTATGTCTATGTGTATACCCTGCTAGCCACCTTTCGGCGTGTGACAGGGGGTGCATGCACCAAGACTCTATTTACCTAGTCGATTACTTTCGCATATCGTTCGCGGAAAAAACGAATTCTTGAATCGGTTCGTTTTCGCATCTATTTCTCTTATTTTCCTCGCTGTATCGGAGCGGCCTATATAGCAGGGAGGGCGCATTATGTCCGCGACGTCTTCCGAGAACGTGGTTTCTCTGAACTTATTTAATAAATTTATCCTTAGCGTTAATCTTCTTTTTTCTAATGATTCCCATCCCGCAAAAGATGAATGTACTGTGGCCAGTACCCACTTTGCTATCCAGCAGTCCAGTTAATATTATTATTACTATTATGCTGGAGTTATTAGAACTTGGGATGATTCCATAATTTGCTTCTATTAACGAAAAAGCACAAAGTTATGATGCTGTCATTGATCGATGAATTGTATCTAAGATGAGGATAATCAATTCGCGAGCGCTAACAAAACATAAAAATAAAACACTAAGTACTTATGACTATTTTTAAGTTATTTATGCATTTTTAGATGTACTCTGAACATTTAAAATTGATGATCCACGTGGCTGTGAATGATGCCACTTAGTCGGATGAACTAGAAGAAGTTTCCAGTATGGCGTGGAGGAATGTTCTGGTGGGATAGCTCAGTGGATAGAGCAACCACTCAACCAACCAACCAACAGCAAGCAACCAACCAACCCAACCAGCAGTTGAGAGACTTAGGTTCGAGTCTCGGTCCCGTCAGACTTTATTTCTGTCGGTTTCTCCATAGGAATTGATTATCCCTCACCATTTTCCTTTCCTCATAAACTTTCCGTTATTTCCACCCAACAACCCTTTTTTAGATGTACTAAAATTTTCTTAATTATTCGTGCATCCTTTTCTCTCGTTTTATGTTAAAAATCTGGTACCGTATCCCCTGTTTTTGTCTTCCTCTCATTTCATCCCAGCTTCTTCACCGTCTCACCCCATTTCCTAACTCCATCCCCTCATCAACTCCTGTCGCATCCTCGGCACCAGCCGCACCCAGCGCCGCCCCCGACGCATCTCCAGGCGCCCCGGAACCATCTTTTTATTCTTTCACCCATCGCCGCTTTCATCCTTTGTCGGTCTCTTTTTTCCGAATTCATTTTGACCTCCTTTTTCCGCGTCGCCTCCGTCTACTGTTTTCGCTCGGCGAGAAAACATTCCGCCAAACGCTTAACGCCCACGCGCCGCCGCCGAACCATTGTCTCCCATTTTCCATAGTCGCGCTATTAGTGTTTCTTCACAATGCCGACGTCAAACTCTTTCCGTTGTTGGCGATATTTGTGATTCCTATGCTCCTTCACACTTCTCACATTACGCCTCTTAGCGATCCTTTCGTTCCCCCCTCTTAACTGCCCGACCTACCCTCATGTGCTTTTCTTTGTTCTCCTCTCTCTTTCCTCTTCTTTCTCGCCTCGTTTCCCCCATTTTCTACCTTCCTTCCCCTTCCTCCAACCCCATTCCTGCCTTTTATCCCTTTCCTACTGTATCAGTAAGTTCTTATTGTTATCCCGATTTTTTTTCGGTGTTTATGTTTTCCGAATGTTTCATCCTTTCTTGTGGGCGTGTGCTGCAGAGAATCTTTTTTCTTTGTTTGCCTTCTGAGACAAATGTCCTTCCTGACAAAGCTGTTTTTTTTTATTTTACACTTTCGTGTTTTGTCCATGAGTTTTGGATGAAGAGTCTTTCGTCGAGCATGGTAATGGATAAAATAGACTAGGAGGAATCCATGGGACTTGATTAGAAGCAGTTAAGATAGAAATGTAATAAATTACGAATATAAATAAATGAATTATAATTGAGGAATTGTGCCCATTAATTAATACTGAGTCAACAGAGTAAAGGATACGAAATTTTGAATGCTTACAGATTAACTGGAAGAGTAGCTCTTTTTAATTTTATCCTTACCGATTCTCACAGTAATAACATATTTGAAAAACTAAAACTAACTAAAAATTTATGGCGTATGAAATTTTTTCTGAATTACGTTAGAGCGTTGCTACACGTTCAATCCGAGGAAAGGGATAAGGAAGGTATTGCAATAAAAGTCTCCCAAAACAGCATGAAGAAATGTTCCGGCAAGGTAGCTCAATGCTCAGAGCATTTACTAGGAAAGCGGAAGACCCGGGTTCGCTTCCCGCCCTTGTCAGGGCCACTGTCATTTTTATGTCCGCTTCTCCTCTGGAAATACACGTTAAACCTCTCTAAGCCCATCAGCTTTGGCACAGTTATTGTAATACTTGTGCAACTTGAGATAAATATTGAATAGATTTAGCTTGAGAAAATTTCGATTTCATCACGAAGCAAATATAGGTCATAATTTCCTCAGTGATGATAAAAAGCGCAAGGGTCTTGTAAACCAGACAGCCAATCATCTCTTCTTTGTCCCACTCCCTCCACTCCTTTATCTCCTCCACTTCCCATTTCCTCATTTACGAATCACGCCTTCCAACAATTTCCCTAATTAAAATAAGAGAAGGGGCAATTTAGTCACATTTTCCCTCTTTATAATTAAAAAATGAGGATGTTCGTCTCGTCTCCCTCTTTCCTTTCGGTGCTCGTCGTCATCCTGTGTGTCCTTCTGTTTGACGGAAGCCTTCGGCGCCCCGGTTTCATTGTCTCTCGTCGAGTGGGGCCGACGACGACTGCAGGGGAGAGCCCCCCGTTTGGGCGTGGCGCGGAGGCTTCTTTTCGGGTCATGTGTCAGAAATGACGTTGAGATGCGGCGCTTGGTACAGTAAGGGGCGTCGCCATCGAGGGGATGCCGGTGTGTGTGGAAGGGAAGACCCCCGCCTCCGTGATTCTAAAAAGGCGACGACTTTTGCAAATACCGTAGCAGTCGAAAACTCTTCTCCATCTGTACGTCTCTGTCGGGAACGAAATGCAGTTCTGTCGAATGGAATCGTTCTCTTTGTTTTTTTTACCCTATTTTTTCTCCGCGTCTCACCGCTGTCATTCGGCGACGGTTATTTTTCGCGTGGATTGAGAGGGTTTTTAAATTGAACATGAGGGGGCCGACGATCGCGCCAAACGTATTCATTATCATAAGAACGCTTTCGAGATCGGGTCATCGCTCGCGTTACCTGGCGACGGTTCGTTGACAAAATGAGGTGAATTGCGCGCTGCATACGAGACTATTTTCCCGTTTGAAAGTTTGCTGAGTTTTTTTTGACGGAATTGGAACGCAACAGTTTCAGAATGGATGGCTGATCGAGAGGGATGAAATCAAAATATTAGCCTAAAGATGAGGGAGAACCTGGAATTCCATTACTGGAAACATGGACGCTATAAGTAAGTGACGATGGAGTTATTATAAACAACTTTTTCGCATGGCTTAGGAAAATACTATACGTTAATAATCAGAAATTGACTTTATGAGTATCTCCTATAAATTGTAAATATATAACAAGTATCTAAATTTTACTTTGCTCCTGGATTATAACGTATTTGCTACTGTAAATTTCCTTTGGTTAAATCATCTTTTCCCTCAGGACCTTTTCATTTAACTATCAAGAAAGAAGTTTTATGTTGTTTCTTCCATATTTATACTAAGAAAGACCTATTCACCAACCCAGAAAATGGAGACGGAAGTGAAAATGTCTGGAGTGAACGGTGGGGCGATATATTTTTCGTATGTTTATTCTTGGGTATTTACCGCACGACTTTTCTTTCAAAGTTTCCTTCGACCCCTTTCTCACTTAAATTCTGTGAAAGTCCTCTTCAATATATGATAGAATATTTTCTGGCAGAAAGGTTAATACGCCGGCAAGTATCTCATTGATTGTCAAGTAGATTTAAATTGCTGGTATTTTTGTTAGCACATACTTGCAAAATAATAACCAAGACAACTAGTCGTGAAGGAAATGATGTACTCTGAACATTTAAAATTGATGATCCACGTGGCTGTGAATGATGCCACTTAGTCGGATGAACTAGAAGAAGTTTCCAGTATGGCGTGGAGGAATGTTCTGGTGGGATAGCTCAGTGGATAGAGCAACCACTCAACCAACCAANGCAAGTATCACATTGATTGTCAAGTAGATGTAAATTGCTGGTATTTTTGTTAGCACATACTTGCAAAATAATAACCAAGACAACTAGTCGTGAAGGAAATATAAGAAAATCATGTAATGGATTTACCGTGACATACATATCAATGCATTTTCTTGTAAAATAAAGATAATTAATTCATAATTAAATGGGAGACAAGTGCGATTACGAATAGATATCAATGAGGGCTATCCGGAAATAAGGTGATTTCTTGAACTATTAAGAAAGAATGTTTAAATTAAATGAGAAACATTAAGAATAAAATAAGTGTGTAACAGTACTGCAGAGAATCTGATTTTTTTTTTCAATTTCTCCCAGCAGTTTTGAGTAACTATACCTATAAACTATTCTTAAGTTCTTCTGCGTTTAAGAACTATCTACCAATCTTGATTATGATTGCTTCATAACATTTTCCTGCGATTAAATACCAGAAATAGCAATTTCGGCTTTCTAATCTTCTTTTTCAATAGTAATAGAGCAACAGATAACAGAAATCCTAAAATCGGACAATTATCACTCCAAAAACCATCGAAACATAAGTTTCGAGGAGGTTCAATGGATTTCGGTTCCAGTGGAGACAATGTCAGGAAACGTTGACAACAGCCTTGTTAGACAAGACTATGTAGTACTACTCAGACTTGTCAAACGAGAGTGTCGTTGTTGGTCCCTGAAGATGTCTCCATAGTAGACGAAATGCATTGAACTTAGGACTGCCAACTCTCCCGGATTCGCCTGGAGATGCCCGGAACTGGACAACGGTTTTTAAAATCTCCCGCCTTCCGGATTGAGGCGGTCTTATGCCTGTTTTTTTAACTACACTTACCTTACGATGACGCACTAATGAAAAGAGTTTAACAAAATTTCACGACTTATTCTCACTTATATTTTAATGTCAGATATCCTCCTCAGTAATCTAAGTTAAGTTCCATTTTCTTTTCGAAATATTTTCGAGATTTCTTGAGATATTAGAGAGTTTTAGCAGGGGCTTATCGGTTAAACGATGTATTTCAAATGTCTCAGTGCGCTTGCGCAAAATTCCACGTTGTCCAGGTCGATTTTACGGGCACGTTTCATTTTGGAGTTCTTACGTCGACGGAAGGTGTCCAATATGCCGAAGCAAGAAAGGTTGCGATTCTCCACATGAGACGATATCATCTTGCTCAGACAAATTATAGGAGCTATTACCGATGAGAATGGATGGAGGGAGGTACAAGAAGAGGTGGAGAAGGAAACAGGGAAGAATTTCAACACGCGCTGCCTTCGGGTTGTTGTTGTTGGTTGACGGTATGCTGAAACTCTTTATCTACGGTGCCCAGTAGATCGTATGGAAGTTTCAATATAACGGCAGTTGAACCTACGGTGTACGCAGTGCTAAAACTCTCTATTAACGCTAACTCTATCAGCTAACTTCTGCGTTTCTGTAACGGAAACCGCGCTAAACCATCCACATTACATCTCCGAGTAGTGCTTGTTCCACGTTGATTAAATATCACACGTTTATGCTCCTAATTAACGAAGAGTACATATTCTACAGTCGCAGTGTCTGAGTCACCAATGATAACATAAATAAATAAATAGCATAATTTCACATAAAGGATAATTAAGAGAATCTATTGAATTTTTCTTCTACGCCTCATTTATAGTCATGTTGATATTAGCATTCTTTTACTATGGGAGATATCCTCGATTTTTAGACTGTGAACATTCTTTTCTTATGAGGCAATAAAATTTCATGGGGAAAAAATCAACAAATTCTGAATTTCAAAGACTCGAGAGACACATTTTTCGTCTTCTTTGTCATTTGTTTTCCTTGGATGGAGAAAATAATCGCTTAACTGTGCGGTAAGTGATTCCAAAAACTCATATTTCTGCGTTTGTCCTTGGAATACAAACGGCCATCTGCTTTCAGAATAAAAAACGATATCGTTTGTTTGAAGCGTTTTTTTCTCTTCGTTTTCATAAAAGAAAAACAGTTTTTACGTCAATATTCCGCTCCGTGTTTACATGCTCCCGATTCTAAGAAGTTACGAGAATTGCTTCTCCGGAGTTTATTTCTTTGCGACTCTTGGGAACGGCAGCTTCCTTTGGAATTCCTCCTTCCCCTCTTTCCTTTCTGCTCTCTTCCTTTATTGCCCACAATACTCATACCAAAGTATCTTCTCTGTTCTTAAATCCTTACGCTCCTTTATCCATTCCGTTTCCTTTCATCCCGTTTCGTCGTCTTTCCCTCTGCCTTAATGTTTTTCATTTTCTTCCCGCCACATAATGCTTCCTCTCCTACTTTGTAGTTTTCTATTCCTTCTGACCCGTGGTTTTGCCTCAAGTTCTTTCCCTAAGCCACCATTTCAGTCAATATTAATGACGCCAACCGAAAGTGAACAGTTTCGATGGAGAATTTGCGAAAAAAAGCGAGACGTTAAATTATGCATCAACCTTCTTGGAACTGCGTGTTTTATGAATACATAACGTGTTTCATATTAGATATATTCGTATATGTAAACAGAGACTGGATCAGATTCCTCCTATGTATGTTTTTATATAGGCAACTTTCTTTTCTAGACTATTAACTGTGTTACATGCTATATTTCATATATATTTTAGTACCTAATATTCGGGAACCGAGGACGTATCATCAAATTCACTGTGTATTTTGAACGATATCCTAAAGTTTACGTCATTCATACCTAACATTTGAGTAAAATTTTGAACCGCTGGTTAAATTTGTTTCTTCTCATTGAAGGCATTGCAGGATTTTAAAGCTGCCACAGTTTTGAAGTGCGGAGAATCTTCACAATCTGGCAGACTAGGTGGAGCGATACTTTGATAATGAAAACGTACCCGAGTTTGTAAATTGCCTATGCATCGCAGAGGAATAACTGATAATTTTTAGAAAGAAGGCCTGCAAAAAGTCGAACAATTCAAGTCATTCCCTACATTATTATTTTTCATTTATTCAATAAAATGATTGCAGTTAAAATCATAAAGATTAGACTTCTGGAATCAAACCAGTTTGATAGTTAATTTTCTGGCGTTTAATTTAAACTCGAGTACTGTACGTTCTTAAAAATTACCGAACTTTTGAGGAAAAGCGTACCTTTCTCAGTACCTCAAACCTACACAGATAGAAATGTTATTGCATTTCAACAAGGTAAGCTACGCTGATAGTGAAATTATTTTTATACCGAGTCGATTCCACTCTTAACCGTCTTTGGAAATTATTTGGAAAACTTAACGGCCAGAAATTGTTACACTCTTTGAGATACATCTCATTTCCCCAACTGCAATTTTCGAAACGTATTGCTACGTCTCACCGCTTTTTCGTACAGTTCGGAAAAAAATGCTACCCCTTTCACTAAGCTTGTCACTAGGTTTTTACGATCTCATACCCGTAATTTACGCGACAGAAACTTGAATTTTGAGTCGCATTCCAGGTGTATAAACCCATTATTATTTCCTCGCTGATCGCTGCTTGCGGCTTCAAATCGCTCGCATTGAGATTATTTCATCGGATTTGATCGCGGATTCCTTTTTCTCCGATTTTTACCTTAATGACTTTATTCCTCTCGAATGCGAGTAAAAAACGCTCGGCGCAGTCTCTTTTCAGCGCCGCGGAATCTGCAGAGTAAAATCCATCTCGCGAAGCAGATTGTGACATACAGATAAAGAGCGGAGTTTTTTCCCGGGAAAAAAGAACATCGGGAAACTGTTCGTGAAATTTCTTTGAGTTTGATGCGGACGTGTTGTAAACTTCCACGGGCGGAGGCCTTTAATCCTCTCGTTCGGGTTTAATGTGGAAGTGGGAGAGTGACGGGGGAGCGGAGATGTGCTATTCAAAGGGAGGAAGTGGCGAATGCGTGGAGCTCGCAAGCGAACAGCTATAATCCAAGATTAATGGCCTTAGTTTGGGTAAATCATCGCCTCGGAAAATTTCCTAATATTGCTACTTTATACATCGAATGGGCTTTGAAACGGCCCCGCGCAAAAAATGGGTTAACGTCGGTTAATCTGCGAATGGAGAGTTTTTGGAAATGGATGGAGTGAAGGGCGATATACGTGATAGAGGGGCGGAAGCGGGGGTGAATTAGAGGGGGTTCATGGACTGAAATGAGGGATACGGTGGGGAAAGAAGGAAAAAGGAGGGGACTCAGAGGAGTAGGAAGACGGAAGAAGTGAAAAGGATTATGAAGTGAGCTTAAACGAAAAGATAAAATTTTGTGATGCGGAAAAGAACGGGAAAAGGATATGGGAATAACGAAAAACAAGCGACGGGTAACCTACTTCTCTTAAATCTCCATCCTATATTTTAAACATAAGGAAAAAGGGAGGAGATAGGTTTTAATATGAAACTGATTTAGCTGAGGCTTACTTTTATGGGGTAATAAAGCCATGGGAATGTATTTTTCAGACTCCTCTCTAACATGAAAACATTCAGCTAAAGAGAGAATATGAAAGATACGTTAAAAGATGTTTCATTTTTTATCGGGAAGTATGAGAAACATTCAATTATTTGAACGTTTCAATCACGTCCAATATAGCGTAGACAAATATTAAAATATGGCGAAATATTTTTGGGAAGCTACCTTTTTGCCGGAGATAATCCAGTATAGATTTCACTCGAAAACGATATTAGGTAGCGAGATACGTTTTAGCTCCAAATGTAAGAGGAAAAGAAGAGGTATGAAGGAATGAAAATATAATGAAAGAAGAGAGGACCGTTGAAATTAAAAGGGACAATAACTTATTGCAATTAAATGTTTGAAATAATTTTTCATTACGTATATTTTTGCATGTGTGCTTTTGTGAGCGTATTTAAACTAATTTAGAATGTTTCTTATACGTAATCTCTACTTTTTATCGCACAGTTTCCTGTTTTTTATAACGTCGCGACGCGACTAAATTTTTTCATTGAGATAAAATTATAATTATCCCAATTAATAATGTATGCATAAAAGAGGAAGATAGTAGGTATTTTTATATTCGTACTTAGACATTTTGTGGCTATCTTGATATCGACCTGTTTTTGAACAGTAATACTTGTATTTCATAATGTTCTTTTACTGATAATTTTTAAGAGAATATAATTCTAGCTGTTATGTCTACGAAGTAATGAATCTGCACCATTTTTTGCTTTTCTGATTATTTAATCTGCATTTTCCTTAAAAAATTAGGTAACTTTCAGTAGGTTTCGCACATTTTTAATATCTCCTTCTTGTGGGTGTTTTTTCCTGCTGTGGTGTATTTTTCCTGAGTGCAAACTTACGTTTTTAAACCCTCAAAGTAGTTTCTTCCGTGCACTTTTTTCAGTCCATCTCTTTTAAATTTCATATGACGTAAGTGTTAGATGTAGAGAAGAGACTTGATATTCTCTATCTAGCCCAAAAAAAGTCGCATTATATTGTTATTGTTATTATTTATAAAAATAATAATAATAATGCCTTTTTTTCCAATGTATACTAAACAATTTTGACCTAAACTCCTGTTATTGAATTCTGCCAAACATATGTTATAATACGCGTACTGTTCGTTTTGATGTTCCTAAATTCTATAACTTGTACGGCAAGCGTAGACTGGAGTACCTTGTACCTAATCTATGGAATATTTACAAATGTACGTTCGACGCCGTCAGTAACTCTGGAAATGGCTGTAATTATAAATTGTTAATTCGTAAAACAATTATTATGTCTATAAGATAATGTTTCTTTAACGTTTTCATTTATTTTTCGTCATCTTCTAGGTATTGAAATGTGTTTCGACTGTTCTCTTATGTTATTGATGTAATTTTGTCTTCGCTATAATTTTTCGTTTATTTCGGTCTTATTTATCTTATTGTACTTTCAGCACTTTCGTTACTTATCTCTTGTCGTGTGAGCCTTGAGCTGCATTAATTTGTAATTTTTATTTCTGACACGTGTTATTCTATTTTGTTCATATCCGTCCTGTCGAAAGACTGTTAGTCTGACAGGGCATTAATGTTGTATTTGGGTGTGAAAAAAAAAAAAAAAAATTAATCTATAAAAACCACAGAGGAGGAGAGTAGGAATGGTAAATACTTCAGCAAACAAGTGAAAGTAGAATCGAGAGAGTGGAGGAAATAATTACAATAAGTACAGGGATGGGAACTGAGAAGCTGTACATGCGTTTGGTAAAGTTGCGAATAGTGCGATTGAAGATGGCACATTCACTCCCGTCTCATAAGGACCTTCCGGTGCACTTTGCCTCCTGATCCCCATTCAATCCCAACCCTTCCTCTCCCCTTAAAACCTCCCAATTGTCTCCGAAGGACTCCCTTCGCGACCGCACTTTTGTGTATGCACTCTGATTCCTCGCATCTCCATTCGAGAAACGTGCTGTGGAGTCCTGGAGACCGTTCATTCTCATTCTCCTTGTAAGCCCAGCGCTCGCCCATACCTGGCTGTAGTGTTTAATCCCTGTGTGACAAGCCCAAAACCCTTCGCTCCTCTCTGACATTCGTTCCCTCAGCCAATCACAACGTTCAAAATATTCCCGTACACGGCGGCGCGGAGGTAGAAATCCCGTTTCTGTCCCTACTATGTTCCTATGGATAGCTGCTATGTTGGACGTTACCAGGGTGTTTCACGAGATTGGAAAACGCTTTTACGTCCGCTTGTATTTGCGCTAGGAGCTACGAAACTTTAAAGCAGGTTATCCAAAATACTTGTGACGATGAGTGAAACGGGTAAAACCAGATGAATGCATAATGTGAACGATGGACCATTGCATCAACGTTTTGTTAAGTTTGGCTTATAAGTGGATACGTCATTTATTGATCAGGTTATCAGCGGAAGTATTGAGACACGTTTGAATATGTGTCATGACATTCGGGATTGATGGTTTTCTGAAGGTTTCGGTGCGCAGAAAGCCTTTAATCCCATTTAACCGGAAGAGAAAAATTTTCACGCTAAACAGATAAGTAATAATAATAATAATAAGGTCTTTATTAAAGGCGAGATTGAGACTGAAAAGTCTCTTCTTCGATTTAACCTTGCGTCAATGATTTTATGTGCATAAAGACTTGTGTGTAGGTGAAAAGAAATAGAGAGGAAAACTTTAGAAGGAGTCGATGTAAAAAAAAAACCTAAGGTGATATCTTAGGAAAAAATATCCACAGCATGAAAATACCCTCAGAGAAGGGGGGTGTGAAAAACCTGCGCAAACCTACTGATAGTTCATGCTAAAAGATGTTTAAGAAAGCTGTGTATAAGAAAGAAATTACAAAATCAATAGTAATATAACAAAATTACAAATTAATAATAAAATAAAATCATAAACAGGAAAAACTGCAATAATAAACCATGATGAAATAATTGATAAAACAGAAACATCAGATAAAACATTCAAACGAAATTAGTTACACACAAATAAGTGTGTGGTTGCTGCATAAGCATAGTAATTTGCAAATATTTAAAGAACGATAGACAACTTCATTTTATTATTAGGCGTCTTTCAGATAAGATACGTAGGAGAGGCTTGGAATGAGTCGAGAGGCAGCATAGAAGAACAGATTTACATTGATGGAGGGGATCACAAGCACAAGTTAAAGCTGAGACAGCAAATATCAGATTTAGCTTAGTTTTATGAACTCTATTTATGAACGAATGTTCATAAATAGAGGGATTGTTCCACTCCACAATAAAAAATGTTTGCCTGGAGAGGTCTTCACACCCTTACCTAAAAATAAAAAGGAGTTTAGAAAAAGATGAAGAAATTATTGTGATATATATGTGTAAATTTTATAAATATGTTATTTAAATTTAGATGTAATGTAATGTAAAGGGTGCAACATGTAGTAGCGATTATCTATTGTGTGTTGTATATATTTTTAAATAAGTGTATGTAATGTGATTAAGCAGCCACCAAACCGCGTAGATAAAAGATAAAGAAATTCAAAAACTGTCTTTGGAATAGATACGGAAAATAGGGTCCCCGCTATTTTTCAAGTTATCTACGATAGACTATTGAAAAGGCATTAGGATAGGAAGTAGCGCCAACGAGAAAAACTTGAAAAAAACTGTTTCCTTATTAAAAGTTTACCTTGGGATCGTTCTTTAGGGATATTTAGTTCCATTATGTTCGCGGCTCTTTCAATCTTACTTTTTCCGTAGAAGTTTAGCAATTTTTAGATTTTCCGTTTTCCATTACTGATTGAAGACCATTTACAAAGTTACTCTTGAGTTCATTACGAAAAATTCCGTTTCTTTATTTTACTGCTCCTTCCAGATGATTCAGTTTTCTGGCTTGATAGAATCTTAAAACTTCTTCTACTTCTGACCTTCCAGTAAACATTATTTTTAAGCTTCTTGTAAAAATTGCAGTTATGGCCACAGAGTTAAGAATAATTACATTGCCATTATGATTTGCATGGTGGAATTTTCAATGTCCTTATTTCTCTGCTCAAATTCAGGAGTCGTACATGACAAATTCTTGAACGATTACTGCACTCTAAAGAACTCTATATAATACACAAGGAAAAGGGTTTAGGTAACTTGGCACGATAAGGCGTGCGCCTAGGAAAATTCCCAAGGAGAAACTGACATAAGACGAGTCTGACGGAACCTGGACTCCCAATTGCCGGTTGGTATGCAGAAATGTTCAGGTGGGATAGCTCAATGGATAGAGCAACCAACCGGCAATAGGGACACCCGGGTTCGAGTCCCGGTTCCGTTAGACTATTTTTATGTCCGTTTCCCCTAGGGAACAGTATATAATGTTGAATTTACCGAACTCGGTGGCGTGACGATTAGCATACTGGCCTAGTAAGGCCTAGGACCCGGGTTCGAGTCCCGGCTATCCTGTTAGGAAATGAAGTGTTTGTCCATTTCGTCCATTATTGGTCTTATCGCTAAAATTTTCCTATGTCTGAATGTTTGCGGGGGCTTTCCGAAAGAAATATGCAAAATAAATCAATACATTTGCCTAAGTGAAAAACTGACAGTCGCTATTATAAACTGATGCATTAATAGGTGCGTCAGAACGAGATCCACATTTTGGAGAGGGTACTAACAATGAGTTGAGCTAATTCCATTCTTTTTCAATATTATAACACTAGAAACAGTTACTTCCTTACCTGACACATCTTATATTCATTCTTTGCTTTTGTGTACTTATCTGATACTGGAAATAATTGTTGAAGCCCTTCGCAAAATAAAAATCTATTCTAATAAATACTCGTGGAAGTCATAGCATATTAATAAAGTGGTTAGAATACCTGCCCGGAAAGTGGGAGACCTGGGTTCGAGTCCCAGTCATGTCGCTATTTTTCACGCTTGTTATTCCTTTCATAGCAAATTGTAAAAGTCGCTATTGTTATTTCTTCTCACGGCGCCCTATTTCTAAGAGAGGGATCATATTTCATAGTTCTGTTTACGAAAGAATATATATCAATCAACCCTTTGGGTCATACAACATACTTTTTAGACCTATAGTAAATCATTTCATAGCGCAGTTCGAATAATAGGCAAAAGAGTAAACCTATTGTTGAGATGTTATATTTTGCATCTTACCCAAGGAGGTGAAAGTATACAATGCCGTCACGTGCTTAAATACGTCATCCTTTTACTCTGCATCTTTTCTGCGACAGCACGTGTATTTGTCAGATTCTGTGCTCGGAATCACAATACAGCGTCTCATTCCGTCCCTTGAAATATCGCGAGACGAGGGGCTCATCCATCTGAGAAGATGACGCGCGCACTGCGTGTCAACGTATCCAAGCGAGCGGCAGAGGCGATTTGCAGTGTCTAGAATTTCAATTGTTACGCGTCAGAGAGTTTGGCCTCGAGAGAGTCCATGGAAACAGATTAGATGGAGAGGTACGGCGAGAGACACTCTTGGAAGAAGGCCTCCGCAGGGTGAGGCTGAGGTTTGACGAGAATTCCTCTCTCAAGGAACGTCGCGAAGGGACGAGAGTTCGAGAGCTAAGGAGAGAATACGAGCTGTAGGTAATTATAAAAGGTGGGAGGAAAGAATGGAACAAAGATTAATGAACAAAGGAGATAAGATGGATTGATGCGAGTTGAGGAGATTGCATAATCGATGCGGAGAATGGGAGTGGAAATATGATGAATTATAATTTTTTGTTTCGGGCATACTTTTAGGATAAGTACCGGAGCAGAGAAATTGTTGAGTCGACGATAATTTACTTCCTCCCTTTACCGCCGTATATACCTCTCATAGCTTTTAGATCTTTAACATTCTACTTCCTCCTTCCAAATAAAAAAGATGAATTCCTTAGTGTATCGGTTGCTAATCTTTCTTAAATTTTTTGAGCACCCTCTGGGCCTAATTAATAGTAGCGCACCCATCTCTTGAGAATGCGTTACGAGCGTGATTCCAGTGGGAGCTCAATTTCCCGCTGCTGATTGTCGGAAGGAAGGGTATCCTCAATTGAAATTAGTGGATAAAACCAATTTTCATCATATTTCCTGATAATAATCGCGATAATTATCCTATTCGAATCTCATTTGGTCAAATTACAAGGTTGTTTTCCTCCTGGTTATAATCAACTGTTAATCCCATACATACTGCGGGAAATAGGTTAAAGAAATTCAATATTATTCGAGATCTTCCTGCATATACTTGTCAAAGATTTAACATCTCTTTTTTGTAAATATGTTATTTAAATTTAGATGTAATGTAATGTAAAGGGTGCAACATGTAGTAGCGATTATCTATTGTGTGTTGTATATATTTTTAAATAAGTGTATGTAATGTGATTAAGCAGCCACCAAACCGCGTAGATAAAAGATAAAGAAATTCAAAAACTGTCTTTGGAATAGATACGGAAAATAGGGTCCCCGCTATTTTTCAAGTTATCTACGATAGACTATTGAAAAGGCATTAGGATAGGAAGTAGCGCCAACGAGAAAAACTTGAAAAAAACTGTTTCCTTATTAAAAGTTTACCTTGGGATCGTTCTTTAGGGATATTTAGTTCCATTATGTTCGCGGCTCTTTCAATCTTACTTTTTCCGTAGAAGTTTAGCAATTTTTAGATTTTCCGTTTTCCATTACTGATTGAAGACCATTTACAAAGTTACTCTTGAGTTCATTACGAAAAATTCCGTTTCTTTATTTTACTGCTCCTTCCAGATGATTCAGTTTTCTGGCTTGATAGAATCTTAAAACTTCTTCTACTTCTGACCTTCCAGTAAACATTATTTTTAAGCTTCTTGTAAAAATTGCAGTTATGGCCACAGAGTTAAGAATAATTACATTGCCATTATGATTTGCATGGTGGAATTTTCAATGTCCTTATTTCTCTGCTCAAATTCAGGAGTCGTACATGACAAATTCTTGAACGATTACTGCACTCTAAAGAACTCTATATAATACACAAGGAAAAGGGTTTAGGTAACTTGGCACGATAAGGCGTGCGCCTAGGAAAATTCCCAAGGAGAAACTGACATAAGACGAGTCTGACGGAACCTGGACTCCCAATTGCCGGTTGGTATGCAGAAATGTTCAGGTGGGATAGCTCAATGGATAGAGCAACCAACCGGCAATAGGGACACCCGGGTTCGAGTCCCGGTTCCGTTAGACTATTTTTATGTCCGTTTCCCCTAGGGAACAGTATATAATGTTGAATTTACCGAACTCGGTGGCGTGACGATTAGCATACTGGCCTAGTAAAGCCTAGGACCCGGGTTCGAGTCCCGGCTATCCTGTTAGGAAATGAAGTGTTTGTCCATTTCGTCCATTATTGGTCTTATCGCTAAAATTTTCCTATGTCTGAATGTTTGCGGGGGCTTTCCGAAAGAAATATGCAAAATAAATCAATACATTTGCCTAAGTGAAAAACTGACAGTCGCTATTATAAACTGATGCATTAATAGGTGCGTCAGAACGAGATCCACATTTTGGAGAGGGTACTAACAATGAGTTGAGCTAATTCCATTCTTTTTCAATATTATAACACTAGAAACAGTTACTTCCTTACCTGACACATCTTATATTCATTCTTTGCTTTTGTGTACTTATCTGATACTGGAAATAATTGTTGAAGCCCTTCGCAAAATAAAAATCTATTCTAATAAATACTCGTGGAAGTCATAGCATATTAATAAAGTGGTTAGAATACCTGCCCGGAAAGTGGGAGACCTGGGTTCGAGTCCCAGTCATGTCGCTATTTTTCACGCTTGTTATTCCTTTCATAGCAAATTGTAAAAGTCGCTATTGTTATTTCTTCTCACGGCGCCCTATTTCTAAGAGAGGGATCATATTTCATAGTTCTGTTTACGAAAGAATATATATCAATCAACCCTTTGGGTCATACAACATACTTTTTAGACCTATAGTAAATCATTTCATAGCGCAGTTCGAATAATAGGCAAAAGAGTAAACCTATTGTTGAGATGTTATATTTTGCATCTTACCCAAGGAGGTGAAAGTATACAATGCCGTCACGTGCTTAAATACGTCATCCTTTTACTCTGCATCTTTTCTGCGACAGCACGTGTATTTGTCAGATTCTGTGCTCGGAATCACAATACAGCGTCTCATTCCGTCCCTTGAAATATCGCGAGACGAGGGGCTCATCCATCTGAGAAGATGACGCGCGCACTGCGTGTCAACGTATCCAAGCGAGCGGCAGAGGCGATTTGCAGTGTCTAGAATTTCAATTGTTACGCGTCAGAGAGTTTGGCCTCGAGAGAGTCCATGGAAACAGATTAGATGGAGAGGTACGGCGAGAGACACTCTTGGAAGAAGGCCTCCGCAGGGTGAGGCTGAGGTTTGACGAGAATTCCTCTCTCAAGGAACGTCGCGAAGGGACGAGAGTTCGAGAGCTAAGGAGAGAATACGAGCTGTAGGTAATTATAAAAGGTGGGAGGAAAGAATGGAACAAAGATTAATGAACAAAGGAGATAAGATGGATTGATGCGAGTTGAGGAGATTGCATAATCGATGCGGAGAATGGGAGTGGAAATATGATGAATTATAATTTTTTGTTTCGGGCATACTTTTAGGATAAGTACCGGAGCAGAGAAATTGTTGAGTCGACGATAATTTACTTCCTCCCTTTACCGCCGTATATACCTCTCATAGCTTTTAGATCTTTAACATTCTACTTCCTCCTTCCAAATAAAAAAGATGAATTCCTTAGTGTATCGGTTGCTAATCTTTCTTAAATTTTTTGAGCACCCTCTGGGCCTAATTAATAGTAGCGCACCCATCTCTTGAGAATGCGTTACGAGCGTGATTCCAGTGGGAGCTCAATTTCCCGCTGCTGATTGTCGGAAGGAAGGGTATCCTCAATTGAAATTAGTGGATAAAACCAATTTTCATCATATTTCCTGATAATAATCGCGATAATTATCCTATTCGAATCTCATTTGGTCAAATTACAAGGTTGTTTTCCTCCTGGTTATAATCAACTGTTAATCCCATACATACTGCGGGAAATAGGTTAAAGAAATTCAATATTATTCGAGATCTTCCTGCATATACTTGTCAAAGATTTAACATCTCTTTATACTCTTTAAATATATATCTATATAAATAATATATAATCTATCTTATATTATTTTCAATTTTCTCTTCGCTCAGAGTGCCACGATATCCTCGCGTTTTTATTTGCGACTAGCTTCTTTTTTCCGTTTATGTTTCACGATTGGAAATAGATTATGATATGGCTACCTTGGTTTGATGAGAAGGTCGACCGCGCTACAATAGAATCAAGGCCGAATGTTGGGTGACATAAATCATCTCAACGCCTACGGAAAGACCGGCGGCTCTTTCCATTAAATCTTCAAAGGGAGTTGTAATCCGTCTACCGGAGAAAGCGCAATGAAGTTCATAAGGATTTCTGAAAATATATATTTACGAGCGATAAAACGTAAACAAAAAATGAATTGCTTTTGCTACTTTCAGTCAAAATCACTTTTGGGAATGAAATGAAATAAAATACCCTAAACTAAATTTGTTTATTCATCATTAATTAATTATTTATTCATTATTTACTATGTATGCGTATATTTATGTATTTATTATGTATGCGAAATGAACGTATTAGATTGGATACCCAGCGATAATCATTCAAAAACGGAAGGAATCTTTAGTTAGGTGGTTCAGTCGGAAAGCTTTCAGTAAGTGGAAGTTTGAACCCTTCAGAGATATATTTCCTAATGTGCGAAAGAAGTTAGATTTGAAGAAGTCCATGAAGGTATTTGTCATTATTTTATAGCAATCCAAAATACAATAGGTATAATACAATACACAAACTATGGAAATTTAATCAATTTATTCGAACCACTGGAAATAACATTAGTAGGAATAATATTAGTGTTTTCCATGGTAAGTAAATTTTATAATCCTCAATTGTTTATTACAGAGGAGTCTTATTAAATATGTATCCTTTTTAGGGAGAATATTAAATTGGGATTAACCAGCATCAAGTATGACATAGCGATTATATACATACTTTCGTTCTTTTCTTTTTGATTCAGTGGTAGAGCTGCTTTCTAAAGTGCATTTATATAAAAGATGAATTTCTAGCATATCAACTTGCCTTAATGAAATATACCGAAAAGGTTACTAAAAAGGTCACAGTAGATATATTGTTCCCTAAGCCTGCAACCTGAATATATTTTGACTCGAAAGGGTTTGACTAAGGAAAGTACTGAAATTTGGACTAATCAATCTCCATTATCATCTTTTGCTATTTATTATTCATTCGGTTAAGGGCAACGTCTAGGAAATTTATCTCAATCTTCTATTATTAATCGGAGAATCGTTATCTTATCAGATGTAGCGGTCAAATAAGGGGCTATAAAGTTATTGATTACTCATAAATTTCTCTGCAATTTATCTTACACGGGGCAAAGAGAAGTACTGTATATCAAAATGAAAGTAGTTTCCCCTCTAACTTTGTCCCATCGTTCCATTTAAAAATATAATTAAAAATCCTGGAGCGACGATTGCAGAATAGGGACGAGTTGACAGCAACAACGGAAATGTGAATACAGAAAAGACATTATTTGGGTTTAAGTATTACATTAGTTCTTCTATTCATGGAGTTTTATGTCTTATTGAGAAAAATGCTAAGAGCGAACGAGGCCATTATAGGAAAATCTTACGTCATAATCAAATCGCATGTTGAGAATTTCTGGCAATAGGATAAGTGAGAAATTTTCTACGATAATATGTATCCTAATATTCGGGTCATCATAAAGGAATCAAGGATTTTTTCTTAATATTAGCAAGAAAGGCATCAAAATCTACTTTTCTCGCAAATAAACTCTTCCGTGGCTCTTATCATCTGGATAGAGGTAGGCTTATCGGTAATAATGCAAATTAAAGCCTTTATGATGGCTCAATGGGGAGCGCCAGCGATACAATATGCACGTTTCTCGAGTAAATTGGCAGTTTCAGCGGGTTCCAGATAGAAAGAGGAAGAAGGTAGGAAGAGGGAGGGAGGTAGAGAGTGGGACGGGGGAGTGTGTGAGGGAGAGGAAACATTGAAACAAGTCCCAATTAAATCAATCCGACCTCATAAAAATTGGAACGAGACAAGGGAAGTAAATCCAAGAGCTGAAAATGGAGGACATGAAGATTGGGTTATCTGAGGAAATGTTCGGTGAAAGTGGGAGGCGGAGGGTTAATGAGATAGTAACGAAGAAGTGGGCTGGAGGAGAAAGGCGTAGAGGAACGGAGAAGGGAAATTTCTTACCTCGCTGGAGGTACAGGTTTAGGACAAAATACGAGAGCTCAACTTTTTTCTTCAGAAAAATATACGATCAGGTTATATCAAATGTCTTGTTTACCCAAAAAATTTCTCTCGTTTTAAAAATATAAGTACATACAATTACCATCTTGAATGTATGTACATACAAATCCACATGTTTTCAGTCCTTCTCAGTGTAGACACATTACACAATTAATTCTGGCTTGTCAGGATTGATAACGTTTGATGATAACTCGGAATTATAATCGATGGTGTAAGATAGAAGTAGCCACCGATCATTTAGTTAGTTGGTATTGGAAAAAAACTCCTAAAACCATCAAAAATGTGATTCTGCCCTCTGCAAATTTCGCCACCAATCATCATCAAGGGAAGAAGCAGAACGGGTGAGAACGGCAAACGTTTCCGAAAGCGGGGAAAAAACAATTACGCAACGAAATCTAATAACCTATGTAAATGAATATTAAATTCAGTATCAGAATTCACCAGAAAATCTATATTTTTAGAAATATGTAAATTTTCCAGGGCATTGATACCACAATTGGAATTGCAAATGAGCTTTAGATCATCCAATCATCATCAAGGGAAGAAGCAGAACGGGTGAGAACGGCAAACGTTTCCGAAAGCGGGGAAAAAACAATTACGCAACGAAATCTAATAACCTATGTAAATGAATATTAAATTCAGTATCAGAATTCACCAGAAAATCTATACTTTTAGAAATATGTAAATTTTCCAGGGCATTGATACCACAATTGGAATTGCAAATGAGCTTTAGATCATCCAAGGTGACATTACGTGAAAACTCCTCCTTGTGTTTGGCAACACTTGATTAATGAAATCTACTTTTTAAATCTTGTAATAACACTCCTTTTAGTCTGCCTAATATACTTTAAACCAGAATCAGAACATGTTATCTCATTAATGGCTGATTTGTGTAAAAATCCTTAACTTTTGCGTAGCTTTAAATAATTCTAGTATTTAAATTACGTATTAAAACAATAAAACAAAATATGATACATGGTAAAATGGCTAAACTATTCACCGGCAAAGTGTAGGACCCGAAATCCACCTCCAACCACTCCATAGTTATATTAAATATACTAAAGCATTCCTTTCTCGGATTTGAATTATTAATAATTACCTAGTAATATAACACTGTCATCTTAATTTTGAAACCGCTCGTTACATTCACATTCCATGGCGACATCCGAATATAAAATGAAATCATCAATTTCATACGCCGCATGCGTGCTCAGGTATGGTCTTAATCTCGTATTACTGCGGAAATCATCATCTGCAGAAGTGCATGGATAAGCATTGACCTGATTGTGTGATCTACGCTCGAATTGACAAGGGAAGCAACAAGAATCAGGAACGACTATAGCGAGACAAATGCGGCAGTAGCTCAAGCGTTGTTTACAGACGTGCTCCCGGGTTACTTCGACTTTAATGAGTGCCAGGGATAATAGGCCCAGACTACTTCATAAGAGCTTGAGGTAGTATTAGGGTGGGGCTTCTCTATCAGAGCATCTTCGATCGATATTTTGCCTATTGGTATCCAAGCCTAGAGATCTTTGTGATTTTTCCTCACATAAAGCATATATGTATAATGTAAACGCCGTTGCAGTAATAAATATCTTAGGAAGAAGAATTGTACACCTTATACATTTGAACTATCAGAACTAGGCTGTAGAAACCTGAAAGCAATATTTTTTACATCATTGCCTATTTTTGCTTACGTATTAACCCTTGATGGATATAAATACTTGTGTGGGGAAGGCAGCAGGTGCTTCTCCCAGGAGACGTTACTCGATTCTGATTGGGAAAAGACGTTTCTACATTTCTAGTTGTAGGAGCTCAACAGTTCGAGTTTTGGAGTATATTAATTCTAGGAAAAATGTTTTTTAATGAAAAAATTTAAATTTAGAATTATGTTCTTGAGGTAAGCACTTCTTGCTTGTTAAGAAATTGTTTCTAACCAATGCATTTCCAATAATAGCTTGTGTAAATATTTCTGAATACATTTTTCTTCTACACTTGCAAGAATGCAGAAATTGGTTTCTGTGGTTGACATAACTTAAATAAAATTAAAAAGAGTTCAACGTCTCCTTAAGCCTATGCAATTTTGTACCTAATTTAGACTAGATTAACAGTAAATTACTAAACGTTTTAAAAAATCTCTAGAAAAAATAATACAGCACCGGTTTTTCGAGTGTTTGGATTCCTTGAGTTTACCAAAAATATGTTTATTTGCTGAATTTCACCAAGGTAGTGTTACTTATGCATGAAATGTCACTTATAATTCTTTGAACGAAACTGTCAAATGGTCCTAATTATCCCCGACATTTAAACATCGAGACTAGCAAAATGTATTCGAATTGGCATCGCAAAAGCGAAAACTACTTTAGGTTAATGCGCCTCTGATGTGTTCACATCAAGTGCCGTGATGAAAATTTTCGTCAGTTGCTCCAGGTAACCTCATTAATCCGTTGGTTAATCCGTAATCCATCAGAGATAGGCAAACAAAGCTGTGAAACTGTGGTAACCAAAGTTCAGTCCGCGGGCCAAACTCGATCTACCGCTGTTTATCCAGCCCATGATATCCTATACAGATTTCTTGTCATTTCCTAATGAAGAATTACATTCTTCATTAAATTAATGTAGCTTGTGTTCAGATTTTCTTTTAATATCACATTAGCCGATATCGATTAGGAAAATCGACAAAATTTACTCAGAAGCGAAAATATCCTTATAGTTTATGACGGTTAAAGCATATTGCTTGACTTTGAACTGAAGCATTTACGATTCAAGGACGATGTTTACTTTATATTTCCTTTCGTTATTATTATTATTATTTTCCATACGACACGGAATGGTTTCTGCGTTGAAATAAAACGTTTTTCACATCTTAGCTCGTAATTAAATGCTACGGACACTTTTCATTCACTTATTTTTTACATACACATTATTATAGAACAATTTTTAATTTCTTCAACTTCCTCCTAATCTTATAAAAATCATTTTAAAAATTTGAGTAAGGTTTTATTGAAAAGCAGACTTTCAATTGTGAACAAATGAAGGTGATATTCATTTGTATAATTTTCTGGATACACAGAATAGTGTTCATATGTCACACGCACACATGTTTTTATTTCTGCAGAGTGAGATGAAACATCGAGTTTTGAAAAAAGATATTTTTGTGTTTGCGTATTTTTAGGATGACCTTAGGGTATTAATACCATTTAGACGGAATCGATATCCGACGTAAACATTTTAAAATTTACGGTTTATATTCCCTCCGGAATATCACACTGTTTGTTCCATGAAATACGGTCCCTATATTTACCCACACCTTTCACCTATTTTCATTGTGTATTGTTTTTAGTTGATAGAAAATTTTTTGTTGACCGTAGAATTTGAAAAACAGAGTTACCAAAGAGTAACTAATTTTAGTTATATTTTTAAAAATGAACAATGGAGTATTGTCCACAAATATATTGACCCGAAAACATGCTTCCGTCACCAAGTATTCCCATGGTCACATTGAGATAGCCATCAGCAGTGAAAGTTCTCAAAATAAGGAGGTAGATGAAGGTGATTTGATAAAGGGTTACCAATAAATTTAACTTCAAAACATCATAGTTTAAGAAATATATTTTATGCAGTTTGGAAACCCAATTAAAAAATTTAAATATTTATCAAGTAGTGAAATGTGTCGTAAGCATTTTTGAAATATACTCTTGTCATAAATAATTAATATGAAATGATTTTTAAATTCGGAAATACAAAATAATAGTTTATTTAGAGGAATAATCTCCAAACAGATTGTAAAAATATATTTTTCTTATGTTGACACCTTGTAATTGCGTTTCTTGTTCACTTATAACGTAATACAAGTGACTTTCAGCATCCCTAAGCTTATTTGTGTTAGTGTACTTAACTTAATTTAATACACTTTTATCATGGTTTGGATCAAAAGCTCCTTCTGTGAAACGGAGTACTGCAATAATGACGAAGTCATAAAAAGAAAGGGAATAGTTGTGGCTGGGAAATTTTTAACTATATTGCGTTATGCTTTGAATAAACTTTATTTCTAGCATAATGTACCAACTATTTTAGCCTTTATCTTGATCATATAAAGGAAGTAAATTCTTCGGAGAGGAAAGGAGGCATCATGAAACTCTTCATTGGCCTCTGAAATGAGCCTGAATTTCCGTAAGAATAAAGCATGAATGTTGCCCCATAATTATGCACTTTCATTAAAAGTATAGAGATAATCCTATGCTGACCTCACTTTGATGTTTTTACGATGTATAACCCTCCCCGGACGTTAAAGCATGCCTTGGGAGGAAGCTGAAATGGAGCGACGGAAATGCTGTTTCAGGAGGCGAGAACACGCAATTCAGGCAAACATACAAACGCACGGAGCGTCCAAGCAGAAGGTATCGGTATCGATTCCCTGCGGGGGCGGATAATTGGACTCGTGCTTTGCGGATCAAATGGGCCATCACATCGATTAAGCCCTCCAGCTGTGCGTGGAGACAAACATTCGTCCCAAGAAATCGTTCATGCCCTCTCGTTTAGTCTATTATACTGTATTTGGTTAAGTGGAGGGGAATGTTCATTTTGATCCACTAAGCTCGAGTGGCTTACACTTACCGAAGCTCCAAATATTTTGTGATATGCAGAAAAAGAATTTTAGATTTATCTCGTATTCGATAAAACTGCACGGACCTTTTATAAGTAATTTCCTTCAGTTTGGATGTCCCTTTTAAAACCCCGAATGAATGCTACATGTAACAAAATTGTTTAGGAGTATAAGAGTTTGGATAAAACTGTCATAATTTAAAGAGTATAAAACTAGTTATAGTTATCTTTAAAATAAATTTGATATTTTTGAGACAAGTAAATATCACTGAATATTCTGATTCAATGTATCAATGAAAGATATGAGTATACAAAATGCAGGGTAAGTTTTTATGGCATTATACCTAAAATCTTATAACGTTCAAAAGCGCGTAACAGTGTGTTTCTGGCAAAATTGTTTCTGTTCCAATCAAAGAACAATTCCATGCATCGCTTCCAGTCGCAAGGAATATTTTAAGAATATAAATATATTTTAGTATGCAGCAAAACTTAGTACGCCATTTAGGGTTTTAATGAATGGTCTCATAAAATATTTTAAACATTATTTAGCATAACAAAAGAAATTCACAGAAATGTACGTTCCCCGAAGTAATCCTCCAGGAATATCACTTACGGTTCTTGAAAAGGATATCTCACTGAATGAAGGAGTAATGTGTTTTTTGGTTTGAAACATAATTTAGTATTGGAATAGTGAGTTGAATGGTGCTTAAGTTTAAAGTATTTACAAATTCAAACCTTGATTTGCAGAACCAGATTTTACCCTCATATTTAAATGACTGGCTTTTATTTGTAATGTTTCGAAACGCTTAATTGACATATATTGATAGCGAAATAAAGTGGAGTTCCGTAGTTAACTTTCAGAGTAACGAAAAATCCGATGATTTTGATGGGGTCTATAAAATACGAAGAATGTCAGACAGAAAAAATCTCTCTGTGCGTTATGTAATTAATGTTTAATTGAATCAAATAAATAACGGATTGAAAAAGTAGGGAATGAGTTTTAGAAATAAATGTCAGAATTTTTTATATACAATAAAGGCACAGAAGAGGAAAATATCGAAGTGTCGTGAAATAAATGTAAAGTATGGAACAAACGAAAAGAGGAAATGCAACTTTCAAATCGCACTCCGCGCCTACAATGAATTTGAAAAAAATTAAAGGTCGCCAACCTAAACGTAAATTTTCCCCAAATCATAACCCGGAAGCTGTGGAAGTGTCATAACCTTTTCAAAATCCTCTTCCTCGCGGAAAGAGGATGCATCGTATCGCATCTCTTTCATAAATCGAATAATGTCGTGTACATTTTAAAACGGAAGCACTTGGCTGAATTGGTATTGCATCCGCTTTCGGTGGAAGCGGTCCCGGATCGAACCTGGTGAGAGGTCCATTTTTCGATAAGAGTTCGCGGCAGGAAAGTCATCCGGTCGTAAAAATTAAAGCCAGAACCAAATTCATTATCATCACATGTCACTAATAAAATCAACAGCCATCTCCGTAAGGAATGGAAATAATTTAATTATGAAAATTATTGACTATAAGGGAATGGGATTGAAAACGGAAACGTACGTATTTCTGGAAAAAAACTCGGGAGAATTTATTGTGAGGGAATGGCAAGAGTTGTTGCATTCTCTTGTTGCAAGGGAAAAATTATATTTGTCTGATATCAGGAATATATTGTTAGATTAAAACGCGTGAGAATTTATTGTAAACCTGCATACCTGAGTTAACGATGGCCTTAGTTAACGTCGTACTTGGTTAACGACGTATGGTTTGTTATAAAAGTTATAAAAGTGGTTGTCAGGTAACGACGCAGTCTTTGGTTTGTGACGCCTCCTGGTCAAGATTGACAATGGATAGCTTCTTTTATGACCATTCATTTTATTAACTATACTTTGTTGTTGAAAGTATAATTGAACAAATCATATTTACTATACTTTAATGATATTTTAATGAGTTCTGCATATTTGACATGCAGCGTGGCTCTGGAAAATCGCTTCTTGGATACCGACTATTTTGGTTAACAACAACAATCTTGGAACGGATTACCGTCGTCAACCAAGGCACCACTTTATGTATTTCGTATTTATAGTGGAATAAACCTGTACAATAAACGAATATTTACATTCCTATGTGTCCAATTTTCTGTGGATTCACTTAAGGATTGCGTTCTAAAATTTCTATGTAATCCTATCACTGTCGTAATCCCTTGAAATTCGCAAGAAACATAGAAAAATAAAGTAAAACAAAGCGACGCCGAAGAGAGCATCATTATATTCGAATTACGGGCAATATCAGTCCAGTGGTTTCGAATATAAAACTACACGTGCACATGGACTGGAGACGGCGGAAAAAACACAGCCGAGCGCTTGGGAATGACGTCCGTTGGATTTCTTAAAAGGAAACCAGTCAAAAGGACGTCAAAAACCGCTTATGGGACATGTAGGGAATATTCCATTCGTCTAGATACGGCAATTCTTCAACCTCTTCCTCTCTCAGATTCCCTTCTCCTCATCCATTCATTCAGGAATCGTCCTCTTTCCTCTTCCCCTGTCAACTTCCGCATCTCCGCTCAAAAATACACCGCTCGAGGCACTCTTTCGCGACGGACGGATTACCTCTCAGATGACCTTCTCACATAAGCAATCGATTGGCTTTGCGATCGCGAAGGACTCCCTTTCCCGACCTCTTTTTTCCCGCCGCTGCGGCCGCATTCGGACAATATTCCGAAGGGACTGTGATAAAACGGTGATGTCGCTAGAAAGTGGAAGGGATAAAGGACGGAGGGTGAAAAATGAGCGATTCTCGGCGCGATGTGTACCTCGCAACGTAAATAACGCGGTGAAAACATTTTTCACCACATCCGGGAATTCCGTAGCTCAAATGTTATCCGTTCCCATGGATGCAAGAAGGCATTTGTTCGGCTGGTATCGAATGCGGACGAATCTGATTATTCGTGGAAAAATCCAGGAAAACATTTCGGTCGCGAAATGAAATAAAGGCGCTCGAATCTAAATGGCCAACACTTGGACATTTTTAAAGCTTTCAAAGCTGAAGGGGATTCGGATTCGCTTGAAAATAAATAGGAGCGATTGAATTGCCTGCGTTTATAAGAATTTTTCTTACAGGAACGTTTTTGTTAGGAATGTTTTGCATTGTTAAATTATGTGCGTGTGTATATGTACGGAATAATTATATTGGAGCGTTTCCATTCTTCCCCATCAGATAACGTCATATACCCGCTAATATAAAGAAAGCAATGAGAAGATGGAAAGGAAATATGTTTGAAGGTATGAACTGTTTGATGAAGAGTGGGAAAGATGTCTTTACAAACACTCTTTCAAAATACCTATTATTTCTTGCGGTCAGCATAGTCAGTTTCTAAGGATTGAATTATACCTGATATTTGAATATTAAGTGAAAATGTTTTGATCAACTTTTGTAGTGTTAAATTCTTATAAAATGCGTTACATCCCGAAAGGAAATCTTGGAAATATTCTAGCTTTATATAAATTAAATGTTCCTACTATATGCTGCAGAACATTTGCGGTCCATCCTCATTAATATTGATATCTGATGATTTAAAAGGAATAGTAATACTATGCAAATACAGTATTACTAGTCTGTCACTATTAGATGTCAGGATAGGAATATGAGGCTGACTTAAGAACAAAACTACCAACAGATTAAAAAATGATTGCAGTATCTCTAGGGGTATGGCAAAGCCATTATTGTAATTGTAATATATTTTGCGTAAGGAGATATATATAGCCTAGCTTTAATATTAAAAAAATAAGAAAAAACAAAAAATAACTAAAGTAAGTAAGTGCTACTGTAAGTTTTCGTTTTCCTAGTTATTCAAGCCAACCAATGCAAACTTGTCTCTAAGCGATCTTACGCAGCAGAAAAATGCAAAGAACATTTGTAGACGCTTGCACGTTTGAGATCACGGATTACGACTTTTGCGATTCGCTCAATAAAACTGCGTGGTTTCGCTTCGGATTAATTTCGCACGCGATATTGCTTTTACCGTTATAATAAGAGAATCGCAACTCTTAAGCTGTCTCCCAAGCAGATGTAGAGGCAGCGGTAAGGCTGCAATTTAGCGAAACCCGGTGCTAATTTCCGCCGTGTCGAGATATCATCTCAAATAGAGCTTCTCAATTACCATCCCTTCAGCAGCTCTTATTAGTGCAGTTGTTATTTTGGATATTTCGCGCGCCTTTCCTACTTCATCTGTTTAAATCTAATCATAAATGTGGGCATTTTACTCGAAAAGCTTCGCACAGCAGGCGTTTCCTATTCCGTCCCGCTTCAAAGATCGGCCATATGGGCCGACGTCCTGCCATTTCCTCCAATTAATTCGCAGAGCTATAATCCTACAAATTACGCGAAATATTTCCTCGGCCTCCGCGGTCTCTTTCTGTAATCGGATTAATGACTGCAGTGGAAATAGTTCCGTAAAAAGTAGACGCGACGCCTCGCTACAAAACACGCTCAGTCTTTTCTTGCCCTCTGCCGACTCATTTTTTCATCTGCATCGCATTTTTCCCTCTCCCCTTTTTGGATATCTCTTGGAATACATTTCCTCTCCCTTTGTACCTTCTTCCTCTTGCACTCTTGTTCTTAAATACCACCAGTATCTTAGCCTTCGCCAACCCCGCAATTCACTGAAGATGAATTTTCATTTATGTTTAGTGTCTTTAAGTCTCCCTCCGTTCCTTTAAGTGTATTTAATTTTTCTGGTAGGCATTCATTTTTATTTTTAGCCGAGTTTTGTAATAGCTCCCTCCATTTGGATCAGTTCAATATTTCCGCGAACGATGCGCGGAAGTAATCGATTAGGGAAGTAGAGTCATGGTGAGGTGAGTCCCCCCCTGCCACACGCCGAAAGGAGGCTTGCAGGCTGAAGGTATAGATGTCTGAAGTGAGACAGTCTTCGTATTTCTATACGTTCCATATCACTAGCATTTAATACTTGTGTATTTTAATTAATTTTACCTCCATTCTCTCTACTCCTCTTAACAAGCTGGAATATTAATGAATTTACTACAGCTTTTTGAGAGAAAGAATTTTTAGTAATTTCCACAGCAGACTACTGTGGAGACTACTAAGTATTCTTTCTCTCAATATGTCTGTTGAATTCCACAAAGTACCGCTTGAGTATATTAATTTTACTACAGCTTTTTATTTCATTTCAATCATCTAAATGTTACTTTTTTCAGCGTATTTCTTTTCTCATTAATTCAGCAGTAGTTCACCTGTCATCACTTTACTCAAAGATGTAAGATGAAAATGGATGGAAAAAATTCAAATATCACTTACACTTGGTATATTTTATATTATAGTTGTAACGGTAGAAGCGTTCTTTCTCTTCATTCTTTACAATGGAGAAATACCTCAAAGTCGAGGCCGATTTAGTAGATTATATTGGTATACATTATTACTTATTATAATTAATCTGCTTTCTACAGCTATTCCGTCCTTTTTCATCCTTAATACCTTTTTTATGAGTTAGAAGCAGCATCTATATTAACGTGTATTACACTTCAGAGTTCGAAATCTACCCACTGAACGCAGCTTATATTCCGAAGAATATTAAATTTTAACCCGTTTTTCCTCCGATTCCTTCATCTCTGAACTTTCTCCCATTCCTTTTCCTGTGTCCCACTTTCTGCCTCTCTTTCTCTGCATCTTTGCCTCTCTGGCCTTCCCTTTTCCATCCGTAAAAACCCTTTCTTCATCTACCCACCCCCCTTCTGCAGATTCATATCGCTCCAACTGAAACTTCTGACCAAAATCTCATATCCGTGTTTTTCTCATCCTTGCCACGCTGCCAGCTTTCCATCAACATCCATTTCCCTCGGAGGAAATTTTCGAGCAAAAGAAAACAGTAGTCGGGGAAATTTATAATCCGGGGCAAGATGAAATCGCAAGGCTGCGTTTGGACCATCGGGACGAATTAAATTTAGGGGTCTGCTTTAAAGCTTCATCTTTGCATTTCCTTGAGTAACTCCTGCAGACGCTAATTCTTCCGCGAGTCCCGGCATCGGGAATTTCGTGGAAAATAGATTACCAATATCGCAGCGGCGGCGGGTGGAGATGTTTTCCATTCCCTTCCGTCCTGCCCAATATTTCACGGCTGCTCAATCCGAGGTTACTCCTCCGCTCTCTTTTCTGGCCATTATCCTTTCCTCCGCGCCTTCTTTCTATCTATATCCACATCTTCTTCGATCCCCTCCGCTCGTTGAACGCGTCGTTGCCCACGTGCGTCATCTATTTTCCACGTTGTTACATTCGAACTAACGTACGTTTCTCAGAATTCGCGCTATCGTTCCTCTATTTGCACATCTTGCTTTTTGCCTCCGATTCCATTCCGCGGGAACGGTTTTTTCCCTCGCGGCGTGCGCTTTCTAATATCTCCACTCCGAATTTGCCGTAACGTTTCGGGCCGTGTCCGATCGACTGAATATTACCATCTATTATCGTTTAATGCGGAAAATTTCGCACCTTTATGTTCGATTCGATGTGTAGGTACGTGTTTTTGGCTCTTATAAGCGCTCCAATTCTTTCGCCCGCTTCCGTAAGATTACTTAACCGAAGGGATCGTGCAAATGCGGTTTTAATGGAGAGTAATTTTATGGTATGGGTAGGCAAAACAAAGGATGCGGCCTTAGAAAAAGGTAAGAAAAAGTTTTAATTCGCTAATGGAGTTAAGGGTCTTAAATTCAAATAAAGGAAACGGAATTTTACCTAACAAGAACGTTACTTGCGTAATTTATCGCCAAGGTTTTTAATGCAATGAAGAAGACGACATGGTTAAATTGTCAGTTCAAAAATTGTAGCCAATTTTAATTTATCGTTCAACTAATTTTTTTTCCATATACTACTGTATCGGATTCCAGAAATGGACTTTATTTTGTGGCGAAACATTAGAAAGTACTAAACATTAAAAAGTACCCAATACTTTCCGATTGATTAATTTTATGAAATTTTATCAGACAAAAATCGATTATGGTTTACGTTATGATAAATTTTATCATTCACTTCGTGCATCGATGAGAAAATCGTACCTAAAATGTCATAAGTAATAAACATTGAAGTTGCAAGCTTGTTTTTTTGATTTTTCATTTGATTAATGCCTCGAACATCAACATTGGGATAGCTTGAGGTAAAATTCCACTCCTATCTTCAAAAGATGCTAAAACATGCACGAATTTCATTATAATATTTAAATAGAACTTCCTTTCTCCCTATCTCATCCTTTTATTCTGGCCAACAAGTTTAATAATATCATCATCAGGTCATAAATTATCCTGGAAGGTATTAATCGCTCTAAATTCAACAGGAAGGTTCTTTCCCCGTATTTCACCGGAACTCGTTAACGTTCGCACCCAAGTCTCAAACAGGGATATTGACTTTATCGGGGTCGATGTATCCTTGCATCCTCTAATATATATCCTTCTGAAAAATCGCAAAATGAATCTGGTGATATTCCACGCGAGAAAAATACGAGCCCCTACGGCAAGGATTAGGCTCACAATTTCAATAGTTAGTGAGAAATGGAAAACAAAGAAATTCTTTTGACATTTAGCATTTCGGTGGGTTATCGTCACAGCGGAGAGGAGAGGGAAAATTGCGCTCATTAATTATCCAGCCTATCCTCCGTCAGATCCGTAGAATCGATCGATTTCCGAAGAACGAGAAAGTAACCTTTTTCCCCACTTCAGCTACAGCCGCGTCTATTCCAACGTATCCCGTCTCAGCTAGGGCAGGTTAACCTTCCTTCCGTTCCTGCGGGCCGCAGGGAGTCAACCAATCGAGCAAAAGGATAGGGAATCCTTCTCCACGTTCACTTCACCCCTTACCTCCCACGTACAACCCCATCTACCACACACACACGGATCCGATTCCCAACCCTTTCTACCGCACCCGCTGCATCTACCCTTTCCAGGATAGCACGCGCCCTTTCCCCACCTGCACACTAGCGACTGTAATCCAGCCGCATAGGGAGCGTGTTCGATTTTCCCTACACGGGTCCTTGTTACCGGGGTTACCACCCCCCACCAACTCTCTCTTGTGAACCCTTCCTCTCACCCACTCCACCTCTGAAATCCTCCTGTTTTTAATGGCGAGTTAAAAGTGTCACCTCCAGGCAGTGTGGGCGAAACTGTAAAGGAAGGAAGGCCGGACGGGGGATGAAAAAAAGTAGGATGAGGGCGGTTCGGGATGAGATGCTAGCTGGGTGGCGAAAGGGAAGGACGGGTGAACGGACCAACAAACAAGGATGTAGAAGAGTGAGAAAAGGCGGTGCAAGGGAGAGGAAGTTGGGAATGAACGTGCAAATAACTGAAGGAAGGAGGAGGTGGTGAGACTGGAGTAAGAATGTATGAATGAAAGTCCTGGATCGACCCTTAGTGATCGATTTTAAACTAAAGGACCTTCCGTGATCAACTTTTTCATCGATCTTTTTTGTTGGTCACTCCCAGATAAGTGAAGAAGAGACAAACGGATTCATAGGGATGGGAAAAATTGAAAACGAAGGAGGTAGGAAGGAATAGGAGCAGATTTCGATGAAATTAAATGAGTGATTTTAATGAAAGAGGGTATTTAGCAACAAATCAGGGGGAATTCAATTTATTAAAACCACAGATAACTTTATAGCCTTCTTTTATAACGCTCATTTAATTAATTAATCGATCGATGTTGATGAATGATGGATAATTTTATTCTGGAGGGAACGAGACTAAGCTTTTCAGGTTAATTTAATGACAATGGAGGATGACCATTGAGGTAAATAAATATATGAGGAGAAAATCGAAAAACTTTTAATTGGAGGACATTTATGAAAATCAGTACGGCATAAATTAATGTGAGGATAAATTCTTACTTTATGGATTTAGCATTTAGAAACGTCAGTATAGGGAATACACAGAGCGTGCCACAGGGTCTAGATTTGGGTCGTTATAAACTAAATTGTTTCATGCAAATTTCGCGAATGTCGATAAGGGCTTAGAGTTTCGTTATAATTATTTATCCAAACATTCTTTCGCAGGTTGAGAGCCGTCCCCATCAAGTTCGAAGCTGAATTAAAAAAAACTTTTGGAGTGAATAGGTTAACAAGAGGTGAGAAAGAGGTGGCGCGAAAGAAAGGGGTAGAGGTGAGAAGAGTGGTGGGAAGAGCAGTGGCAGTTGATGACAGCTGCTGCGGAGCGACCGTGGAGCTCTCCGAGACCCACTCTCGTCATCTCACCTCCAGAGGTCGTAAAAAACAAAACACCTCGCCATAACCGATGCGTTTGTGTTTTTTTTGGCTCCAACCGTTTCTTTCTCCGTCACGCCCTCCGCCACTCTTTTCTATTCCGCATTCCTCATTTCCCTCGCCCTCTTTCGTATTCCTCCAACATCTTCCTCCCTCTCAATCTCCCTATCTCTCCACGTACCCATATACTCGCGACATATCTCTCTGAATCTTCTCTCTTCTCCCGCCTCTTCCTCCTTTTGGCTTCCTCCTCTCTCCTCTCCTTTTTTTGAATCATTTGTTGCCTTCCTCACCGAATGACGTCGTTTGGATGCTCCGTTTGCCCCCACTCGCAAAAAGGCCTTAATGAATGGCTGTGGGGGAGGGGGAAGAGAGGTCGAGAGAGGGGAGGAGATGGGGAGGATAGAGAGGTCTCCATCCCCACGCTCATTTGTTCCTCGCTTTTTGTTCCCATGAGCCGCAGAGTTACGTTAGTGAGGGCACCCGCCGTTAGCGTCGCCCATGCCGTGGCCTCCTTCTACGCTCCTTCGCCGATATATAGGAGGAGCTGTTCTGACTACCGCCAGCCCCACGAGCGATACACATCCATCCGTCTTTTTCACCCACTCCTCATCCCACGTTGCTCTCTCTCTTTTTTGACTTCATAACTCTTCGGACATTGGATCGATGATGCAGTTCCCTTTAAATTTTACGAAAGAGCGTTTTTTTGTGGATATTTATGACGGGAGATAAAAATGATCGCCCGGGTTTGCAAGAAATGTAGGCGACGGAATGGTATTATTCAGGGGGAGTATGGCCGCTAATGCATTACTGAACTAAGGATTATCCGTGCGAGGGGTTGAGGTTGATGTATTCCAATCTTGAGGTGTTGAGGGAATGCTTTGAGCGCATCGAATATTTGACGATGTGTATCGCGACGGGAATGCCAAAGCTGGTAATGAAGGCGTGATGTATCTTAGGAATTAGAAATTTTGGTTTACGATGATGCGATATGAAGTAAGTAAATGCTTGGAATATTTATGATCTTCTTGAATGCATTAAGCATTTTGCCGCATAATTGGGTGACGAAATTAAAACATGCGTGGAATAGAAGATCGCAGTCATTATTAGATAAGGCAGATAGGTCCACAATCAGGTATCTATTAGCATATGGAATCGCAATCACGAAAGCTGAATAAACCATAATCGTTATATAGAATTAACAGTAAAACATACGACGAAAATATTACTTAATTATTTGCGTACATATCCCGGCTAAAGATACATCTTCTGCATCACAAATGTGAGATCCAGGTTTAAAAATAATGAGCGAACATAAGCTCAAACGATAAAAATGAAAAGAAAATTAAGATCATCAGAAATTATTATAAGTATAGACATCACATAAATACGGAATTCATATAATATAATCATAAAATTTTCTGATTCTATTTAATTATAAATAAAATTTTTTGATCAATACTTTTAGGCCTGATTTACCCTCTGTAAGATGGATATCTTTCTAACTATTGCACATAGAAAGCATAAACTATATTTTCCAGTACCATCGCTCTTAACGATTTTCAAAAAGGTAGTATTTTGCTGGAACAAAATTAGTTCATACATCAAAATACTCAATAAATCATGAAGTTATTGCTTATTAATAACTAGATTCTCATTTCCACGGCTCATTTAGCTTTATTTGGATTCTAAACAGTAATATATAAATTCTTACGTCCCATTGGATAGAGAATGCACTGTTACTGTAAAAGCCACATATTTGTTTTACTAATTTATTAATTGTAAGTTCCCATTGAATTTGATATTCTGCGTTAACACATTTTCAATGATTTGGTGCCCGGAAACATTTCTACTAGAATTTTTTGGGTCATAATATAAGAATGAAATAGAACTTGTATTTTACTTTTGAAGCCTTGGCGCAAAATTTTGGACTCTGGTTTGAGAAAATAACTGAGAAGCCATTACTGTATATGGGTATTGAAACTAGCAAGGGATCGGAGTAGAAATGTCAATCTATTATTGGATCTTCCATTTGTTTCGAAGAGAGGTATGATTACGGAAAAGATAACAGAAAACAGGTGGATGCTCTTGTGGTTGGATTGGAATGAGATGGGATTCACGTAAACATAAGTGTTATTATATTTCTGAATCATGATATCACCCCAGTCTTTTACCTTTTCCACCGTGGAAGTATCCCTTTGCGATTGCGGTTTACTTTACTTTATCACCCTAAATCTAACGTGATTCTAATGTAGATATGTCTTGCAAACTTTTGTCCAGAGCTTATGTTTTTAAATTATGTCGGTAAATATTGCCTTGAGAAGAAGTGAGAAAAGAGCCCAAAATCCAAAATTAATCTGAAGAAGAAGAATGAAAAATGAAACCGAAAATTGAAAAACACCCCATCAAAATACATTGTGAATGTAGGCACAGAAAATAATGTCAATGGAAGGAAACCAAAATGGACCATGGGATAATTATGAGAAGCAACTTTTCTGACGTCAAGTAAATAGCCCCTCTAGAATGTTTGAAATTTAAAAATATGAGGATTTTAAGGGTGCGTTTCTCTTACTTGATACAAGTAGTTTGTTTTCAATTTTAGATCATGAGAGCATTGATCTCAATCATGCAAGCATCGAATTAATCAAAAACGTTAAACATTATTATAATAATAGTGATAACTATAGGAAGTAATCAATCCTTAAAACACAAACAGAAACGCTGTTTCTTGGATAAGTGGAAACGTTTCCATTGTCTTCAGTTCAGTCATAGACTATCCCAGTAGATTAAAGCCATATTTTCTCCACAAAATTACAATCTATATAGACCTTCATGACTCAGAACTCTGTTTTGTCGCAGTAAACTACGGTCATTCTTTCACTTAACGCTAAGGTTCATACTTACAAGTATACGAGAGGAAACATCTACCACCAATAAAGATGCCTTATACTACCGTCATATCTTTTCACTTTCTCCAATGTTCAGTTAATTACATTTAATTTTTTATTCCTACCGCCATAAAACAGTAACGACTCATCATATCAATAAATTTCCCACCGCGAGAACTTACGGAACCGGAAAGCGGAATTTATGACTCAGTTTTCGAAGATTTTCCGTTGCTGTGACGACCGAAGTTTGCGGCTATCTGGCGTTGGAAAGTCTTGAAGGAGCCACGATGTCAATTGGAATTAGATAAAATGGTGCCGGCAGCAGAGGCCGTTAATCGTTTATTTTCCGCTTTCAGACGCATGTCGCTGCCCATTGTAATGGAGAGGATCATCGCTGTTACGGAGAATGGATGGGGGAGAACCAAAGGCGAAAGTCGATTATGATAAAAGTAGCACGAGGGATGAATTCTATGAGTGACGGAGAGGAAAGATATAACAAAATGCGCGTCAAAAATTGTCGATTGTAGCGATAAATCTTACATTTCCAATAATAGGTTGATGTCATCGCAGACGGCGTGTGATATATAATTAAAGTTCATTAGAAAAAGGGTTAGGGGTGACTTTGCACATAGAAACGTGTACGTAGGAACATTTTCAAGGAGAATCGGACATGAAAAAAGCCCGCTACCTGATCCCGGATCTCCCAATTCATAGTCGGATAGCTCAATGGATAGAGAAATTAACCGGCAAGCGGGAGGCCCGGGTTCGATTCCCGGTCCCACTAGACTTGTTTCATACCCGTTTCTTCCTGGATTAATTTCATTGATCTAGTTCCATTAATGTAATTTCGTATAATTCATCATTTTTCCTTTGCAAAAACATCTAATGCATGTCAAAGGAAATTCATGTTTTTCTCCATGAAGCGATACTAATAGTAGTAGAATTATTTTTATTGGTGCCTCGACAGGCGGTAGTAATGCTGATTTTGTCATGTTGATCAAGGAAATTAAAGCTCGGTATTCTAATAATTCTACAGTAGGCGCGCAGTGTTCTATTGCATTACGAAGACATTCCTAATCATCAAGAAGACAAATAATTACTCTCGGATTTAAGCTGACTCACTACGATGTTGACATAGACTTAATTCTGGGGCAATAAAATACTATAAGGAAAACTAATACTNGAAATTAAAGCTCGGTATTCTAATAATTCTACAGTAGGCGCGCAGTGTTCTATTGCATTACGAAGACATTCCTAATCATCAAGAAGACAAATAATTAACTCTCGGATTTAAGCTGACTCACTACGATGTTGACATAGACTTAATTCTGGGGCAATAAAATACTATAAGGAAAAGTAATACTTAAAATATGGAATAAAATAACAGGTTCGTAATTCTTTTTCACGTTAATTTTTCATAATTATTTGGTGCTAGCCAAAAAGGGAAATAAAAATTGATTTATGCAATACTAATTGCGATTTACTGGACTCCCAAAAACTTGAGATAGGTAATGCGGCAAATAAGATGGATGAATTACTCTATACTCAACAAAAAGCACATTTTGCCACTTCGTCATTTGTGAAATCACGTTGACGAACGAATTTACACATTTAAATGTTTATGTAAAATAAACAAACAAAGAATTTGAACTGGGAGAAGTATATTGTGAACTGTACAAAGGATGTCCTCCTTAACGCAAATTGTTTAAATTACCTCCTCTTCATATAGTTCTTATCAATACTTCTAAATGTGCCTATAGACCTCGACTGTCCATACCAGGTAAATGTAAGAACTTCAATTCAACCATTGATTTGGTTCTCAGGGGAGCCGATTGTTTACAGCCTCAAAATTTCCCAAATGTTGGTGTATTTTATCAAAATTATCGCAATTTCAAATCGGAAGCAATATTCCATGATTAAAATAATTTTTTTTCTATTCTTTTCTTTTGGTGCTTGTGTCGATTTCTTAGAACTATAATTTCTGATTTAATTTCGCAAAAGAAATAAACCCTGCCAACGATAAAAGTGAACTTCACGTGCTCTTCGTATAGAAACGATTTTATGCCTCAGTGGTCGAGCAGGGATTCTTATAGCAAGTAAAATATAGCAAGTCATTTGCGCAAATAGGACACTTACGTATCTTCAAAGGTTAAAAGTTGTGCGACTTTTGGTTCTCGAGTTATAGGCGAACACACACACACATTCAAATTTTCTACTTTTTTATAAGATGTCTATATTAGGATTGTAAAACCATAACTTAGTGATGGTTGTTGACCTATTCACGGTTACACAAGATATTAGAATACTAATAGCTAGTGAATTAATTTTAAAAACTTAGAATGAATAGCAGCGGTAACAATCTTTTTAGTATTTAAAGTATCAATACTGGTAGGTATTGGCATTATTTTATGAAAGGGAGATTGTTACTTGATGCCACTTGTTGCAAGCCTTGTCATTATTCGTTGGACGAAATGATTACCACCGAAGGTATCGAATCTGCTCGAAGAGAAGAATATTCATTTAAAAATTGCCCAAAATAGGACATAACTATGAGGAAATCTTTTGACTGATCCTCTATATCAAATCAAGCAATACTTGAGCTCCATCAAGAAGACTCTCTCTCACGCCCAAACAGCTTGGAGGGTTGATCAGAAAAAACAGGATACTTAGGAAACTACCAGGAATTGAGTCTGGATAATATTAGAATTCGACCCTTGAGATTAGCAATGGCCAACCTATGACGTATCCACCGTAATTGGGGAATTAATTGACAATGGCCCATTGAATTCAGAGAAAATTCAAAAATTAAATCTCTGCACATTTACTAAGAAATACACACATTTATATAATTCAAATAAAAGCCGATTTCTGGAGAGCATTATTACCATTTTTATTATTCATTTCCTATATTGATGGAGAATTTTTATCGTTGTTATTTGTTGGCGAATTATTTTATTGGGTATGGCGGATTTCGTATGAAAATTAATTGGATAAGGTATTCATTTAGGAAGGATTGCCACCCCTGGTTTAAACAGTCATCAAAACCGATGAAAAAATCGATACGGAGTAGGGAAGATTAAAATTAGCAAACATTAAATTGAAATGAAATTTAAAAAATTGATTCTTGGAAAACATAATCCTGACAAAATGATTGGTTCCAACAACGCGCCCACGTTCATATCCAGGCATACATTTGGGAATAATGCGCCAAAATAGCCAAATTCCTTTCGCAACGAATCCAAGCAAAAAATTCCGCGACGCATACACGAGGGGCAGGATCCCAAAATTCGAAACTCGTCCGCCGAACGCTTCGCGGGAAATCGAAATAAAAACCGTCGGCTTTAAAAGGAAATTTAGCGTAATAAACGACCGTTCAGCCTCTCATCATCGACGCTTCGGGAGCGAGCTGGCGATTAAATGAAACGGGTCCTTTGCGTTTAAAACGAATCTCACGGGAGAAAAGCGAGTGAAATGTGCAGCGCTCATTCCCATGTAAGCCTCGCTCCCTCGTGTAATCGCCGGCAACATCCTGAAAGAGGAATCGCTGGCCCTCGTCGGCGATGATAACGCAGGGTCTCAGAAGGGCACGAGCTGGGGATTTGCGGAGGAGATGATGAACGTTTGAGGGGGGCGGAGGTGGAATTGCGATGGGAAGAATGTCTGCGGACGTGACGTGCGCCGGGAGGGTGCATTATTGGAGGCCCCCGCACACAACGTCTGTGTGTAGGCTTAAGACCAGAGGTAAAAACGGGATGGGGAGGGAAGAGGTGTCGAGAATGATGTTGGTGCCGGCGGAATGGTGTCTAGCAGACGAGGCAGAGATGCGAGTTTCGTTCTCGAAGCCTTGAGATCTCGTCTCGGGTCATGGAGAGGATGTTGCGAGAAGGGAAATAGAGGAAGATGGAAGAGGCCGAAAAAAGGGAAGCGGTGGGGGGAGCTGGGGCTTGGCGAGTTAGGTTGTCGGCGGGTGAGGGCGGAGTCGCGGGGAGGAAGGGTTTTCGGAGGCGCGTGGCAGGAATACCCAATGTGCTGGAGTGAGGATAGTGAAAAGGGAGGTGGAGAGATAAGGAGAAGAGAGGAAAGTAAATGGGATGCAAGCGACTAAGAGAGAGAGGCGTATATTAGACCCGGTCTCGCAAGGATTGCCCCGGTGTCGAGACGGGGAAGGGGCGCAAAGTCTCATATGAAGAAGATGCGCAAGTTTCTATTGTCGATGAAGATGTAGCGGTGTGTCGTGAAGCAGTTTGAATAGTTCCATGCGAAATGGAAATCTTCGCCTTTGAGGTTTTATCCGACGAAATTTGCCAATAACCGTGGAAATTGGCAATATTATTTTCAGAGCGTTAGTGTGTGCGAATCGACTTTTCTCCGTTCCCAACAAATATATCCTTGATTAAATGTGCCAAAGTGGATTTACGAAAGTGGGTCCATTGAACCCGATCATGATGTATATACACTCACTATTGGATATAGCTGCTTGTAAGCAAGCAATGAAATAACTTATTCTCTCCCATTGCTGTTACTACTAAAACTATCTTCTCTTTAGCTTGATGAATAACAGTTTCAAATTTTCAAGCCGTTACCAGTTGTAAAATTATTTTTTTGTTTAATATATATGTTATATAGTTGGTTTATTTACTAGTTTCTTTTAATCGTTCGGGCCGATAAGCAATTCAACTGCTACCCAATAGCAATATCAATACCAACTTACCTTGCCTACGTTAATTTTTTTTGCTAAATCCACATAGTCTTCTTGAGAGAATGAAGAAGATGGGTAGTTTATGTGCTTGTTACGTTTACAAGAATATTGGCTTATAACTTTAGGTTCCTTATGAACTTGAAAAATAATTGAGTAATCGGTAAATAATATGATCCACCGGTAATGATCAAGACAATAAGACTATTAAACAACATCTGGACCATTCACTTCTAGCTTAAGTCTCAGAATGAACAAAAATAGGTGTAACACGTTGATTTCCTCTGGAGAGTTTCTGGAGTCTGTAGTAATGAATAAAACGATATGACGAGCGAGAATATTATCGTTTATCATATCTTTTAGGTAAAATAGTTAGTAAAATAGAATAAATGTTAAGCAATTCTTGAATAACATTATGTTTTTGTTTTGTGAAATATCCGATATGATGTAAGCAAAGTGATGGCTTTCTTTAATTCTTAGGATGGAAGTGCAACCGTTTCAACAAAAATTTGTTTTTTCCATCTTAAAGCTCCAGAAATATTCGGTGACACGGTGAGACTCACAATCTGACGTGAGACTTCAAAGCCTATTAGAAGTTTCACCAAACGAGTGTAGCTTTTCTATCTTTTCATTTCAGTAAAAAAGTAAGATATCTTTCAAATCAAGGAAAGCAATACTTGATTCTTACTCTCCAGGAAGTTCTTAGGTGGGTTTCCATATTGTATCGTATGTTCCCGTTCTTTCATAAATGTATTGGGTAATTTTTCATATAAGGTAGTAGAGTGGAGCACATTTAATTGCATCTGTAATACTTAATAAAATTGACTTAAAGCCTCTTTTATTTAGTGCAACGGTTCAAATTAAGATAACAAATGTTTCCAAATACCAGTAAATGAGACAAGTAAATCCTATTTTCCTTAACCACCTATTTGAAGGAAACATGAATTTCTTTCCTTCCTGGCATTGTTCTGTATGAAAACGATTTCGCGTTAACATAGATATAAAAGTTACATTGCGTGCAAAATAAATTCCTAAATCGAAGATATCTTGATCTGTTTTGATACGAAACATTTGACTGCCATATGGGCTAATGTTCGGAGGTTGGATAAACTGTTACCGCATACAAAATAGCAACTTGGCCTTTTTGCTTTTACAGTCAAGATCGGCAAATAAATAAACAGATATATAATTACTAGATTAAAAAGATATGATGTGAATATTTATGAAAGTAAAAAAACTTTTAAAAATTTAAACTGAAATAAGGGAAAATATTGTATTGGAACAATCATACGTAACATGAGGAAAAATACACCGTAATGATTTGATATGAGCCGTGAAAGCATCAGAATGAAACTTTTAATCAAGAAAACTATTTCACCGCCTTGGCTTACTGGCAAACATGGGGCAATTTATTAGGAGGAGTTAATTAAAAAGGGATTGCACTCTATGGACGTGGACGAATTGTTTGAGTGAGGACAAAAAGGAAAAGAGGTGGTACTCGAGGAGCGTTGAAGGACAAGAAGACGGAAGGAAATACTGTGACGGCCAAGGGGCGGTTGCGTAAGAAAGTGATGAATGGAAAGCACGTGAGCTGGCGTGGGAGGAGTTGGATGTCGAAGCCGATGGGCTTACATTGGTTAAAGGCAGAGAGGAAAACACAGAATGAGAGGCGAGGATGGCAGAAGAAAGACAGTGTGATGCCTGCTTTCTTTTTTCATGATCCTTTGCGCTTGAGGGACATGTTTGTTGCTTTATCAAACTTAGCTTACCAATAGAGATTGCTTTCTCTTCCTACAATGATTAAATTGAATCACTGCGTAAATATTCGTAATATCCGAAAGAATCGTACATTCGTTCGGACTCATTTTTTTAAGACCCAAGATGAGCCGTACAGAAGATTGTAATACTCGTTATTAATAAAGTTCATGTGCCTCGAATACCCATAAATTATTTTCCTAACCTGATCAGATGTACTCCTCTCATTCTCGTTTGACGTGTCTCTCTTACATTTCCTCTCAGCAGGTTTTTTTTACGAAACAATTGTCTGCGTCAAAGATGACATTTTCGATTTATTAATCAAACTCTTTTGATATAGCAATTGGCGAGACAGATCCAGTGGCATTATGGCTTAATTATACTCGGGCATATACCACTCTTTTTTTTAGAACTAGATTTTCATCATCGCTTTACCATTTAAGTAAACATATCGAAGTAGCTTTTACAATGCAATTTATTATTGTTTATTTCATAACTATGATGCCTTTGCTTCTCTTTTCAGACCAATCTCCTTAAATGATTATCTTTTATGCAAAATATTTGTTCTTGGAGGTTTATTTTTTGTCGCCAGATTCATAAAAAGGATTATTACTGGAGTGATGTTACTGGGAGAAGCTGCGTCAAGTTAATAATAATGCTGAAATACGTTTGCAAGTGTAAACAGTAATTTTTCCTTTTTATTGGTTGGTAATGCCTCGTATATTTAGTTCAAAAGAAGAAAAGTAAGCATTCAATGAGCTGGCTGATTATGAAAATATTTCCGAAATAGCAATATACTATTTCTGTTAGTTTACCGTCACTATCATGATTACACATTCGAAACTATTTCGTATGCTTTTGAAAAAGCCATAGATGGATATGACCTGAATCCGATCCGCGTCTCTGATATTACCTATTGGCCAGAAGAAGTCATGAAGCGTACTGCTGGGAATTCGGCTCCCAGATATGAGGCAGGGCATCGATCGTTCGAATCTCTTTCCATTGATCCTCTCACTTCGCTGAGAATTTTGACCACAGGGCCACTTTTCGACCTCACACTGCTCTTCCTTACGTTTTATCCTTTTATTTCCCTTACTTGAGCCCCTCTTTCCCTTCCACGCCTCCTACTGCAAAGTGGATGAACTCCCATTTCTTTCAGCGTCTCTTTTTCTTTCTCTCTCCCATTCTCTATTTTCCCGTCTTTAACTCCATTTCGCTTTCTCCTTTTATCCCCTCCCTCCCCCTTCACTTATTCAAGGGCTCCTCCTTCATATTCCCTTCTTTTTTATTGCCCTATCCTTCAAACCCCCTCACGAGATGGATTCGGATGGTGATGGCGAATTCGTGTTCCAAAGTTGAAGCTTTCCATGCTCCTCTCCATCTATTCCTCACCTCACGCCTCTTTCTCTCTTTATTCCCTGCTCGTAGGCCACCCTCTCACCTAAAAACACTCCCACCCCTCTTATTCAACCTCTGGAGAAGTTTTCTTCGTAAGAAATGAATGCTTCGAGTAGAAAATGTACCATTGGAAGAACTGAAGTTTTGTGGACCCTATCAGAAATGGCGCTCGGAGCGCGACGGAGTGAAACAATGGATTTGAAGAATATGCTACTTCCTTAATGAACGAACCGAAAATTCGCGCTCGCATCGATTGCGGGAGAATGGAACCATTTGGAAGCCAAATATCTGTGCGGGAGTAGGGCGCGAGTTGAACCGAATTTAGTATTTTGCTTGCATTTGAGTGGCAGTTACATTTAGGTTCAAGTAAGTAATCATGTCCCCTTATAAAATGGTGTCAAGATGGTTGCATACCGTGATGGAGATTGAAGGATGAAAAACTCGTATTTCTCAGGCGCCAGTTTATTTTTCGCTCCTCATTTTTTGTTGCGATCCATTGAGGCTGTATGACTGCAAAAATACATTTAAAAGGACATAATTTCATACTTTGAAAAGCATTCGTAGAGATTCCGTAGAGATACTTCAATCAATACTGTTTTAACTAATGCTAGTTCTATTCTTTTCTGCATAAACAATTTCAAAGCAAGCATGCTGTTCGCGAGCAACTTTCATACGATGTTTTTACTCCAGAATGTACGTTTAAACTATTAAACTTTTCCCCTCATTTATGCATTTTATATATTTACGCTAAACTGGATGTACTACGTGGTTTACCTTTGCGCAATGAATGGCTCGAGGAATGAACTAGATTAAACACAGCTTTACAATTTAATCGTGAGCACAATCAAGGCCCATAATCAATTGAAGTAGCTGTCACTATGAGTAACTCCATAACGGAGAGGAGAAAAGAAAAGCTGAGTTTAAGTTCCACCAGTTTTAACTAAGGTATAGTCCTGGTAGGCCTGATGACGATTACACCATAGTTGAAACCGGTGAAATTTAAACTCAGATTAAACTTAAATATTCTTTCTTCCTCTCCATCAATTGCTTACTTTTTATAATCAATGCTTTTAAGACCTGGTAATCTATTAAATAATATTTTTGGAAAAAATAGATCCTAAAAAGTCCTCTTTTTGATTTCTTGGCCTCTCCTACAATTATGTTTCGATGAGATGTCAAACCAGGTACCCTGGGTAAAATAATTAATTCCTTCCGCTACTCCGTGGGTTATCAAAGTCGAAAAACGCTGAGTTAGTCCTGAGTGAAAGTAAAATTTCCTAAATGTGAGAGCGGATTAAGGCGCTGGGAGGCACAGAGCTCTGCAGGGTCTGTGAAATACCTTCGGGGAAACTCTCTTATGACAAGAGTCTCTGGAGCGACTTTTCGACCTTTAATCAGTGCAGCCTTGATATGCGTAAGCCAATGTTTCTCCATTACCCGTCCCTCCAAGTTTCAGTCGTTAAAATGAAAGGGCTTTCACTTATTAATTCTGCCTTAATCCAGCATTTCAAACTAAGCCACCAATTTGCATTTGGCTGGGCGTGGAATGCTTTTGCGAACTGTGACAACGACGGCTAATGTATTCCAGAGATGGAAAATACATGGCACACGAGTCAAAGAATCGACGGCTAGGCAAGACCCTGAGGAGTTAGCGCAATTCATTACGTACGGTAATTCCGACACAGGGTCGGTGAAGTCTGCTTAACTCTCTTTGAAACGAAAATATGAAGCAATCATGATAAGTCACGGGTTTAATGTTGAATTCTACTCTATAAATATTGAGAGGAATGTATTTAAATATTTAAAGAGGAGCAAGTTTTAATCTGCTACGAGTAGATAAGATGCTACATATTAATACAAAATTATTTAAAATTTAACTCGGAAGAAAAATACCTGAAACTGTTAGTTATGCGCGATTTGTAAAATCTTTTTGTTTGAACAGAGCGACTTATAGTTATTTTAATGAAGCCTATAATTTAAAAGACTAATAATATCGTGTCTTACTTTACGAGTAGTTCTTAGTTCGAAAATTAAACCTAAAACGTGACGAAACCAAGGAATATATCATGTCACTTTTTCATTATTCAGGATTTAATGTTGCCTCATGTGTGTCGTTAATACTTGCATCTTTCAGCTTTGCTACTTTAGCACTTAGTTCGTCACGTTAAAAAAGTTGTGCAATTCTTACGGCCCTTATGAATGTGGAGAAAATTGATATAATCTATCCTAAATCAAAAATAAACATTTATAAAAACACGTATTAATTGGCTTGTACGAGATTTGTCACTTCTGAGATTTTTTAACCTTTTATTTGCTTCAATGTTTATTTAGTAAACAAAACGCTCACAAATTTACCTGACAGGTTTACCTGATGGAAAACAGAATACTATCCTTACACTTATAGGAAAATCTCAAACATAAGGGTGGAAAAATCTTCGACGAAACAAAGCAGAGTGGGATTAAAGAGTTACAAATATATTTACCAATATAGCAATTCTTAGGAAGATTTGAACATATATAATGCACATTTCTTTTACCATAGATTTCAGTGCAAATGATATGATGAATACAGGCTCCAGCACTTGTAAATCAGAGATATTTTCCGTAAAAGTGACATCCCTTTGCGAAGAACCACAAAAAATTTCAACTAAAACTTTAATTGTTATTAATTGTTTAAAATATTTAATTTATTATTAAATTATATATG
>KZ308368.1:693061-731561 GCA_000376725.2 Ladona fulva | reverse complement strand
ATTATTAAATTATATATGAAAATCAAGGTGTTCGAAAGTTAAAACACAATCGTATCGTACGAATTCGCAAAATTTTCTCCAAAATCTTTGTTAAGCCGTCCGAAACATGTTTCAAAAATTGGAAATTTTGATGTTGGTATCACTGTTACGACATTTATTGTGCGTCTAGTGATTTGATACGAATCATTGTATACGAAAACGCTTATGTAATGGAAAGAAATAGTTACGTAAATATTTCTATTCATTTCTGTAAAATTGGCAAGACTGCTTAAAAAAACTTCTTTTTCCAAAACTAACGAGGTTCTTAAGTTTTAATTACACGGCTACTAACTAATATATATTGAAAAACGGTTGATACATCTTTAATAATTTTTGATTTATTCATGAACTACATCGCATAGGGTTATCCCGACTATGCGACAAATTATGGGCTGAATAAGTCGACAAAATCACGAACCTAAAAAATCAAATTTTTCATGATTTGTTAAAGATAGATAGGCTCGTATACACTTATTGGAAGCCATTTTGGATAAGGAATCGGTATGACTTCGATTATTGATCATCTGAATTCTGGAAATATAAAACCAAAAACACTCTTCTCTGGTATACTACTAGAGATTGCTCCCTATGTCTATCACAGCTCGGTTCTCCGGATATCTTGTCACGCCATGCATTTGCTTCTAGCACTTTCCTATGTGTACATAGAGAATTGACTTACCGACGATGACAAGAGAAGCAACGACGAGAGCGGTGTCGAACGAAGGGGCGTCGGCGGACACTTCGCAGCGATAGCGTCCGGTGAGGGAGAAGCCAGCATCTCGCAGAACCACGTGATAGGCGTTGCTCTCGGAAAGCTATCGGATGAGAAAGGAAAGTGGGATGGGTCGATTACATTCAAGCATTTCATGTACTTACCAAAAAATTTTTGAACCAACCAAAACATATCAGTTATTTCCTTACGTCATTCCATTCGATATAACTGTTGATCAAAATATTCTCTTTAGTAATAGCATTTCCTGTTTTCAACTTTCCACAATTAAACAAGTTTATAAGTGTTTTTGCTCTGATTGGTTTAGGAAAACTGGAAGAAAGCGAGGATAGTCACTACCGGAGCCGAAGGAAAATGTAAACATATGGAGCTTCTTAATTCTTTTTAATTTATTAATATAGATAGAATTTCGCCTTTACATCTTTTCATAATTTAACTCATGGACTACCGCAAATATCTCACTTAAACGTTTGTTTCAGTTCACCCACCAGGCGATAGCTAGCATGCCAGGCTCCAGAAAAACTTTGCAATCAGTAAAATATCTTCAACTTAATAGTAAATATTAGCATGGTTAACAATATTAAAGAAATAGTTACAACTCCAGGAGAAATACTTGTCTCTTAGAATTCAGGTTCACTGCGGGAGATTTTAAATTACAAAGATTAAAAGCTACTCATCTTATCCTTGTCATTCTATTATGCATATAAAGTGATCTCATGAACCCAAATATGATATTAGAATTTGTTTTCAGCAAAATTAATTCAATTTAAGAAATAAATGTAATTTTTTTGACTATATACAATTTTAAGGTAGCCCTTAGTTTAATCACTATTAATGAACATTACTCTGCTTAGGAGACGATTAACAGTACCGGCTTATGAATGACTTCTCGTAAATGTTTTACGACTTTCATAAACAAACTAACGCTTTATTTATTTAACTCACTAACTTTTAACTTTAACCTGCTAACTTACACTACAATTTACAGCAAACAAAAACAATGTTACAAATTTATACATATACAATTACAGAAAATTTATATTTAGCCACCTCCTCGATTAACTAAATTAGTTTCCATGTTAAAATTAGAAATATAGCTAACAGAATGGAAGTAATTATCTTAAAAATGAATAAACTTTAGGCTTTGAATATATGACAGGGCTTCACTTGAATGTGATCGGCATTTTGCAATGGACGATACGACGTTACAAGGATGATCCTTCTGTCTTCCGCAAAATATGAGAAGAGGAGGATATTTTATGACGCAGGAAATCAATGTGTCCGAATGTCAGGCGCATATTTTTGTAAGTAACGTACGATGACCGCAGGCAGCAGTGGTGGCGTTACTTTTTATTTGACATAAAATACTTGTGCAAGGGACATGAAACGAACCACATCGTCATATTTTGAAACACTACACACCATCGACTCAAAGCGTAGGAATTCTTCGATATGAATTCAATGAATTCTTTTTAAATTTCCGCCATCGGTTCCAGATTCTTACTGTGGAATGTAAAATCAAATATTTCCTCAAAATTGCGTGGCTGTTGTCCATGAAAACGTATTATTTACGTATAATACGAGGTAGAAATGACTAGTACTTCACAGAAACGCAGAAGCTCCTTTATTGATACAGAAGCCTGTACTAGATATACCAAAGTCAGAACGTTTCGTATCATGTATGGCTAATAAATTAACATCTATTTCCACAATTTTGTTTCCTAATGTGATGATGTCTTTTAAGATAATTTTTAAGAATGCACTGGACCGATAATTCGGAAATTGCTCAATCGTAGCGTAAAGAACGTGGCATTGGGCACTATAATGTTATTGCATAAAGCAATAAAATTACAGTGTCGTATTTGGTAATGAGTTGACACGAAAATTTACGTATAGCTTAAGCGATTCTCGGGAAAGTTGCAACAAATTACACAAAGTTCAATTTCACCTTGATGGTTCGATTTAGAATAGGAAATTTTGGTTCATGACTATCATATGCACAACAGATCTGATTATTCCGCTCATTTAGGATAATTATTTGCATGCGCACCGTAAAGTAGATTAAAACAGCCTCTATAATTCAACAAAATTCGCAAGACTTCATCACTTCATTACAAATCGTATTGCAATGTTAAAAATGTTAGAATCACTTCTCAAGGAAACGATCTCTGGAGTCCATAATTCTATCCATACTCACATCCACGTTGATCCCTGGCAGCGGGAACACCTTAGTGGGCGGGTCTTCTTTGGGTAGGAAGCGGTAAAACTCTTTTTTGCCCTTGTACCACTTGACGGCGTACAGCTCTGCTCCTTCCAGGTCGTACTGGCATTCGAGTCTCACCGTCTCTCCCACAGCTACCGCACCCGGTGACACCACGCGCACGTTCTTCAGACCGCCGACTCCTGTTAAATGGCAGAGAATAGCCTTTAGGCGGATGGAAAACTTGAGTTCTATACAGAGAAGCTTTGTTGCATTTACCACAATATCTGAGCTTAGATATTCCAGAAATCGCTCGTGGAATTACCGATGCTCAGATATAATCCGACGGGTTATGACTAATTAGCGTATCATATTATAATAGGCATTTCCTTCACTACATAGACTAAAAATTTCAGTCACGGACGGGTAAATGTACTATTTTTTTGTCAATCAAGTATTACAGCCGTAAAACCGGCACGTATTTGTAATATTAAGAGTCAACCTCAGGAAACTGATAGTAACTAAAATTTACGATGGGGTGTTGCAATAATTTCTCTAATTGTTTTTTATGAATACTTAATATTTACAACCAGACAGTTTGACAACATACAAGATATTTGCCAACAAAAATCTTTTTAAGGCAATATTAATTAAAAATATCTCAAATTAAAAAAAATTATTTTATTAAAACCACTTTATATTTGAAAAAAAATCAAGTGCTCCTTCCGAGAGAAATATCCATAGTGAAGTGAACCACCATACATGTTATCTACATTTCAAAGCTCCTGCTGCAGTTGTATTGGCAATGCAATAAATTTTAAGACTATAATCATTAATGTGTTGCCATTTTCTCAAGTTTATTTAAAATCAATCAAGAGTTGAAGACAGAAGAAGAAATTTTATTTTCACTAATATTATTAGCGAGTTCTCTCGTTGATCCGGAATTTAATTTAATTTATTCTTTAATTTTCTTTATTAGAGTGGATATAAAAATGGCTGAATAAACAAAGATATTCCTTATCATTTTAATTAATTCCACGATTGTAGAATCAAAGTCGCCAATGATGGTCGAGTTAGTTGTCGTTGAAAATAAAACTTCAAAAACCATCAGCAATGTGATACTGCCCTGTGCACACTTCACCAATGTTAGCATCTGCTAGGAAAGAAGATCGATTTTGCCTTCAACGACAAGTTCTTTGAGTGGAAAGGTGAAAATTTAATAGGATATAAATTTCTTTAAAAGAAAGGCGACGAATATTTTAGAATCTGAGAGAAATCCACCTTTTTGCTGATGAATTAACTGTGATCTGACAAGTCGTATCTTATACCAGTAAGCTGTACTTAGTATAGAAATGTGGTGCTAAATGATGAATTTTTTTTGCATGAGAACGGCGCCGCTGGAACATTGAACATTGGAACACCAAAAGTTGACCAAAACCGGATAGGGCGTCCCGCTTACAAAATCGGGCGTTTACCCATCGAACCAGCTGTTGACCCCATACATGATTTCCAAGCTCTTGTTTGGGGTCGTAACCTTTCGTTGGGAAATTGTGTAATAGGTCGGGGGAATGCATTGCCAACCCTCTGGAAAATTTGCAAGTTTCCGGGAATATTCCTTTAAAGTTGGTCTCGTTAGCGTTCGAAAAGCCTTATTTTATCTGTAGCTAATAAAAGAACTTAGAGGATGAATTTCCTTTTTATCTACAATATGTCATGTATATTCTCAGAAATCTTTAGTTGAATGTTAAATATTCTCGGATTTCTAAGAGTGCGGTTGGCATTTCAAAATTTCCTTATTTATGGAAGTGAGCCTAAAGAATACGGGAGATGAGGAAACATTTGTTACTTTTGTTCACTATCTTTTGTATATAGCTAATTTTGTTTTTTGTTCTAGCATTGAAAAATCTTTAAAGGAACCGTTAACCCGAGAAACTGCATAAGGTTTGCAAAAATTGCTTCCTCCATATTGCAGATCCTTCATTTCTTGTTTCCTTTACCGTATTTATGAAATGACACATTGATATAGTTAATTGTGAGATTTGTTAGGATGTTTATAATCTAACTTAGTACTTTAACTTGTTGTGTTTCAGTCGTTTTCACGAGTAACATCTAGTCAGTTCTCACAGTCAGATAAACCTCTATGTATCTTTCCCACAAACTGAAGGAAATAATGCTGATTTTCAAACAATGGATTGCCCTGTTTTTCGAGGATAATAAGACAAATAAAAACGTCGTCATTGCAGTTGACCCATCTAATCTGAAACTTTGACATTGTTGCCTCATCGTTTTTCTGTCTACCTCTCTCTTGGACAGGCGGTTGAATACACAAAAGATTTTTTGCGAACAAAAAGGTTCTATAAAGTAAGACGTGAGAGTTATCGGTGGCGGAAGTTGCGCTCTTATGGGTGCGATTAAATGATATGTAGGGCGAATCGCTAGCTGAAAAACGGAGCCAAAAAAGTGGGGGAATGGCGCGGTCAACATACGAGGGATTAATCTCATCTCTCCCGTGATTTAGCGAAATCGAAGACAGGTAACCCACGAGGGGAAAAAGGGACGGAATAATGCGTGAAAAGCCTTGTGCCATCACGCAGTTTAATTCTGGTTCGAATCCATCTTCAAGCCCCTCTCCCCTCGGCCCATTCATTGCCGGAAGCGCTATAATTCATGTAATAGGCTCTCGGAAGCAAACGTTTTGGAATGGTCCTTGGTCCGAGAAATTAAAACCCGCAAAATTGGGATTGTGGGGAGGAGAGATGGAAGGGGATAAAAATTGACGAGTTTGCGTTGGCGGAGATAAAAGGCAGCGGTTACAATGAGAGGGAGATTAGCCTCAATTATCGCAATGGGAAAAAAATGTCGATTGATGTGGAAGTCGATTGTCAATACGACCCGCTTCCTCTTCTACGTTTTAGTATTGTATTGCAGGTACAATGTCTCACGAATTGAGTCTTATAGTACGGCAAAGGGTCTATAATAACGGTCTATTGAGGTATTGCACTCTGTGTAATAGCGTCCCGAAGTAATGCGCCCCGGATCATTGCTTTCTAGTTGACGTTGTTCCGTGTGATCGTGTAGCGAATAATTATATCGCGCGTAATCTCATCCTAGACAACTAACACGCTGTGACTGCTGTCCTTTGCTCTTCGTACCTTTATGTCAAGCATATCTCAGACAGGAATATTCCCGGCGTCAAAGACTACACGTATTCATATATTATGGGTAAAATAATTTACTGAAACTAATCACTTTTATTCCTTAGCGTGCGTAATGGGAAATGGTTTTCTAAGTTAGTAATAATTATAAAAATGGATGTGATTGGGTTCCTCCATTTTCGATTATAGAAATAATAATAATAATAATAGATTCAGTCAAAATATACTACAATAGAAACATCATAACCGACCAAGACCAAACAATAGACTGGAGATAACTCTTCATGTACCACAAGAAAAATTGCCATATCTAGTCATCGCCATTCCAAACATAAGAAATATAGAACACATAACAATGCACAAAACATAATGAAAAAATACCCCTGGCCGAAGAATTAAGGACGCTTGGAAACTAAAATCTGTCAAAATTGTCCCAATAATAATTTCAGTAACCGGTGTAATACCTAAAAATTTACTAAACGCCTCGAAACAAATAGAATAGACCATATTATTATTATAATAAAAAAAACCATTATAATTGTTACTTGTTCCATAATAAGAAGATATTTGATTGACTACTAAAAAGCAATAGATTAGCTTAATCCCTTTGGTGCTTTGCATCCGGGTAGGTGAATGTTTCCCAGCCTTTGTACTGAGAAGTACCAAATAATAATAACAATTCCTTTCTTTACAAGACATCATTCACTGTTTTCCAACCGCAGTTTCCTTACTCTCCCTTTCAGGTCACTAGCAATTGCATTTAATACCATCTTTGTCATCCCATTCTATACATGATCTCCGTCCGTTCAAATTAATTTCTCCGCTTAAGTTTATTTTCTAAGTATATTTCGCCAATTCATTAACTCCCGTAAAACAAATTAACATCTATAAGCGGATCTTATTCTTTAGGCTATTTTAATTGGTAGTGCTTTTACTGAGAAATAACTATGCAAAAAGGTGTGTTTTGCACTACGAGAGAATGTCCACGGACTCAGTTTTCCGGAACGCATCTATGGGAGAAGCAACTGCCCATGACGCAACTGACCTTTCACGGACTCCGCGCATCCGTGCACCTTTAGAAAAATCCATTTGCCCGAAGCACAGAATATCGCAGTTACTATGGAATTCACTGAATCCGGGGAAATGGAGTTAAACATGAGGGAAAAATGGAGTGAAAAGAGGGAAATGGGAAAACAACGAGGATGTTTGCTACATTTCTTTTAGCAAATGTAGAAAACCACATACAGGTGGTTCAGAGGATATGAGATGAGACGCTGATTATCTTCTTATATTCACACTATAACCTTTCTCATTACAAATATCAAATTCACGAGTAATGTATTTGTCTAGTCTTTATAGCCGCTTGTCAGTTATGGAGGAAAATAGCATAGCTATGCAATTAATAGTACTCATTTCATAGTTAGGATTTTTTAAAGATACTTAAATAGAGAGTTAAGGAAGTAATGTAGTTATTTTATAATCAGAGTTTGACTTAATAACAACGAAAGGGCCTGTTCAAGAAAGAGTCCCTAATAAAATTAAACCCAAATATTGCTATCCAAGTCAAATTGGAACCCATTTCTAAGGGATTGAAGAGGAAATGTCCTTAGATACGCTTTATGCCTTGAGAAATGATTTTAGTATCACATACTAAAGAATAATCGCATTCGAATACGGAAAAACGGATCTGTTTGCATTACGATCAGAATCAGATATTAGGTCAGTAAAATACCTAATTTCTCATGATTATTCAGAAATGATTACAAGAATCATCCACAGAGTATTTGAGAGAAGTACTAATGTTTGCATTCAAAATGTATGAAGTATTAGGTATTACTTTTTATAAACCTTTTGAGGATATATTTGTTATCTTGAACTTAGCTTTATCACATTTTTTCCAAAACCTTCGTTGGTTTCATTTTCTTATATTAAGATGGATTAATAGTACTTCTTGTTCAATTCACCAGCCGAATTGAAAATTACCTACTGCTAGAGAATGGCTTATAATTATTTTTGTGTGTGATTAAATCATACTGAGGTTCTGATATTTCTCTCTTGAAAAGAATTCTGTATTCCTTTTCTTTTCCTGTCTCTATTTCCTTTTACAAGAATTTTGATTAGTATACTTTCCTTTTGCCTTGCATTTTGAAAACACAATGCATTGAAGTGGTTCAGAAGAAAAGGGATGGAAATAAAACTTTTATTTTCAGATATTATTACTTTTTTATTATCTATCGCAAAACATCAGTAGAGAGGCATCGCATATATGCTCCAGTTGCGAACTGTTATCAAAGCTGAAATAAACTAGCTTATTAATTAAGAGAATTAAAAGTAAGTAAGAGAGATAAAGTGTGTTTAAGATAGAGGTAGGAATAGCATAAAGGCATTGGATGGTAGTTTATTCCCTTTTAATTTTCTCGAATCTTCGCTGGAGCATTTTCGGAGTTTTCGAGACACTCCGTCAGCCTAAGAGCAACCGGTAACTATTCGATTCGCATATTTTCTCGAGATTGATTTTCTAGTACACGCGCCACGAGTTCGAATGAGAACGGTTCGAATCGATAGCTACTTAGGAAGACGTCAGTGAGTAGTCGGCATCGTTGATCATCGTATCGTTTGAATGGAGCCAGCGCATGTATGAGATAGGTTATATGAGCTATTGGTTTCATCATGTGCTTGAGGTAGTAGCATGAAAGCAAAGGATTCTGACGATCCGTTAAGAGTTTAAGGAATGATTTATTGGAATTTTATGGCAGTTTTCAATAGTGATTGGCTGGATTTGATGATTTTTTTTTGCAAAGAGAGAAACTCGACTGCTGTGTGGAGGCACGAATTCGGATCCGGATTAACGAGACGAGCGTGTTGCATATGAAAGCGTAATAAGGAAATATCTGCCGCTGCGTCCCGAATACGTAACAGTTGCACCTGAAACAGTGACAAGATTCGTTTATGCGCAGAAAAATTTCTTCTCGCAAACGTACATGGTGTCCTGTGAGCGGAATGCATAATCCGATGAGGCTGCTCAGTTCGATAAAATCTCGTACACAATGTCGTTCAAACAAAAATATCTTCTCGTGAAACTGGTCATCAATTTACTCCCCTCTAAATTAGAAGGAAGTAAAATCTTTAATCTGTAAGTGTTCCATTTTTCGTTGTTATCTGTTAAATGCTGCAATAGCAGAATGAAGTGTTTTTGAAACTTTACGGTTGATAATATAGAAAACTTATAATGATGTAAACATAAGTAACTATAGATAATATAAGTAGCATCGCGTTCCTAAACTAACCAATTATGTCTTATTTCTAAGTGAAATCAGTTTGATTTACGCCGTGGATGTTCAAAATTCAAGAAAAATGATCCATTAAAAATGTGTGCAAATCTAGTTTTAACAGCGTTTTTTATTCTAAGATGTAAATTGAAGATTAAGTACTGTGTTTCTATCTAGCGAGGGGCATTAAATCCTAAAATTATACGGTATAAAAGTATAAGCAGAAGATAATTTTCTAATAAGTAAGAAATAGAAATGACTCAATAATTTAACGTAAATCGCCAAAATTAAAAGCTTACTTCTTCATTGGTGCTGCATTCAGTATGCTCATGGGCCGTAGTTCGGAGATTCCATACTTCATCGTGCATTTTTAAATCCCAAGATTGTGTTTCATTATTCTTCTTCTCCATTCCCTTTTATCCTGCAAGCACTCAGAATCTTTTGTTTGAGTACTCAAAAGACAATGCTAAGTCTAGAAGCACTATTCGGTGGCACAACCTCATGAGTTCCATAGTTGAGGGAAAGCCATCAGGAGGTAAAGAAAGCGGAATCGTGCTATGACGTAGGGTGGCGTGGACATTAAAATTACTCCTTCGGTGGTTGCCGTCGACTTATCGCATGGAAAGGAGAAATCAATGCAACTACTCGATATTGGGGAGAGCGAAGTTCGTTTCGCCGAGCACAAAAGTCCTCCAAAAAAGATCTGAGGTCACGGATCATTCGGAAAGTCATGTCTTTTTTAATTCACGGGACGAATGATACGTTAAAGCTATAAATAATAGGACCGGCGGAGCGTGATGTGCGATTTTTCCAATATTTTCTTTCTTTTTTCACTCGGGTTTTATTTGAAAATATGAGATGTAATGGGCGATAGGAGAAGCATCCAGCGTGGATCAAGAGGCCGTCAATTAAAAGAAGGGCACAATGCTCAAAAATGGGGGAGAATTTTCAATGGAGCGAAAAGAATCGAGGCGATTGGGGAGGGAGAGAACTCTCTGAGGACGTATCCCGAAAGAGTGGCAATATCACCTGCGTTTATATATTCCAATTACCGAATTTTGCGTCGGCGGATCGGTTGTCATGGATTTTTCGGAAAAAGAGCCATTTTAACTTATTTGCCAGGTATTTGCAACGATGAAACTCCAATTAGGTCCCTGATATATTTGCTCTAAAAGGTTTGCGTGATTCGGACGTTAATTAGAATCGAATAATTATCGATTTCTATCCAATATTCCGAAGCACGTAACAGTTTGATTTATAACGCAAGTATCCGTTATCTTAACAGAAGCGGAATTCGGTCAACGTTCCGAGGGTAACTGTTTTCATGGCGTAAATTATACGTTCATAGTAATCAAGTCCACTTAGCTTCTTTATAGGCTTAATCGAGCTTTAGTATTAGATTTCCAATAAGTCAAGAAAAAGGTCGAAAAAGTAGAACAGAGTCCAGAAGTCTCGGGGAACTATGCGAAATTAGTCTTTATCGTAATTCATCATGATTGCCCGCAAATTGAAGGTTTCCTATTTACCATTGAGATTGCGATGAAACTGTTTCCTTTTCGATTATTACTCACGATCATGTTTCAACCCATAGTTAAAGATGGATCATATATTTTTAATGATGAAGTATCATAATTTAATCCCACACTTTGTAGAAATCGTACATTACTGTTTCACAGTTCGATAACCACTCGTCTATATTATTAATTATGACATTGCCTGTTCATTCAATCCACGTCCATGAGTTTATAATCATACCTTAAAAAGATTCGATACAAAATTAAATCGATCGACAAATCACAGAACGTGATTATTTGGACAAGGTTACCTATGCGTATAAATCAATAATTTTAAGAAAATGATATTTTAGTAGTTCTATGGAAATAATTTTATTTCTCTGAATCAAGAAACATTGAGAGCATATAACTATTCCCGTAGAGTTTCGGGTTACTATTTTTTTACTTCCTCAAAGGGTAAAAACGCTAAAGCTGGGTGTTAATGATACGTGCTCGATAATAGGAAAATTGAGTATTTTTTTCCAAAGCTCCTTCGCTTTTTTCTGTTTATGCGTTACGCATTTAATTAATTCATATCCATCGCTATTCGTCAAAATTCACCGATAATTACAGCCCGTCTCGATATTCTGTACCTGAAAAACTTCTAATCCGGCTATCTTCGGAGGAATTAGGAGTGAATAGGAGTTTTTGCTACGCATCTGTTTCTAACGGATCGGATCTTCCGCTCACGCCATTTACGTCACGGGCAATGTATGGTACGAAGACGTGACCTTTAGTCTTTGCCGAAATTACTTATGCCAACCACGGATCATCATCTCATCCTTGTCACTCCCAAATTGCGCATCGGGTTCTTTTCTTCGGCAGCTCCCCTTCCGCTCGAAATTTTCATTCGCCTTTCATTACCCCACTTGGAGATCGTCCCTATCTTCGGCAAGAATTTCGCTCTCTCTTCAAAGTCTCTCTTGTCTGCCCATATCGCAGATTCACACGCCACTACACTTCCACAACTCGGAGATATCCGCGCTATTCAATCACGTGTCAAAGGCTTGCCGACCCATCTCAGCCACATTCTCCTCTAATCACTCTTCTACACCACTTTCTCCTTTGGTGCCTAGTTTATCTTTTTTCTCAGCTCCTCCTTTTTTTTCCTCATGCTGTACGGTAACCAAAGATCAGTAGAGTGAGCCTTATATGTCGTAATCCTCATATATATATATATATATATATATATAAATATATATATANATATATATATATATATATATACACATATATATATATATCTGTCATGATAACGGTTATGTAACGTTAATTTAAGCCGTTTTAAGCCTGAAGATTATTTAAAGGATGAATACTCCGGTTAATTAATAATATCTAACGATATTAGCACTACTATGTGCTCCAATTGATTAATCGATTCTAGCAATGTTTGGTGGTACTTATCCATGATTAGCTCCAAAGAAACAGTATCTGACTCCGTCCACAAAAAGCATGCTCGAAAAAGCACGACCGGTTTCGAGGGTTTTACCTCATCGTCAGGCAATCGGAAGAAATGCATGGCAGAATATATACACTCATATAAACAAAGAAGGCGACAACTAAGTATTATCTTTCCAAATAAAACTAGCTCTCCTCCCCATTCTTATTTGTTGCTTTCTTTGCTTATATGAGTGTATAAATTCTGTCATGCATTTCTACCAGTTGCCTGACGAAGAGGTTGTGTCGTGTTTTTAGAATATAATATCTAAGGACGGAATGAGATAGTGTTTTCTTTGGTCTATTTGCTCCATTTTATCGCCTAACTATCAATATCGTTATTCATTCATGAATCTATATGCCAGAGTGATATACATGCTATATTACGATATTTTTCGATGAAATTAGTTATTCGGAAGTCAGCAATGTTCGATTCTTTACGAATTTACGCAAATAAACGTTCTCTAACAACGACGTGGATGAAAACACATTTTCACCGACAGTCGGAAATTCTAACTTGAAAAGTCAGTATTATACGAGAGTTACAACAAATTTATACCTTTCGATAAATAACCACGCTCATTACAATATCTATACAAAGTAAATTGGGCCATTTAGACACACTCGACTTAAAATCCTGCCGCATTTACCTCTTCAACTGCTACGGACGCGATATCACGGAACAATGCAAATTTCCAGACTTGGTTATATTTTACAGGGAACGAGATACATTTTCGGAACGCAATTTCTACCTTTATAGGATAGATATATACTCCATTGTAGCACCGATTCCGCCACAGATTCCATTTCATTTTTCAGCAGTATCTTTACTGCCTATAAAAACCATTAAGGGAGCCGGAATTTCAAAACTGTTGTGCGCTCAAACAGCGTCCTCTTTTCGAATACTTTTTTCATCGGCCCCAAAAAGTTTTCCAACCTAAAGACGGAGTTTGCCCGGAAAAACAAACACCACCCTTTTTTGTTCCCCGCGCGCTTGATTTTTCTCAATTGAAAACCATTTAAACGACTGGGGATCGGTCAAACAGTGCGGTATTTACGCTGGTACTTGCTTGGAACGCCAGTTTTAATGGGCGATATCGAGAAATAAAACAGCGGGGGAATAAAACAACACGGTTTTCGAAAGGGAGAGGGGAGTTTGAGAGCAATTCGAAATAGCGCGTCGAGGAAACACAAACCCATTATTCTTCCCGACCGATTTAAATTTATAGATGGAGCAGTGATGGCGGCGGCCCAGGATCGCTCTTTTGCATCTGACCATTCATCGTTCTATTGCAGGGAAGGCTCCAGGATAAAGGGATTAAAGCGGGTTCGGGAGTTATCTCGCAGGAAAGAGGACAAAGAAAGCGGAGGTCGCGTGAATGATGTCGGAGCGTAAATTCGGCTGCGAAAGCGCGTCCCGCTATCTCCACAAAACTCACGCGAACTACGGCCTTTTTTGTCGTCGCGATACAAGCGCGATTGAATCCAGCGCCCTCTACAAATATAGGGGACGTGGAGAGGCCTTTAACGAGGAGGGAAAAATACATTATGATGACTGCGTGCGAAACAAAAGAGCGGAGCTCGATTACATCTAATTTAGAGGAATGTTCGGAGCTGTTTGCTCGCCGGCATTGTTTTAAACGTTTTAGGATCCCAACAGCTTAATTTTACCGAATTTGAAACATCCCCAGCGATTGCCTTTGTTAAAAGAGTACCTGCCTCGTTGTTAGAGGAGGAATTTTTATCCGCCAAAGGGAGCCTGTGTGTAAAAATGAAAATTTGAAAACCTTTGGAGGTGATAAAAATGCAATTATTTCATCGCTTTTGTTCGATGGATTCGTTATTAAAAGAGATACGAAGTTCGGGGTCCCTCTCTGCAGTTTCATTTAACAATGACCTAAATGCTTTAGACCAATATTCGGATTGGTTATTCCAGTTTTCTAAATTTGAGTGCTGGCTTTCGGAAATTATCTGCTGCCATATATAGGTAGCGAAATCAAAGCAGGAAAGAGCTTCCCTAGAGCAGCTCTTCCTTCAGCAAATTAGGAATGCAAATAGATTATCGAGTTCATTAGTGATAACGGTTTCATAACTCCAGGAATTTCGCGCGGAGAAGACTTTTGGAGGAAATATTCGGGATGCAAGCCTTTGTTTAGACTGCCTATTACAGAAAATTGATCATTATCTTAAATGTCGCGCACATTTTCTGTCATCAAGACTGTGTACACTTTCATTTTAAGAGTCGATTTGCTTCTACGTTCACTGGCCTCGCTTGTAGGCTCAGTATTTATTGTGATTTTGAAACTAATATTAAAATAATTTACCCGAAATACGTGGTAATAATCGTATTTTTGTCCAAATATAGTTGCTGAAATACCACGGGATAGACATATACCAGTGTAGTTTTGCAAAAATTATTTCGATTTTCGATGATCAGAACTTCAAACTCTTTCAGAGAGAAATTAAAATATTTTCCCCCTTGCATCTTTTCAATGTACATACATAACACAAGAGAGTTATTGTATATTAACAGAATTTTTGAGCCAGAAATTGATACTGCCATTTATTAATCGCCTTAGAAAGCTTATCCGATATGATATTTCAAAACAAATGAGGAAAGTTGCTAAAAATAAAATGTAATTTTATCTTCTCCATCGTTTTAGTGCAATTGAATACAAATTGACGAGTGTTGGAATTACAATATTGAAGCCATTCCAAGTCTCCATACCTGTGAATCCCCCCCGGATAAACAGAAGTATAAAATAGTGACATGAGTGAGACTTGAACCCAGATCTTTCAATTTCCGGGGCTGTATCATGGTAGTAGTGCCACCATGCAGTGGTAGTCTTCCCGGAAATTGGAAGACCTGGGTTTGAGTCCCAGTCATATCGATTTTTTTCGCTTCTGTAAACCATTGGGTTTTGGAGGCGCACGCCTCCTGGTGCAATGTAATACACCTTTCTCCCCCTAGAAACCCGTAATATTACCTACGTAGGAGTCATACTTTTCCACTAATTTTGCTTTTTTTCCTTCATCAGTTCGACTACCCCAAAACTCCGCAGGAAATTACCCTAATAGGATCAATCCCTTTTACACAAATGCGGCATATATTATTCTCCTGCAAACACCTTGTTCTGGTTTAGTTCTCTCGCATATCAATTTATCGGACGACGTTCGGAATGGCCACTTAAGCGGTTTAATTGATTCAGAAACCCGCATCCCGAATGAAGCCTCCCAAAGCAGCCCACTGGTTGCGAAACGGCGTCGTAAGAGATCAACTCTTATCGATGTCGGTTTCATGGAAGTTTTGCTCGATTAATTTTCGGCAGAGGTTATGGGCGTTGGCAAGAGACTAGTCGGCCTAGATTCGAGGCACAAAAGAGCGCTAGGGATTCCCTGGCGTCCGCCTCTTCGCACAGTGGTTTTAGCGGCGGTGTGCAAATGGGTCGAATGCCTTTCGGCGATTTGGTGCGTGAATGTATCGGACCACTACTAGCTCAGTTCTTTCTGCCGTCGAGGAATTCCTCCTCTATACTAGGATGAGATAATTTGTTGCCGCTTCCCGAAATGGAATCTCGGCCGAATTTACGGTCTAGCCGCAAAGAGAATTTTAGGCGGAGTGAATTTATATTTGATTCTTTAAGAGTCGAGCTGCATTTCGATTTGGAAAGTGCTTTTTGACTTCTAACTTGTGATACCACCAAGGTTCGTATTTGGTGATCGGTAGAGAGCGTACAAGTTTCGAAAAATATGGGGGATGACCATCATAATTAACTCCAGCCATGAGGTACGGAGCAAACTTCCCTTTCTTCTTTATTTTCAAAATAGTCAATTTCGCCTCCCGTCCCAATTTTCCTCCCTACCACACGAGGAAAGGTAGTTTGCAGTGTATTTACGCATATGTAGATATATTTACGTAAACATTCAACTGAATATCAATTAATTCAACCTTAATAGTATATGTATCAATCCTCTGTTGTTCATTGGGAAAATTTAAAGAAACTGATCGTGAGTTCATTAAAATAAGATGAAAATCCAATCATTCCCAGGGTGCAAGGTCTTTGTAAATTACATAATTTGCAAATGAATGGATGGAACAGTATTTCATAACCGATTCTGGAATATTATTTTGAATTTATTTAGTTATACCCAATGGCACAGCGAGGGGAGCGTTTTAGGGTGAAACCCCTCCCCAAGAGGGTTAAATTCTTTCAGAAAAATATCACAATCTAGATCCCCAATCTCGGAAAGATCAACTACCTTGTCATGTAATCGCAGAAATCTCTTCGTTTTCTATCCGGTTAATTATTTTGAAGGGAATTTTTAACATCTTTTGTAAGATGAAGCGTATATGATTATATGGTCCCTGTAAGGCAGGCATATTTTGGTTCTCTCAACTGTGTCGAACCCTCCATTACAAATATCCTGACTGCACCCCTGGTTATAACACACTTGAAAGAGTTATAAACCTAAACATCTTAATTTGTCTGATTATACTTCCGCAGATATAAAATTTTTGCACTTAAATGCTCGGGAGATGTTTATCAGTCTATCAGCTTGCAAACCCTGAATTAGTGGTTCTAGAATGACCTATATTGCGTGCATTAATGATTAAGAGAACAATACTTTTAAGATAATTGAATTTATAGTGACGTGCTAAATATCTCATGTATTTCAGTGTAAGGAGGTACTAATAGAGAGTCCATCCTCTGTATTTAAATATTCTTAATTTTGAGTTATTTAAAACTAATTCACTAAGTTCTATTTAATTTTTCTGTCGTAGCGATAATTTTCCTCGGAAGCACCCGAAGAATTTTAGGTTAATAAAGTCTCCACCATTCCACAGCAAATGTGTTCCGCTCTTACAAAAATCAGCGTCTTTACCTTTTTTTCCGTTTCCTATTTTTCTCATTTGCCTGTGGAATTCTTCGGGAAACAAGATGCTCCTCGGAGATATTCTCAGCGGAGAAAATGGAGTGGAATGTTTGCACGTAGCATTCCATTGTGAATACAAGACACGCGACAGGGAATATGGGCGCTAGAAAAAGGGACGGGAATCGTGTATATATGGAGGTAGAAAGTGAGGAAAAAAGAATGGAAAGCAAAAGGCAAAAAGAGAAAAGGATCTAAAGAGACGGACGAACAAAGGGAAGGATGTAAATAAATGTTTTGCAACATGATGATGAGGAAGGTTTCCGAGTATTAGTCATGGGAAGATGAACGGGAGAAGTTAATCAATGTACGTCAAATATTCTTTTTATGAATAAATGAAATATGACTTCGTTTTCTCCACAATGTTAGTGGTTCAAAAAACAGTCCACTAGAGTATGAGTAGTCCAATAATATTGTCGAAAATACGAATTCTTGTTTTCATTTATTAAATGGCGTTCCACGAAGTAATGTCAAATCACATAGATTACAATCTTCTTTATGAGCATATTAAGTCTGGGGCAAGTCTTATATGAAACAATGAAACAAGTATTTGGGATCGAGAAACTACCACTTTGAATAGGAATCTTTTGTCAAGGAGACAAAACGGCTGGGCAAGAGACAAGAATGGAGGAACTGTACTACTGAGAGGAAAGGGAGAAAAACAAGGGCAAAAAAGATGTTTAAATTTTTAACAGAAAGCACTGAAAAGCTCGTGATAAGAGGAAGACCGATAGAAAAGAGATAGCAAAAATAAAAAATGGCAGAAATGCTTGGAAAATAGAAGATTTCTGGAGGGTAGATAGACAAAACAGTGAGAGATGAGTTAAAGGTTCTGAATTTCGTAGCTATGGCGGAAAAACGACGGAATTGGTGGAGATTTACTGCAATTGCCTAGGGACTAGGAGTAGCAATTGCAGAGAAATGAAGAGGCTCAAGAGAAAAGAGGGTATGAGCAATTCTAAATCAAGCGTAGTATTTCGAGTCGATTTGAAGATAGAGTCAGAGTATCTTTACTCCAGTGAAGAATGCCTAACATAAATCACGCTTCTGTTACTACCTTTTGCTCGTTTTAGGGAGGAACCTATTTTGGTTGGTTTTGAGATAGAGATATGGTCATGGCATAAGTTCATTTTCTGCAGGTATTCCATACGAATCAAACAGCGGTACAAATAAAATTTATCCATACGCTTGATTTATTCAAGCAGTGCGTTTTTTACAAGGGTAAATCAGCGTTCGTAAGCCATTCCAATAGCAAATTTTGCTGCTTTTAATCTAGTATCATACACTAGTGAGATCGAGGTATCGATTTTCTTTGAAACTACCTCCTTTTGTATAAAAATAAGGCAACATTTTGTCCACCGTGAAAACTTATTCTCGATTTTGCTTAGCTCCTCACGTGCGGTTCGTTGAAATCCCTCTCTCTTCCCGGCGACAGACGGGGATTTAATAAAATCAACCGAATTTCAAGATTTTCTGTATACAAGACCGTTTCTATTTTTCTACTGTGCAATTTTTACGCAATCATGTTAAACTCTGAGCCTTCCTTTAGCATATACGAAACTTGAACATCAAAACGGGGAAATAAGCGTGGTAGGGTCGGTACAGCTTACCAATGCTGCCGCTAGGAAGGAAATCTGGGTCGATACTGTCTATCAACCCCGTGTGTAAGGCGTTAAATACATACAATAAGTTTTTTTTACAAACATTTGAAATTATCTAAAGTTTAAATTAATGCAGCCACTTTACTATAATACGTATAAGTAAGGCATTAGTAACAATGTATTCATGATAATTAACTGTCGAAAACGTTGTCCAAATAATAGGCTCATTTAGGATAAAAGTTTTGCATGTCATGTAGCGGGTGTTTATGGAGAACTAATTAGATTATTTTACGGTAATAGAGTTTCACGTTCATAGGGGTACATCTTTCTCATACGTATATTACTCCTCTTACAATTAGATCAAATATTACTTTGGTTACCAAAGATAGTATCGTTTAGATCAGGCCACTGTCGCTTTGGTTTGTTGATTATTAACAATAAATAAAAGCTTTGCAACACAAGGAATTTGCGAGTATAACTTATGCTCAATCATTGCCAGGAGAGTTCCTGAGAGAGACTGCCTAAATGCAGGTAACGTATTGTCTCAAGAGTGCTTTCTATCTTTTCATCTCGGTTGTCTCTACTTCAGTGCAGTGTAGTTTCCTCAATAAAACACAAAACTCTTAACATAATAAAACTCACTCGTAGTGGTAATTTCTTATTTAATACTTTTATCTGGAAATCATTTGCTGAAATCAAAAATCATGAACCGCAAATGGTTTAAGTAAGACGAATATGAAAAATTGAGATATCAAGTTGAGCCTTTCTGGCTCCTTTGGAGGGAATACTCAACATTGTAAAATCATGATTACTATCTTGAAATTAGCTCCACTTTCTGTTGTTAAAATGTAAAGAATTCAAAAAGAAGACATAGTTTCGCACCAGAAAGATATAGCGAACAAATCTAATGTCTCTATGGGAAACAGAAAGTGGTTTGGCGATGAATCACCGATGTTGAGTAACTTAGAAATTCCAAAATAAAAAAAACGATATTTTTTCATTTAACTTACAAATGGGAATTAAATAAATACTTCAAAACCCTGTCATATGATCCAGAATTTGCTAATAATTCCGGTAGCGTCGTTCTTGAAGGCTCGTTCTTAATTAAGATTTTAGTTATCCTTTTGTCTGTAAGAGCATTTTCACTTATTTAGGAAATAAGGCGGGTAAACATATGGCAAATGGAGACTTGAGAGTCGTACACAACTTGGGGATGGTAAATTAACCACTTTTACCGGCCGCGGTAGTTGAGTGGTTATCGTGCTAGCTTTCCAACCCCAACGTTCCGGGTTCGAATTCCGGCTAGTCGGATTACCGCGGTTAGGGAATGGTTGTTTGTGAATAATAATGATACTTGAAATGGATGAAATTGGGGTTGTCTTCCTGTTTCCATCAAAGAAATTATTATTATTAAGTGACCTCGTCAGATGCAATATATAACTGTTACGATGGCAGGATTGGCTAATGGAATGGAATTATCCCTTTTTTGCAAGGGGCAAGAGACATGCTGAGAAAATCTTGCTATTTGTCGCTTACATATTATTTCGATTGAAATGGCTTTTTCCGAGCTAGAGGTATTTTTGTAATCGAAATGGTAGGCCGTAGCAAGGAATAAAACAAAATTATAAGCTATTCTTTATGTGCGCGGACGTCGTTGCGAGAAAGGCCTTAACACGAGCAGTTTAAATCGAAAGTGAGCCGTTAACGAAAAATATAGCGGATATTAAACAAGCACCTAAATTACTCTACCAATAAAAACGGCTGCCTTCAAAATACGGAAAAAATACATTTCGAGAAGATTATGATTTTAAATTAATCTGTTTTCGACGCTTGGAAATCCGTTTACCCGCTCTTTCTCCATATAGCTCTGCAAATTGCGCTTGAGCCCAGAAATATATTATCTCTCCCTTTCCACATTCCTTTTCCCTTCCGCTCATTTGCTTCTCACCCCCTCCGTTTAACACCTCTCCCCTCATTACATTCTGTAATCCTCTTTCAGGCCGCAACTCCCTCCTCGGCTATCACATCTATATTCCCCTTTTATCGCCCTCTCCCACCCAAATCCCGCATCCCTTGCTTCATTACAGGAAGTGTTTTCCGATACGGTGAACTCACGTGAAAATGTCGCAGTCTACGTCCGTCCCTCCAATTCCACATTTTAGTATTTTCCGTTGTGCCACGAACAACCGCGCCTTTTCCCTCATTCCCTCTCCCCAACGGGGAATTCCCAACCATTCACCTTTGCCTCCTTTCTTTCTCCTGTGCACAATTCCGTGCCTCACTCCAACAGCTTTCCTCGACCGAACCTATTTTCTCCGTGTATTTTCTTTTCCCTTTCTGTCTCTCAACATCCCTCGACAACTTTAAAATGCCTCCGCTCCTAAATCTTTTACTTGGCTGCAGACCTAACTTTGCATTTCCATTCTACGCGTTGGTTCCATATACCCGTGAGTGTTACCTGTGCATGTTACGTTACCTGCCGGAATGGAAATTTCTTTTTCATTACCGTCACATATATTGGAGAATTGAAGCTGAATGAAATTGCAAAGCTCAGAAGATGAGGATCGGAAGTAAAGAAGTATGGAGAAGGATACTAGATATTGTAAGTCGATGGAAAATGAGATAAATTCAAACGATATAGAAATACAATTCAAAGCTAGCTATTTTAGAATTTTGTATAGTGAACGGAAAGCGAACGTATAGGCAAATTAGGATGTGGAATGCTAAAGATGAAAGATTGAGGGTTAAGTATTTATTTGAATTAGGATTCAGTGCATTCAGAAAATGTATAGGTAAGCAATGGTATATGTAGGTTCCAAAGTCAATGGGTAATCTATTTTAATTGTCCATGGAATTCCAAAGGAATGTGACAGTATTGTTATTAGCGGGATTTTAAATTCTTAATATGACGAAAATTCTTTAGGTACGATTCGTACAATAAAGAAACGCGTGCGAGGTATTCGAGCTACTGAAATGAGAAAATGATTGAAATCTTAGAAATCTGTGTCTGAAAGAGCATCTGTGGAATGTCACATTTTAACGAGTACAGGTTGCAAGCGTAATCTTCCAATAATTTCCTCCATTCTATCCATTAACTTTAGAATTATGTTACGTCAATATGATAAAAAATTCAATATAAAATAGCATGTACTATATTATAAAATATTTCATGATAAATTTCTAAAAGGTATAGAGATTCTCTAATTATCAGAAGAATTCTTGCCATGTATTTATCTATTAATTAATTTTAGTAGTTATGTTTTTATTAACAAAATATTCAGTATTTGCCTTGCTAACTGATTTCCTTCCTTTGATTTGATTGATCAAGGTTGAATATTAATTATATCCTGCCGTGAATGCTGGAGATGTAATAACTTTAATGGTTTAATATGGTTACTAAGGATGCAACTGAGATTGAATACAGATGGTGTAGCCAAAACAATAGATCGATAAATACGTATTTGTTCCCTTCAATATAATAAATGTTATTGTTGGAGGTAAGTGATGTTTAACCGTCTCCATAGGTTGCAAATGTTGATCAGTATACGCTTCCTATAATTCGCTAGCTCTTGTTCCTATCATTGATTTGATATCTCCAAAATAAATATTTTTATGTAAAAACTTTATAAGTGTTCTTGAGTCTTCTATCTAATTATCTCTATTCAAAATTGTTGCGCTTGGAGAACGCTTTTCCAGTGTGCAAAAGGAGCATTGCTGCTGGCCAATAATCTCGAATCTTGCGTCCCAATCCAGTGATGACTTCTTTGCTAGTGTATATATAGGTTACATCTGATTAATAGTCTAGTGGTCTTTTGATAAATTCTGCTGCTGCAAAAAACAATAAAACGAATGCTCTATTGCATAACGTTAATGCATATCAACCACAAAATGATTGTGCTATATACAACGATATTTTTATTTCTACTACAAATTATATACCATACTCCGCCTTTATTTAAATTCTCGTAACGTAAAGAGTTAGCATAAAGCTAGCGGATTCTGCTGCTATAGAATTTTCATTATTGTGAGAGCGAGCAAAAATTGCACGTAAGCAATTTTATTAGGATAAGAAAGGATATTTAAGGATAAGAAATGAATGATCTTTTTCATGAACATAGATTTGTCTTCCGTAGTCTTACGAGGAATCTGTCTTTCTCAGTTATGACTGGAGCATGCGCATTTGTATATTAAGGAAGTAGGACAGGAATTATACTTGATTAAATGGAATGTTTTTTATACTCCATGGAATTTCAACATTAATTATTCAATTCTTACAAATTAAAGGAAGCCACGGTATATTATTACAAAGGGCTTCTTATTTATTTGCATTTTTTTATTGTTAAAAATTGACTTTCCAGAAGAGGAAGACGATATACGTCACTGCTATTTTCCCTTAAACATACCTTAATTGTATAATTGATGTGATCTACATTAACTTGGTGGAACGCCGTAGAGAAAGACATAAAAATACTGTGATGTTTCCCCACTAATTTACTTAAGACCGGTTTCGGATCTCTCGAGTCATAATCAGTTGTTGATGATTCTGGTAATGATGAAACAGGTCGTAGATAAATTCTTGTATTTCTTTCTCATTTCGCAATTGTATCACCGAAATCTTTATTTATGAATATACCTTTAAATAAGATTTTGCCCTATTTACATAATATTTTTGCTTCGATGTAGTTCATATACTACAAGCTTGGTATTTAGGAGTCTTTTAATTTGTTTTATAGAATCAATTTCACATAGCGTATCTTTATTCAATATCCTTTCCATATTTACAGTGCATTTACTACTTTCTGTCAACATATAACTCCTATCCTAATCTAGGATTAGCATTGTTAAAAGTGCTTCGACAGCTGAGGTCATTTCGGACAAGGGCCCCCATCGGGAATCGAACCCGGGATTGCTTTCACCGAAGACGAACACGTTGCCCACTTGGCTATCCGGGAACACCCCTAATCCAGGGTTATATTAATACAGTATTGAAAAATATACGAGCTGGAAACATAAAGTCCTATAAAAATTAACAGAAGAAGGCCCTTTCACAAAGGAAGAGGCGGAAACGTCTTCATGTGAGATAATTCCTCTTCCAAAGTTAACTCCAAATTCCACGTAATAAGATTGTAAGTATAGTAAGTAAGTAAATCATGCTGTAAGTAGGTAATGGCTTAAGTAATTCTATATGTATGTAATGTTCCGTACATCTTTTTAATGAGCTTATAACTGATTATAACTGGTACTTAACCTGCTGGTACTATATCCCAACGTTATACGTTACGCTATTCACCCTAACCGTACGTATATTTCCCTCCACCAAAGGCAAAGAACAATGCGTGGGCATATCCGATGCAACAATGTTTCCTTTTTTACCAAGGTCCCGCCCTGTATTGTGCAGTCCCTTTCCGTTCGTTAGCTCCCAGCTCTATAAACGTGTACTTTTTCTTCCGCCTTCCAAATCTTTGATAAAATCAAAATAACCCCGATCCTTTAGGAATATAGAATCCCAATATTCCGACGCCCCTACTTCCAAAAGGGATCATTATACGCTTGTGGATAATATGACTCTGTTTATTATGCGATTTCTTATTATTTTTCCTCCTCCTCCATCATTTGAGGAGGAAACACTCCCTCGTGCGCACTTAACGACTTTTCTTTCAACCAAACTGAGCATCTCAAAACCCGATCCCACGCTTTTTGCTCTCTTTTTCTCTCTCTCAATATCTCCGCCTTCGATCAATTACCAGCCACGCCCTCGTTCGAATCCCTCCCATTCTCTCCCCTTATCTCGCAACATAGCTCCATCCGCTATCTAACTCCCTTCACCATCTCCATCCCTTATCTGCATTATCCCCTTTATCTGTTGCCCGACCAACACTCTCCCTCACTTCATCAGCCTCTTACGTTCGAGCCTCTCTACCTCAATCCCAACTGACGAATAAATTAGTTTCTCTGTGCAGTTCTTTCATTTCACGTATTCTCTTCGCTTCGTTCTTATCTCTAAATACCACCTCTCTCTCCATCCATTCGTGTATGTCTCCTCTTATCTTCTTTTACTCTTATCTCGTGCTATGGTTTCCTCGCTTTCCTCCATGTCCGTTCACAGGGTGTCTCAAAAACCACTATCTAGTTTTAGAAGTGATGGGGTTTATAGAAACCTGATATAAGTATGAAATATATATGTTTATTGCAGATTATATACTTCTAAGAATCAGTACTCGACATGTCGACTATCAATGTCTCTACCAAGGTGGGAAGCCGTCTCATGGAATACACTTTCTAGGCGTTATTTTTTTAATCGAATCAGTAATAAATATATAATTCTTCTGCTTTTCGGTAGGTTCATGTATTTTAATATCCCCTACTCAACGCCATTTCTTTCGTTTTCTATTTACTAACCCTATCCTTAATGTTATCTGACAACTTTTGTCTTAGTTTTTCCGCCTGCTTTTTCCCTTCGATTCTACCCTAAATTACATTCACCTTAGCAATTCCTCTACCCTCAATATTTCGCATCAGTAATAAGAGGTTGAAATTCTGACACCATTAAATCTCTGATTCTTCTGCCTGCAATGCTGTAAGCCTTATATTTAACGAATCGTAATAATGGGCGTTTAAGTACATACATACGATTGATTGACCACGATTTCTCAGCAGTAATTGCTTGCCTTGCTTGTCAACAATTACTCGCCGGATATAGAGTCTATGACAGCATAGGACTTAAAATGAATAGGATGTCATTGATTTAGAGAAAGAATAATGGGACACCCTGTATTTATGCTTCCTTAAAACTTCCTTCTTTTCGTCTATTTATTTTACGGTAAATACTCATATGAAAGTGTCTTCAAATGTTGACTGTATGTATTTCTTTAATACGTTCCTAAAGGACGTGCCAGATTGCACGCGTCCTGTGCTATATCGCAGAATGAAATAGCGCTATAAATGCTGGAAAATAGATTTTGGAATAGTTAGACTTAAAAATTAAAATCTCCATGAACCATGCTTTACAGTTTTAGGAACACCGCCACCGCTGAGGAAGCGTACAAACGAAGATTTGGTACAAATGCAAAGACCGCAAAATACGTATACGCACTTCAGGAAAAGAAAATCTTACAAACGGTTTTTTATATTAAATTTATTTAGACTTCTTGATATTAATGCAAGTTACAATAAGTGCTAATATCCTAAAACAATTCATTAATTTTTAAGTACGCTGAGATTTGCCCCTCTGGCTAGGTGGCAACGCTGGAGGGGTTAACATAAAAATCAATTTTGATAATAATTGCCTGGAATTCGCCAAAAGATGAGGAAGATACCCCTACAAAAACCTTCCGTAAGTAATTATAAGTATAATGAGCAAAATTTATTTTAATAACAATATAGCCGTGATAACTCATACAGCAGTTTTTTGTTCCGATACATGACCTGAAACTAAAGACTCACCACATTGAGCACTTCTTATGGATTGAAGATAGTTTTGTCGATGTTATAATGTCTCAATAAATGCAGTATTAGAATATTATCGCAAGCTTTTTCCTTGCTTAAGTTCGTATACATTCGTTTATCGGACTCTGTATATAAACCGTTGCCACCGGGTCCCACGACCTAATCGCGACGGGTAATTTTTAAATAAATAATTTAAAAAATTTTGCTTCAAGTAAGTGTCTAACTTTCGGATTCAAATACAGTGAAAGGTGACTATAACGGAATGGTATGGTGCCTGAAAATTTTCCGTTATGGATAGTTTTCCGTAATATAAATGTTCGAAGTATTGGATAGAGATTCCTATCCCGCAGATCTGGACAAAGAAATGTTTCCGTAATAGACAGGTAATACACAGTTTCCGATAAAGACAAGTTTCGCTGTATTAGTAGTTTGCTCGGCGTAATGCTCCTTTATTGTGGCCTCAGCCTTAAATGTAGAACTCTTTTCAGTCACACTAATTAATCCTTGTGATAGAAAGTATGAAAGATTAATAGTCATCTCCTAAGAAGGTTACAATTTTATAGTTTAATTCATTATTTTTCCATTAACTTAAAAGTCGTGTAACTTTAATCGAAAAATTCATTAGACAAATGACTTTTCATAGTACTGGGTAAATAAATTTTAACAATCAAGTTAGATATCCTGAGGGTGATGCTACTAAAGGTACTGATAATAAGTCAAAATGATAGATTAGGAAAAATTATTGTGGTATAATTTTACGAAATCACTCTTACACGTTTACTTTTAATTGATTTAATTATACAAATTATTATACCACTAAGTTAAAAATCTAATTAGTGTTAGGGGTTATAAATTAAATTAATTGCTGGCTACCTAAATAATCACCTCCTATTTATGTCTAAGAAAACCATGTCTAAATGCATTAAGATCGTAATCGACTCAAGAATACTAACTCTAGTTGCAATTTTTTAGGAAGCACAATTGAGATTTATATACTCTTAATTAATACCCAGGTTTGAGAATAATTAAAAATTAATATCTCTTCTGCGGGCAAGGATTTGGAATTCTTGAAGCCAACTGTCGTAAATAATCAAAACCTAACGCAATTTACCCTTCCTCTTTTTTTCTTCCGCGTTGTGAAAATTGTAGGAAACACATGTAAAATTAAAAAATTGAATTATAAAAATTTCTGACGAAAAATAAAAATTTTTGTCGATTTATTCCAAGNTTTATATTATGTTTAAACAACTAAATTGTATTTTGTTATTATATTGTTTTGTTACCATATCCCTTTGTGTGATATACTGCATAATATTGTATTATGTAATAAAAAAGTTAATGTACCTGATATTTGTGTAAATAAGGTGTAAGGTTGTATTTACTACTTATTTGACGAATCCATTCAAACTGTACTTTGCTTATGGGCTACACTATTCTAAGCTATCTCTTCTCTCACAATTCTCTTTTTCCATCTCCTCGATCGTTTTCATCTCCCTTCTTTCCTTCTCTATCTTCACCCCCCCATCGCTTTTATCCTCCGCTCCCATTTTCACCCTTCCCTTTCCCCATATCCTTTATCATCCACTACATTCTTTACCATTCCCTCTATAAACTCCACCCCCATGTATCTACCCCTCAACTTAAACCCCCCTTCCCAGTCCACCCCTTCATCCCCCATCTTCACCTCTATCAGATCAACCCCTAAAACTCACCGCACCGAGAGGATGGAGGTTTTCCTGGGGATCAAAGATATCTCTCTTACAAACACTCCTCTTTTCCCGCACTATCCACTCAAGGTCACTCAACCACTACCATCCGAGTCCTCTTGCCTTCGACCCTCTTTCCTCTGCCCCTTAAAGCCCAGGCAGACGTCTCTCTTTCTTTTCCCGCCCCTCACCCGTCCTTCTCAACTCTAGCAACCTCACCTCGGTTCATCCTGCCGCCCTCGAGGACTAGTGACAAGTTGCTGACCAATCGAACGCGTGTTTCCCCATCTTCCTTCTCCTTGGGAGGCGGATGCAACCCTTCCAATTTACGGATCGCGATTACAGACGTGGTGCGGCGTAGTTTCCCTCAGGAACCGCGTATGCAAATAAACTTCTCCGACTGCGGGTTACTTTAACTTTAACGCGAAAGTTTAATCCAGGGTTGAAGGGTAACCCGATAAAATTTTTTCCCTCGGCCGAGATGTACCGAAAGAGATTAGGATACTGGTTGAGGGGATCTTGTGACCTCATTAGAGCGAGGATTTAGTTTACTGAAGACTTTACTACATTTTAACCCAATTCCTAGTGATCCAAAGGTAGTTTAGTCCGTCAATAAGAGAAATATATTGGTTCCCGTGATTTATGACGAAACTAGGGCTTGTTGTATTTTGAATTATTATTCATTTATCACCGGTTTACAGTGCACTCTGGCCGATTGTTGTAGCGGGAAGAGCGGCACCATGAAGAAAAAGAAAATTATATGCAATTAAAGAGCAAATTAAATACGAGCATCAATTTAAGCTTGTATGGCCAGCAATTATCTCTCAACAGCGGAATGGGTTCATATTCGGCCCAGCTTTTAAAATTTCTATAAATAAATTATCCAAACGAGATTTTTCGTAGTCCAATAGTTAAAAGCTTTAATAAAACCTGGAAATAATTGCGTTTGTTAGGGCGCATTCATCCATCTCGTATAGAATTTTCACGAGCGTAATTGCGCGTTTTTCAAATGAAAAAAAGCAGTTGTACCTCTCTTAAATGCGACTGGGTCTCTTTTTAAAACTAAATCGGCAAAATCGTATACATCTACGCTGATTGTTGTTATTGGAAATGGAAATCTTTTGCTCAGCCTTTCTCTTAAAAATTACTATTTATAATATATTTAAGAATTTGTGACATTTGAAAAGCAAATTTCTTTTTGCTCTCCTTTCGCTATCCGTGAAGAATTTTAGAATAACTGTAACGAATTCAAAAAATAAGTAATTGATTTCCTCTGTTGATTTTGGTCTCCCTACGTCCAGAAAATTAATATAATATGTTGACAAAATTTGTCATGTTTAAGCTGTTAATCGATTAATCTTCTATTACCTCATGAACTTAAAGTATATTTGATTTAGTAGATGACGTCCTAGTATTATTTATATTTTAACCTGTTGTGATAAGTCCGTATATTTATACATGAATGATTTTATATGACGACTGCTTTAAAACATTAACTCAGCATTATGTAATGCTCCATCATTAATTAATAATCGCCTAATGCTCTACTTGCGCTTGATGTTTTAAGGATAGTTATCCATTAATGTTTATATAGGTGGGGTAACATAACAGAAAATCGTAATACAAGTGTTGTGTTATGATACTTTATAAGTATATTTGGAAAAGATAGGACTATTGCATTGCACTTTTGATTTAAACATTATTTCTTCGAATGTGAACTTAAAGATTAACGATGAAATAGTTTAACAGAATAGCTAAAAGGTAATAAATGACAACGGTCAAGCGTTTCGCCCATTGTTTTATCGTGACCTTTAGAAGCTGAGATAGTCTTCAATTCGTCTTGTACATTGCGTAACGCCTTTTTCATACGATAAAAAATATTTAAAGGCCGAAGCGTATTAATTCTCGCCGGCTCACGTGAGTTATGTAACGCAGAGGAAGTTGCATTGACAAAAACTTACTTTTATCGTGGAGCCACATCTGACCCTTAGGGATTAGGGACACGAAATGAGACAAAACGGTGCGGTAAGTAGGGTGGAATATCAGATAAAATCGTAACGATCCTTTTGGTACGTAGAGGGCGCTTCCGAGGCTTATTCTAGCCTACTTTTCCAAAACATTGGGAAAGTTGTCCCACGAGGCCGTTGAAGCTTCTTTCTTTGTGTTCGTGTGCCTGCGTCCGTATTTATGTGTGTGTTTGTGAGTGCGTATTTGTTGTTTCCCCCAAAACAGCTTGCAAACCGCCGTTTCTTTTATCGCGAGACTTTGACCCAATTGCATTGCGCATTCATAGTTAACGTTGCGAAACCTTGCGGCAATTTTTCAAATGAGGGCCAGTGATTCCTTTAGAATACAGCTGGTGTTTAATTTGAGCATGAAATAAATTGCAAGAATATTCCTATTTTCACATTCGTAAATATGTCGATCTTTGGAAAAATGGGATTTATTACTCAAAATTCCTTAGATTTGGATTGCATTGGTAACTCAGAGTTATGATTCATAGAGCGAATTATCTTCAACCCGAAATTAGGAAATCCGAAATCTGCAACGGAAGGATAGAGTATGGTCAATTTGTTCCAGTTCAGAAAAATAATGGCGATAAATAAGACCACGAAAATATATTTCAAACAAACGCAATGAGTAATGAGGCGATAGATGCTATAAGGTACGTCTACTCGCTGCGTGTCCATGGGTGATCTTGTGTCCTCATTCTTCCCCGTTGCTCCTGTTACGGACTCTCTCGGGGTGCGCTTTCCTCTGACGATATTGCTTCTGACTCCTTTTCGTCCATGGGTAAGATACGTGTATACATATAAATGCCCTCAAATACGATTTCCTCTTTTCATCTCCTTCGGTTATTGTTTCATCAACCTCGATTCTTTCTCACTTTCTATTCTCTCACAAGGTGATAAATATGTTCTGTTTTATTTATTGTGACATTTTATTCGTATTTGTAATGTGTTATAACCAAACGTCTTTCTGATTCTGATCAAATCTGATTTTTTTCAGCTCCCCCTTTCAGTTTCTCCAGAGCTCCACCTTCCGCATTTTACACATTCTAGGATGCGTAAAAATTCAGAAGCAGCCTTGGATCGACCATTCCAAAATAGTCAACCTGTTTTTAAATTTTTTGTTACCAATAAAAATTATCATGGAATTTCAAAATACCCTACTGTTGGCGAAAATTGCAACACCCAGAAAGAATGGCTCGAATGAATCCAAATCTAGAGGTTGAGTAAAACAGAGTACCAGCAATGAGTGTTTAAGGTTTCGGAAAGATGAAATACACGTAGGATCCAGTGGTGCCATGAAGTAAATTTATTGTTAAATATACTGAACGGCAAATAAATAAAAAAAATTGATTAGATTAAAAGAACTCGGAAAGGCCCATATTAACTTGTCTTTCTCATTATCTCAAATATCGCTTTGGAAAAAAATGAAAGAAAGAAATTTTTTCAGGAGAAAATTATAATAAAATGTTTGCTATGTGATAAGGTGTTATAAAAATTAATCCCTTAAACTAGAAAGATCAGAAATATTTTCCCCAATTTATCACCGAGTGTGGGTATTATTTATATATCTCAAAAACGTTTTATATAAGTTATTTTAGCCATTTTAGTGTTTGAATATAAGAGCTGGAGCCACATCATGAAAAAACTATGTACAAAATGGATGACTTTGATTCTTTAAAAAAAGTATAATCTTGATAAATTATAGTCTACATGCAAAAGTAATTACTTATTCCATGGTAATGAGTAACTGAAGTAATACAGTACACATAATAAACAAAAAATACACTCTTCTTCCTATAGTGAGAAACAAGGGATTTCGTGTTTTCCGTACGATTTTATTAACCGATCTGTATCGGTCTTCCATCATCAGGTACCTGATGATGGCTAGAAGGCCGAAACCGGTCGGAATCGTCGAAATCGTGCGGAAAATACGAAGTCGATTGTTTCTCATTTATTAAATGGCGTTCCACCAAGCAAGGTCCAGTAATATTCATTAAAATTTACTATTGTTAATTGGAAAACACGAGTTAACTCGTGATCCGTCCGAAATCTGTTAAAATGATGTTTGAGAGATTTTTCATCCGGAAAAGAATCATAGGAACTTACACCACGTAATAAGCAGTGTGAAGTACGATCTCACAACTCTCGCAACTTTTCAATTGATCCGTCTTGGCAATAATTTAAGTAGAGCTCCTCCACTTTTTTCCTTCCCCACTCGACTGCTGGAGAATGAGATCTCCTATCACTGACTGGGAACGACTTGGAGTGAAAAGAAAAATAAAGTATTCCACGCAGATAACGTGCTTGCGTCCGCGCGCCCTTACTTATTGAGATTAAGGCAAACTCGAGAGAGAGAGGTGCGCTTTTTATCCCACTCTCTTCGTTTTATCAGCTAGCTAGCATCTCGTATTTCTAGGCCCCTCGAGAGTCTAGCAAATCCATTTCTTCCTCTCTGGAGATGAAACCATAGGTATTGTCCAGTCCGTTGGAGAGCCAATGGAAGCTACCGTATTTCTCTCTAGCAGCGATGTGATGCGCATTTCTATAATGACGAGAGCGGGAGGTTCCGGCAGGTTAGAAGCTTAAGGAAAGGAGCGGAAACGGCCGCAAGAAGTTCCGATCAAAGGAAGAACTCGAGCGAAGGAGATGTGCTTTGATAATAAATAATTCATTCATCGAATGGCTAACGAGCTACTCGATATTCCATCGTGGAGTCGAGCTGCCGCCGCTACATCGATAATTACGCAATCGAAGTAAACTAAAAGCATAATTGATGGAGTAAAAGTCTATCGAATTGTGGGAAGTGATATTCCCAACGAAGTCGTTCTCGGCTAAAGGGCGTTTTTGGTCAAAGTTAGACCGCATTAATGTTGTTGGCCACGTTAGAGATAACGAGGGTGAGATATTTGTATCACCTGGTGTCGGAATAACGCCCTATAGGCAGTATAATACAATGAGAATGTGCCCTTTCACTGACTTACTTGGGAAATACATTCCAACGGAGCATTACAGCACCTATTGCAGATAGCTCAATAGGTTATATTAATGTTATGAATTTGTGTCTGCATAGCAGGGAGATAATTTTTCTACTTTAAATCTAATTCCTGCCGATCCCTTTTCCTAATCGTTGCGAAAACGTGATGGAAATCGTTACTCATTTCCCATGAATTGTATTTCCGTGAAAACTGTACTGAGTATAGGAACAGCGTTACTAAGGGATATATTATTACCATTTTTGAAAAATTTGTATATATTTTAAATTCTGCTAATATATCTTTTACTAGTAATCCGTCCAAGATTACTATCAATCGAAAAAAAATATTTTTTCCAAGTTAAATTTGGAGTTGAAGTTGAGACACTAAGAAATTATAGTAATATAGTAGTAGTAAGAAATCAGTCTGGTGCGACTTCGTGGAAATCCACGATCGAGAGTGCACACATGTATTTTTCACAGATTATTTTTTCTCTAATTTTTCGTGCTAACACCGTCGGGCATCGTAGCATAATTATCATCATCCTACAGATGCTAGCAAGCTACTAAACTAGTTGAAAAATAAATACGTGAAATTACAAAGTTTTGTATCCTCTCTCATAGTAATATAAGTTTATAAGGAACGCTTAGAATCTGACATTTTTCACTAAGTACTCAGGTCCTGATATTTTTGACTACCAAAAGATTGAAGATGTGTAAAATAAGGTTTAGAAAATGGCAATTTTCTTCATGCAACGTGTATTCTAAACATGTATAATCATCGCGAGGATAAATGAGCATTTCCGTGAAATTCACTCTTGCAAATGACTCGGTAGAAAAAATGTCAACAGTGGAATGAAATCAACGTTTCCTGTAGTTAGTTTACTAACTCAAATGATCGTTTTAAAATTTAACCCAGTGGTCTAACCTTCATTTCTCAAGTGTATCAAGTCTCGGAAAATTCTTAGAAAAACTCTTCCCTCTCAGGAAAGCGCTCTCAAAGAGAAATTTCACTTAAAAATACGCTCTCCGCCTCTTGGAATAATTGGATTAGAGGGGATATTCAGCCAGACTCGCCTGCGGTATCGCAAATTAAGAGAGAAAACGAGAAGCCATAGCGGCAGACGCAATGAAGACGAGAACTGCATTTCTGGTGCCTCTTAGAAGTATCTCCTTCAGCTTATACTTCGTGGGTCAATTTCCAAGAACGGCGTATGAAAATGACCCCTAAAGGTATCAGGGAACCGCCTTACTTCGGAAGAGGCGACCTTATTCCCCGAAGGAAATGACCGCGACGGCCTTCATGCTTACCTGGAAAAGCAAGCGACTAACCGTCTGCCCTTATTAAACTTACCATGAATTGATACTCCCCTTTCCCACGGAGCGATCCCAGCTTATCCGCGTCTGAATTTATAATGAGACTTCTGATGGAACTTCTACGAGTATTCGATTCCCAGGTCAAATACAACTCGAAACGTCTCTGATGCTTCTCTATGAGATGAGAAATATTTTTTTGCGTTTAATATATGAGCCCTGAACTAATTGCTTTACAAACTGTTTAATTCAGATTTCAGCTGTTTCAAGAGAGTTTTAGAGATAATAGACGTTTTTGGGTTTTGAGAAAATGGCAATAATTTTTTGAAATCAACCAATTTTTTTCACTCACTCTGAAGTCCCCTGTGTTTGTTTTAAAAAGATGAGAGTTATAAGAAATCATAAGCCAACCTTCCCATTTATTACAAATAAAAACATATCATCAATATTATCATTTATTTTAAATAAAAACGGGCAATCTTAGGGTGCGTAATAAAGTCAGGCTTTGGCTTAAAAGGCCTAGTTGGCCATTTGGCCCCACAATATTTAGGGGCCCCCTAAATTTTATTGCTGTTGTATCATTTTATCTCTTACTGAGATATTTAACGTAAAAAGACATTTTAATGAACTTCATTATAATCCATTACAATTCAAAATTTCGTAGATTTAAAATTCTGAAATTGTTGTAGTATAATATATAGTTATGCTATATAGGCCAGAGGCCTGTTAGGACCTTATTCCCTCTACCACAATCTTCCAAGAGCTAGGAAAGGGGAATGAGGCGTACTAGGCAAGATGAGGAGTGAGATAGTTTGCTTTTGCTTTCCTCACTGAGCCAGAATGCTGTAAGCGGAACAAGTCCATGCAATGAGCCTAACATTAGCATTCGATAAGGAGTGACTATGCCAATGCCAAACTCATATCTCAGTAGCTTTTATTTCATTTCAGCCAGAACAATAATGGGGCTGAAAAGTAAATGAAAGATACATTTTTCTAAATCTCCTCTACCAAAAGACAAATGGAAAATATATTTCAGAAATCACTATAGGGTTACAGAAGAATAGTTATAGTATCGAATATTTTATTTTGTGGTATAATAGGATGGGATATAATATAGGAATATAATAATCATCACCTAAGGATTCATGCCTGTATTCCNGGTCCCACGACCTAATCGCGACGGGTAATTTTTAAATAAATAAATAAATAAATAAATATCCAAATCTCGGTCGCCTCTTACTTTCACATCCCTTGTCGTCTAATCCTTCCAATTTGTTTCTGATGTAAATTATGGCAAAATACAAACTTTAGTAATGCTTAAATAGGATACAAATTTTACCGTTTAGATTGCTCACTTTCAGTACGTATAATGTATATTTCATAATTTCTTCTGTATTTTTCTTTTTGCCTAATTTCGTTACATCAAAGTATCCTTGAGGATGAATGAATATAGGGACTCCGCATAAAAAGATCTTATACCAAAAATGAATAACTAAATAACATGTTTTTCCTTCTGAGAACTTTTTCATTGTCAACATCTGTTTCCGTTAACATCAGCTCTTCGGGCTTTGTGCAGATCTGCTCGGTTATGGAAAAGATTGGGATTCGTTGAATGAGAAGGCCATACGATTCATATGCCCTTTGAATATTTTATCAGTCGGTTAATTTCGTTATCTCTTTCCTGGTTCTTCGATGTTTCTCAATTCATTCATGTCCCTCTCTGCATCGAATTACCTACGAGATAGATGTGTATAATGGTGACATTCTTTTCTTAATTCTTAATGTTAAGGATGTAGACCTTCATTGTTTGATACGCCGAAAAGGCCGAAAATAGACCGAGGCCTTCATTTACATTCCTTTACTTTATTTTTCTGATATTCCTGCCAAAAATAAGTATTTGCATTTCAGTATTCTTAAATGTTTCTTCTTTCTCTTGAATCATCTACTTTATCATCACTTTCATTTCTTTTCCCTCTTATCATCATTCGTTTCTAATCTCCTTTACATCATCATCGTTTCGATTCTCCTCTTATCCACCTTTTATCTCCTTTATTCTTCATTAGGACAAGATCATAATGATATTCATTTAGGAAAAAATGGAACAAAATTGAATAAGAAAGGAGCATTTCATGATGGATGAAATTGTACAATAAACTGCCTATTTCCATAAAATATACAAATTTTGAATTACTATACTACTACGTAGTACTTCTATAAATTATAATTAATGATGAATAGACGTTTTTACATTACACGATGACATAAGCAATGTAATATATTCAATATATATTAAAAATATTAAAACGCTCCATTAGAGTGAACTTTTTACTATGTTTAATATTAATAATTACCACAAGGTTACCCCTGACTCTGTATCGTTCAATATATATTAGGTGTAAACATTTAAAAAGTAAATTTAATCAGTTTTTTATTGAAGGGTCCTTCTACTCAGTAAATGAGAACATAGGTTATGTACATAATGATAAAAATTTATTTATATTATGTTTAAACAACTAAATTGTATTTTGTTATTATATTGTTTTGTTACCATATCCCTTTGTGTGATATACTGCATAATATTGTATTATGTAATAAAAAAGTTAATGTACCTGATATTTGTGTAAATAAGGTGTAAGGTTGTATTTACTACTTATTTGACGAATCCATTCAAACTGTACTTTGCTTATGGGCTACACTATTCTAAGCTATCTCTTCTCTCACAATTCTCTTTTTCCATCTCCTCGATCGTTTTCATCTCCCTTCTTTCCTTCTCTATCTTCACCCCCCCATCGCTTTTATCCTCCGCTCCCATTTTCACCCTTCCCTTTCCCCATATCCTTTATCATCCACTACATTCTTTACCATTCCCTCTATAAACTCCACCCCCATGTATCTACCCCTCAACTTAAACCCCCCTTCCCAGTCCACCCCTTCATCCCCCATCTTCACCTCTATCAGATCAACCCCTAAAACTCACCGCACCGAGAGGATGGAGGTTTTCCTGGGGATCAAAGATATCTCTCTTACAAACACTCCTCTTTTCCCGCACTATCCACTCAAGGTCACTCAACCACTACCATCCGAGTCCTCTTGCCTTCGACCCTCTTTCCTCTGCCCCTTAAAGCCCAGGCAGACGTCTCTCTTTCTTTTCCCGCCCCTCACCCGTCCTTCTCAACTCTAGCAACCTCACCTCGGTTCATCCTGCCGCCCTCGAGGACTAGTGACAAGTTGCTGACCAATCGAACGCGTGTTTCCCCATCTTCCTTCTCCTTGGGAGGCGGATGCAACCCTTCCAATTTACGGATCGCGATTACAGACGTGGTGCGGCGTAGTTTCCCTCAGGAACCGCGTATGCAAATAAACTTCTCCGACTGCGGGTTACTTTAACTTTAACGCGAAAGTTTAATCCAGGGTTGAAGGGTAACCCGATACAATTTTTTCCCTCGGCCGAGATGTACCGAAAGAGATTAGGATACTGGTTGAGGGGATCTTGTGACCTCATTAGAGCGAGGATTTAGTTTACTGAAGACTTTACTACATTTTAACCCAATTCCTAGTGATCCAAAGGTAGTTTAGTCCGTCAATAAGAGAAATATATTGGTTCCCGTGATTTATGACGAAACTAGGGCTTGTTGTATTTTGAATTATTATTCATTTATCACCGGTTTACAGTGCACTCTGGCCGATTGTTGTAGCGGGAAGAGCGGCACCATGAAGAAAAAGAAAATTATATGCAATTAAAGAGCAAATTAAATACGAGCATCAATTTAAGCTTGTATGGCCAGCAATTATCTCTCAACAGCGGAATGGGTTCATATTCGGCCCAGCTTTTAAAATTTCTATAAATAAATTATCCAAACGAGATTTTTCGTAGTCCAATAGTTAAAAGCTTTAATAAAACCTGGAAATAATTGCGTTTGTTAGGGCGCATTCATCCATCTCGTATAGAATTTTCACGAGCGTAATTGCGCGTTTTTCAAATGAAAAAAAGCAGTTGTACCTCTCTTAAATGCGACTGGGTCTCTTTTTAAAACTAAATCGGCAAAATCGTATACATCTACGCTGATTGTTGTTATTGGAAATGGAAATCTTTTGCTCAGCCTTTCTCTTAAAAATTACTATTTATAATATATTT